>JAJOZX010000455.1:287500-412500 GCA_023014485.1 Bathynomus jamesi | reverse complement strand
AGAATAGAGGGAGAAGCGCGTGTTCGAAAGCGTGCTGGACTGCTGACAGGGTAGATGAGACGCGGGAAAAGATTGGCTAAAGGGGACAGTGACGGGAAAAGCGGGAGTTTCCGCACTCTGTCTCCCGCCTCCTGCCTGAAAAGCGCGAACGTTGTTCCTATATATATAAGGGAGGGGATAGGTCTCGAGCGAAAAAATATAGATCAGTCACTGACGTCTCATCTCACCAAAATATTTGAAAGAATAGTGAGAGAATCTATGATGACACGGAGACACTGGAAACATTCAGTGAGAAACCAGCACGGATTCCGATCAGGACTATCATGCCTATCACAACTAATAGATGACGATGATGATGATGATATACCTCAGTTCAAATAACCAAATATTTAGAGATTATGAAAGTTGTTCTGAAAATTGTAGGTTATCAGATAATTCAAAAAGTAAAAGGAGAGGAGGATTCTTCTGACCATCTGTTAGAAAACCAAAATCAAAATGAAATAGTTCAAATTCACTTCATAACTGGGAGCTCGGAAAAAATATACGAAGTAAGATAACAAAAGAAAGAAAAATTATAGATTGCATTGTTTTTATTATTAGTTTTAGCGTAATGGGACCCCGGTGTTACGCAAGAAGAATTGAATGAAATGCTGTCATTACTTCAAGCGTAGGGGGTTTAGCGTGAATAACGCCTCTGGGCGCGAAAAGCGTTGTGTATTCCTCGTGTGTTCAAATGTCCACCAAGTTGTATTCACTTTTACTTTGTAGCGTAATGGTTAGACCCTCACTTTAAGAGGTGCTGGATTCGAATCCTGATTGGGGTATTTTTACACACACCACACACACACACACACACACACACACGAGAATGTGTTTTGTATTTTGAAAGTTTGATCACATTACTGTAATTATAATGTTGATGTTGAGTCCGTGAAGTCTTGCCTCCTTTGCGTTATAATCTATTTTGTAGAACTTCATTTGAGTTCCTAATAAGATACTTATTTTAAACCTCGTAATGGTTTATGATGATATAATGAGATTGAGAAATATTCACATTTCATTAATTTCATTGAGATTACGATCAATGCGACTGTCGAACGAGTATTCACTAAATGCGAACGATACGTCGATTGACCGATTTAAATTATTGCTCATACAGTCCTTCGTTAATAGAGGAGGGAGAGACCTCGGTTTCGATGACGGCGTTATCGAACACTTCACCGAGATTGCTAAAGAGGGTTTAAAAAGTGGTGGTGAATCGGTGTTAATAAATGTGAAAAACTCAAAGGAGGAGTGACCCTTTTTATCCGTGTTGCGAGGTTTTATTGTTTGAGTTTAAGGCAATTGTTTACAAATGGTTTTAAGAGCGTTACCCGTCCAACTCCTTTAAAATGAGTAACCTTGATATTCATGACGCTTTTAATTCGCGTTCCACCGAGGTTGAATTTTGTACATTTTTCATAATCTTAAATTATATTGTACGATTAATTGTCTTTGTATATTCATTAAGCTTTCTACGTCTGAAATATACTTAAATGTTTGAAAATGTTGGTTCAAAAATAATCTTTCAATTACTAATGCTTCGGGGGTGAACGTACGATGCGCGTTAACGTTTACGTACGTTACCATACGATACGAAAGGGTTAGTTGAAAAACTACTTTATACAGAATTAAACGTTCCATTTTGATTTGGGAGATTGGGCAAAGCTCGACAACGTACAAAATTGCGTGCCAATGTCACTAAAAATGGGTTAAAAGTGGGGAACGACAGAAGAATGAATGCATTCATTTGACGTCTACTTCACTTAATCTACTTCACTTTTTATCTGAATTCACCTCCTTCATGCCAATAAAAACAACTTGTTTACTCGTCACTCCATATCAGACTCGCATACCTGAAACATTTTTACTTGTGCTGGCTATATATATATATATATGTAAAAAGGTGGTGGGTTCAAACCCCGGCGGGGGACAAAGCTTGTATAAATGCGTCTCGGTGGTGTTATTGGTTAGCGTCGCTAACTACGAATCCATCGGCCCCAGGATCGAGACCCAGTGACGGCAGGCGGCGCGCAGCAAAACCCAGCTGTTCATCCTTCCACACAATAAAGAATGGTTGGTAGATAAATGGGTACCGTACGTAGTTTAGTGGTTAAGACGCTGGGCTGCTGGTGGGGCGTAGTTCGGATTCCACTTTAAACTGTAGGTCTAAGGTGGAGTGAAAAGCTCGACCTTCGTCAGGGTGAACGGGTGACTTTCGTAAAGCTCACTATACTTTGGGGAGGTTTATTGATTGATGATTCTAATCCTCATTCGAGTTATTCCCTTCCCAAAATACGACAATTGCGTTAGTTAACAACGAGATGAAATGTGCCTTTATTTGAAAATGAAACTTTCGTAAGGACTTAAGAGAGCCTCTCATGATGCTATTCTTGGAGGATTTTAGTAATTTGATGGTGTTTGAAATAGACTAAATTAACTGATGAATCAGTTAAGTTTAATTTAAATTTTTTTAATGTACTGTCAATGTTTTCAGTTTTACATTATAATTCCAGTTAGGTTTTCAGAATTTTACAATCGGAACTTTTAACATCAGGTCTTTCAACTTCTAAAATTTGTTCTTTATTACACAGTTTTTTAGATGTGTGAATTTAAAAAGACATTTAACCTAACAACCTAACAACGCCATCGGTCCGAGTGCGTGATAAATATTTCGATCGCAATTGAGGGCTAGAAAGGCGTGTCCGAGGTACCAAAAGTGTAACCTCATAAAAAAATTAGCCCAGTATATTTGTGATTTATCACACACTCGAGTGACTTATACCTAGTTACACACACACACACACACACACACACACACACACACACCACACACAACCTTAGTTTTGCTTCCGCCCAAATTGTTCATTCTGAGACGAAGGTCAAGTTTGTCACGCCACCTTAGACCTATAGTTTAACATGGAATCCGAACCACACCCGACCAGCAGCCCAGCGTCTTAACCACTAGGCTACCTAGAGTACCCATTTATCTACCAACCAATTTTTGTGTGTGGAAAATGATGAACAACTGGGTTTTGCTGCGCTCCACCTGCCGTCACCGGTTCTCAATCCCGGGCCGATGGATTCGTAGTCAGCAATGCTAACCACAACGCCACCGAGTCGCATACCTTATGTTTCGTGCGTTGGTCTCTCTTCACACGGAGGTCAAGCTGGTGGCCCCGCCTCAAATAAATAAATATATATATATATATATAATATATATATATATATATATATATATATATATATATATATATATATATATATATATATATATATATATATATATATATATATATATATAAAATAGGGTCATTCCAACGTGACGCTCATTTCATTTGGAAAAAACTTTTCACAACATTTTTGAATATAGCTCACTGAAGAAAACAGTTGAGGGTTTTAATTTTTTTTCTATCACGAGCACCGAACAATCTAAGCTGACAAACATTACCATTATTTTATATAGCCATGTATTTATTAATTTTTTTATTAATTGAAAAAGTTGCCGTGATGCTCGTTACACAAATGCAACTTCAACTGTCAGGTAAGTGATATTTACATAAGTCTCTGTGAATTGGGTAATGTTTTCTACATTTGCTATACATGAGGTTGTAGGTCTGTGTTTAAGGAATTTATTGATACCCACTTTATTAAAAAGTGTGTATCTGTTAAAATGATATACAGTAATTTGTGTGTGTGACGCTCGTTACCTTTTGATTTCACTGGTTTTACATAACATTTCAGGCAAACTTAATCATATATTTTTCTCTCCTTATAAAATAGTTTGTTTGGTCTGTGCCCCAAACTGGTGACCCCTAATTAATTATTCATTTCAATTTAATTCATTAATTATAGTAAGCCTACTTGATGGGCCACCACAAATTGGTGATCCGTAGGCTTATATATATATATATATATCTTTTAACAATAAATACTCGCCAGAGGTATGTCACTCTCCCGATTCCTCAAACGGTCTTTTGAATAGGGCGCTGGCTTTTCTCTGTGCACACAATCATACGGTTACGAGAAATAAACACACACACACACACACACACCACACTTACTTTTAACAGTAAATAATACTCACCAGAGATATCTGCGAGTCTCCCGATCTTCCATGTATGTGTCACGCTTGCATGTAACAAACGTCACAGGCCATAGCTGAGGCTAGGAGAACAGTAAATGAAAAAAGGCTGGTTCATATTAACACTTGAAGTGAGCTTATTTATAATGTCTTGTATTAATGATGTACTCAGTTTTTATTCTCTAGTTCAGTTAATTAACAAACAAAAGTGTGATGCTTGTTACATAGCAAATGCATAAATTCAAATCATCCCACAATACTATGGTTGAGTCAAATGACACCAGTCTCTCTCTCTCTCTCTCTCTCTCTCTCTCTCAGGTGCTGGCCTGGATAGTGTTCGATATACCGCGACAGTCGTTGCTGATAGAATAGACAAACTGAGCGCATTTAAGCTCCTGGGCCAGACCAGTTTCTCCCCAGAGTGTTGCGGGAGGTGCGCGACCAAGTGGCTCTCCACCTGGCTACAGTCTTCAACAAATCGTTGGAGACGGGCCAGGTGCCTGGTGACTGGAGGGAAGCCAGCGTGACCCCTATCTTTAAGAAAAGGGATCACGAAAGTCCAGGGAACTATCGTCCCATTAGTCTCACGCAGACTAGTAAATTTCGAAATAAATTTTCACACGTCAATTTGGAAAACGTAATGGGGAACTCCAACGCAAAACTAATGTGGGAATCGTTCGAAACAGTATTTAGGACTATAAATGAGGAATGTGTACCGTACAAAATTAAGCGTGCGAAAGTAAACAACAAGCCCTTGTGGTTTACTTCTAGAGTAGGAGACATTATAAAGAGTAGAGATAGGGCTTATAGGCTACATAAGTGCGATAAAGACAATTTGTGGTTACGAAACGATTACATATCTTTAAGGCGTGAAGCGAAAAGTGTAATAAAAAAGTCCAAGCGCGAATTTGAAATCGCCATAGCTCGTGACGGTAAAGAAAACCCCAAGCGATTCTTTCAATACGTCAATAATAGAAATCCAGTAAAAAGCGTCTTGGGGCCTTTGAAAAATGTAAACGGAGATCTAGTTTCTGAAAACAAGGAAATGGCTACCTTGCTAAACAAATTTTTTACGTCAGTTTTTACTATAGAAGATGTAACGAATATCCCTACGGTCATAGACATATAATACCTTTTGATAATGGTAATATTTTGGATAATATAGTGGTTAGTGAAGGGGAGGTAATGCGCTATATTGATAAAATGAAAACGCGTAAATCACCGGGGCCGGATTCCATATATCCCATACAACTAAAAGAATTAAAAGAGCATTGTTGTGCCGCTAACAAAGATTTTTAATGCGTCTATTTCTGAGGGGTGCGTACCAGATAATTTCAAGTTAGCAAACGTAACACCTATCTTTAAGAAAGGCGATAAAGGTGCGGCGGGAAATTATAGGCCTATCAGTTTAACGTCTGTTGTAGGTAAGCTACTTGAATCAATAATTAGGGATCGTATAGTCGAACACTTAGAATTACATAAACTAGTTAGAAATACGCAGCACGGTTTTAGGCGAAACAAATCTTGCTTAACTAATCTTTTAGAATTTTTCCAAAGCGTGGTTGACGTTTACGATAGACATCGGGCGGTTGATGTAGTGTATTTAGATTTTCAAAAAGCGTTTGACACCGTGCCCCACAAGACTCATTGAAAAAACTAAGGCTCATGGAATCAGGGGTGTAGTAATAAATTGGCTAGAAGAGTGGTTGCGAGGTAGGAAACAGAGGGTGGTCGTTGATGGAGCGGAGTCGTGTTGGGCTAATGTAGCGAGTGGCGTTCCTCAGGGTTCTGTATTGGGCCCCTTGCTTTTTCTTATATATATTAACGATTTAGATGTCGGCCTAGTCAGTACAGTTTCAAAGTTTGCGGATGACACGAAGCTGGGTGGTAGGGCAATTAATGACGAAGATCTGAATAAAATCCAGGAAGATCTGAATAAAATCCAGGAAGATCTGAATAAAATCCAGGAAGATCTGAATAAAATCCAGGAAGATCTGAATAAAATCCAGGAAGATCTGAATAAAATCCAGGAAGATCTGAATAAAATCCAGGAAGATCTGAATAAAATCCAGGAAGATCTGAATAAAATCCAGGAAGATCTGAATAAAATCGTTGATAAGTGCAAAATTTTGCATATAAGTTCGCGTAACTGTAATTTTGCGTACAGTTTGTCAGGGAAAGAGTTAAGCGTAGAGCAGGAAAAAGATCTAAGAGTTATAGTCACTGGTGATTTAAAAGTAGCGGTCAATAAGGCGAACAAAGTGCTAGGTTTTATAGCTCGGAATTTTGAGTACAAATCGCGCGACATTATAGTTTCTCTTTATAAATCATTAGTTAGACCCCATTTGGAGTACGCGATTCAATTTTGGAATCGGCATATGAGCAAAGATATAGACAAAATCGAAAGAGTTCAAAGACGAGCAACTAAGATGATTCCGTCGCTTAGGTCATAGTCGTACGAGGATAGGCTTAAGGAGTTAAAATTGACTACACTCGAGATTCGGAGGCTAAGGGGTGATCTAATCCAGGTGTTCAAAATTATGATTGGGTTCGATAACGTAGATAGAGATAGCTTTTTCGAAATATCTCAATATAATAGGACTAGAAATAACTGGTGCAAGTTGACAAGTAGAAGGTTCGAGACAACAGTTGCCAAAAACTTTTTTACGCACAGAATAGTAAATAGCTGGAATAGTTTGCCGGTAGAAGTAATTAGTAGCACGCCTATAAACATGTTTAAAAATCGATTAGACGCATATGTTGATAGATTGGGTATAGTTTAAGGTAGTAAAATTAAGGCTTTGTGGGGATAGATCCCACAGCTCAACACAAGTGTTGTGGGATATAGGGAGGCAGCATCTTGGGTTAGGGGATACTCTCTGTCCTTACACACCCCATTTGAAGAGATTCCTCTGCCGAGTGGTGCCCCCATAGTACTGTGAGGTATTGAAAAACTCATGATTTTCACTTGCCCCACAAACACCTTTAAATCTGAGACCCAAAATGGGAGCGCACACATTTCTACATTACTGTACAGTCTTTACAGCCACACCTACACTTTTCCTCCTAAGTATATATATTGTAATGTATATGGTGGTAAATTTTGACTTGGTCCGCAATCGATATGGATCGTGACTTATTTTTGGTTGGATGGATACCGTAATGAAATTGACTGGATTCTTTGGATCTGATATATTTGCATGTCGGTTATAAATAGATATAGAGTGTAACATATTTGTGGATAGTAGTCTATTATGACTTGATCCTCTGGATCCAGAGATTCTATCTTTAGTTTTAAATCGATAATTAATTAGTTTTAAACTGATAATTATTTAGTTTCGTAAAAATTAGTCGTTGACAGTTTACAGGTAGTTTTTACATAAATTTCTTATGTTCTTGTGGTTCGGAACCCACGTAAAATTGTAGGTCCCCTCCGCCACCACGGAGGACATGCACAATTACGAACACAGTTAGGTAGACCAGCCATGAGTGGATCCTAGGGTCTTTGTTGGTCTGAAACATTATAACATTATAACTTCGGTTGTAGGTTCCACGTCATGTTGAGTGAGTATGATAAGAGTAGGGCGATTGATATACTTTATCTCGACTTTCAGAAAGCCTTTGATAAGGTACCTCACCGCCGGCTAATGGCGAAAGTGCGCGCGCTGCGTATCGGTGGGGAAGTAGGTAGGTGGATTGAAAACTGGCTGAAGAATAGGCGGCAGAGGGTTGTAATTAAAGGGGTTAGTTCGGGTTAGGCCTCGGTCACTAGTGGCGTTCCGTTTTGGGGCCACTTTATCATTTACATAAGTGATATCGACGGTGGCATCGTCAGTCGGATCGCCAAATTCGCTGATGACACCAAGCTTGGGGCCAATGTTGGGACGCCCGAAGCGATCGAGGAACTGCGTGCGGACCTAGGTAGGATAGGGAAGTGGTCCGAAAAATGGCAAATGCCGTTTAACTTGGGTAAATGATATACTTGGGTGTGCTAATTAGCAGCGACCTTAAGTTTACGAAACAGTGTGTAGAGGTGGAAAAGAAAGCCCAGAAACTATTGGGTTATATCAGGACGCAATTTCAGTTTCGGAACAAGGAGATTGTGCTCTCACTGTACAATTCCCTTGTTCGGCCGCACCTGGAGTATGCTGTGCAGTTCTGGTCGCTCACCCTCAGGAAAGATATTGAGAGGCTGGAGCGAGTGCAGGCGAGGGCCACAAAGTTAATCCCTTCCGTTAGGCCTATGGGCTACAATCGACGGTTACGCGCCCTGAACTTGTTTTCGCTTGAAACTCGGAGCCTGCGCGGTCAACTGATCGAGGTTTTCAAGCTCTTACGCGGGTTGAACGATGTCGATTTTAGAAGTATGTTTAGTTTAAATGATAACCCAACTCGCAACAACGCTTGGAAGTTGGATTTGAAACGGTTTAGGACTAGTGTGTGTGGGAATTACTTTATGTATAAGATCTGTGACACGTGGAACAGGTTACCTTCGGAAGTTGTGAACAGTTCCTCTGTGGATCAGTTCAAGAAAAGGTTAGACCAAATCTTGCACACTATTTGAGTGTGTAGAAAATTTTCCGTGGCACCCGTTGCCATTGGTACCTCCTCGGTATGGGCCGCAAGGCCTTTTGAGGTACTACTTTTCCTTGTAACTCCTTGTAACTGTGTGTGTGTATATATATATATATATATATATATATATATATATATATAGTGGTTAGCTTCGCTGACTACAAATCCATCGGCCCCGGGATCGAGACCCGGTGTCGGTAAGCGGAGCGCAGCAAAACTCAGCTGTTAATCATTCCACACCAGAGAAAGTGGTTAGTAGATAAATGGGTACCTTGGGTAGCCTAATGGTTAAGACGCTAGGATGCTGGTGGGGCGTGGTTCGGATTCTCCATTAAACTTAGGTGTGACAAACTTGACCACCCTATAACGAACAATTCGGGCGCAAGCTTAACCAAGGTCACACACACACACACACACACACACACTCTTAGCCTCCTGAGGGTAATGTCAAGTGTGAGAAGTGACTGTACTTAATTAGCGAACACGCATGGCTCAAAATGTTTTGTGTAAAATAGTGACCTTTACCGAATGGCGAGTCGGCAGCAACAAATTGTTATAATGAATGACAAAACTAACTTGATAAACATGTTAATGAAATGGCATACTAACACATTCCTTGTACATGCCCTTCTTTGTATTTACTATGTATTTATGCAATTATTATAAGAAGTAAATGGAAACATGAGTTTGCTAACAAATAGACGAGAAAATTAGTTTCACACATTTAAAATAAACATCTGCTTTTACTCTTTCCCTACTAATAAATATTTATTTGAACACGCACGCTATTATTATTATTGTTCCATACACGCTCTGTGTATCATTATATATATATATATATATATATAATCTTTTTGTGCGTGTGTTTGAACGACGGTTCAGGATCGACCTTCGGTCGACCCCTCTGCAGCACCCTGCCTCATTTGTGGGATTTGGTGAAAGAGGGAATTGCTGTCTGATCTCTTCCTGCCCTCGTAGCCAGTCACGCGTTTCTGGTCAGGGACTTTGCGCAGGAATCTGTCCAGCTGGTTCTTGAAGTTATTCAGGTCGGTGTGCTTGGAGATCAGGAACGGAGCAAGAGTGTCACGGGCCCCCTAAAAAAAATTTTATTATACATTTATAGTGCTTTTCTTTGCATTATTTATTTAGCATATATTTAAGAATTTTGATACTAGTACGCATGGAGGCATAGAAGGCAAAACATTATGCAAAATATTGAGCTTTAAAAAGGATACCGTGAAATAAAAGTTTACTTACGGCAACATCAGAACTTGACTTTTCTTGCCTTTCTTTTAGCAAATTCATTAATTAAATCCTCCAAGTTAATATTTCTAGCTTTCTTGTTTTCAATTAATATAATTGAGAGTCCACTTAATCTTTTTTCATTCATAGAATTTCGAAGATAGTTCTTTATTAGTTTAAGTTTTGAAAACGATCTCTCTGCACTTGAAACTGTCACAGGAATTGTGAGGAACAATGTTATGGCAGTCACAACTTCGGAAAACTTGAGCACAAAGTACTGTTGTCTTTAATTAAAAATGAATATAGCTCATGGATTGTCGTCATTTTTTCAATGTGTTTTTAAGCACATTCGGAAAGAGTAATTGACTTGGAAATCCAGAGGAAATATCATTTTCATATTTATTTACTAGCTTTATTGCTCTCTCAAATAACTTTTCATGACTTGTTGAAACGACCCGGGCCCCCCCAAAGGCCAGGGCCCCAGGGCACTGCCCCGTCTGCCCCTAGCTAGCTCCGCCCCTGTTGGAGATTCCTTTCTTCTCTCGGTAGGGCATTGAAAAGCTTTGGGCCTAGTATTCTGAGGGTATTTTCCATCCTCGTTTTCATGGCCCCCTGTTCCACAACAGGTGAGACTGTACAAAATCTACCTCTTCTCTCATTCCAGTTTGTTTCTATTTCATTTCTAAGGTTATGAACAAAGCCCTCAAGTATTTTCCATATTGTATATTATTATGTACCGCTCTCGCCTTCTTTCGAGAGAGTAGAGTTTGTGATTGTAGTCGAGACCAGTAGTCTTCACCTTCCTTTTCTTCTATCTTAGACGTAAAAGTCCTTTGTATACTGTAGCTTCAATGTTCGCAATGTCTCGTTTTCTGTGTGGGCTTGAGTACTGAGCAATACTCAATTATTGGTAGGACTGGACTCTTCCGTAATTTGAGCATGATGCTTGCTTTTCTGCTGCGGAAGCATGCATATATACAGTATATATATATATACACACCACACAATACAGTATATATATATGTATATATCCCAGATTGACTATATGCTGTATTCAAGATCTAAGTTGAAAGTAGTTGTGAATTGTAAGGTGATACCGGGTGAAGAAGTAACACCACAACATTGTGTTGTGGTAATTGACCTAAGGGTAAATGGAACTAGAAGAGAGAGGCCAAATATTGTACCTAAAATCAGATGGTGATAATTGAAGGAACAAGAGTACAAGGATGCCTTTAGAGAGAGGGTAATGAGGGAATTAAGAACACAGGGATTGGACGACGTTGATGACTGATGGCGGGAAAGTGCTACGGTAATAAGGAAAGAAGGAAGGGAGGTGCTGGGAGTGTCTTTTGGGAACCGCCAGAAAGGTAAAGAAACTTGGTGGTGGAGTGAAGAAGTGCAGGATAAAGTGAGAGAGAAGAAAAAAGCCTGGGAGACATGGGTCAACACGGGAGAAAACCAAGACAGAGAGGTATAGGAAAGCGAAGAAAGAAGCTAAGACTGTGGTGGCAAAGGCCAAAAGCGAAGCATACAGAGATGTACAGTATGTATATGAGGAACTTGAAACAAGAGAAGGGCAAAAGAAAGTATTTAAAATAGCAAAGGCGAGAGATAAGGCAACTAAGGATATTACACATAGAAGGCAAATAAAGGATGAACATGGTGGAGTGATCTCTAATATGCAGGATATTAAGGCACGGTGGAAAGTTTATTTTGAAAGGTTGTTGAATGAGGAAAATTTTAGATTTATAAAGGAAGAATGGTTACCAAACGAAGGAATGGTTGTGTGGGGGGCAAGAGAAGAGGTGGAGAGAGCATTGGACATAATGAAAAATGGGAAGGCTACAGGGCTTGATGAGATACCAGTGGAAGTTTGGAAAAGTTTGGGGTGGAAGGAGTAGACATCCTTAGCGATTTGATGATGCTCAAGATATATGACCAGGAGAGAGTGCCAGAAGAGTGAAGGAAAAGCATACTGGTCCCAATATTTAAAGGGAAAGATGTCCAGGAATGTACAAATTATTGAGGGATTAAACTGATGTCGTGCACAATGAAGGTCCGGGAACGGATTGTGGAGAGCAGGTTGAGGAAAGAAACAAGCATAGCGGAAGAGCAGTTTGGCTTCATGCCGGGAAGAGGGACAATGGATGCCATTTTTGCACTTAGACAGTTGATAGAAAGATATAGAGAGGGGCAGAGGGAGTTGCGCATAGTGTTCATAGATCTAGAGAAGGCGTATGACAGAGTACAGAGGCAAGAGGTGTGGAGGTGTTTAAGGGAAAAATTAGTGCCGGAGAAGTATGTGAGGTTGGTTCAGGGTATGTACGAGGGGGGTTACGTACTCAAATACGATGTAGCGCAGGATTGACGGAAGGTTTCGAGGTGAAAGTTGATGTCCATCTGAGATCGGCCCTGAGCCCATACATCTTCAACATTGATATGGATGTAATGACGGAAGAGGTGAGGGAGCAGGTACCATGGTGTATGCTCTCTGCCGACGATGTGGTTTTGTGTGCAGAGAGGAGGTGGAGAGGAAGCTGGAAAGGTGGAGGGCAGCAGTGGAAAACCGAGGTTTGAAGATTAGTAGGGCGAAGACAGAGTACATGAAGTACAATGCGGGACAGGGGCAGAGAGAGGAGGTGCGACTCCAAGATGAGGTGGTGAAGAAAGTGGAAAGTTTTAAATATTTGCGATCGTGGGTAGAGGATAGTGGAGAGCTGGTAAGGGAAGTGAATAATAGAGTACAATCAGGATGGAATAATTGGAGGAAGGTGTCTGGGGTACTGCGTGATAAAAGAATATCAATGAAATTGAAAGGGAAGGTATTCAAGACGGCAGTGAGGCCTGCAATGTTGTATGGTGCGGAAACGTGGCCTATGAGGAAGAATCTGGGGAAAAGGATGGATGTAGCAGAAATGATGATATTGAGATGGATGTGTGTGGTTACGAGAAGAGATAAAATTAGAAATCAATTTATTCGTGGAATGACGAAAGTAATAGAGGTGTCAAAGAAAGCTCAAGAGAGAAGGCTTAGGTAGTTTGGACATGTCATGCGGAGAGAGGAGGATATGTTGGGTGACGAGTTATGGAGATGGAATCACCTGGAAGGACGAGGACGAGGAGGAGATTGGGAGTGTGTGTGGAGGGTGGTACGAGGAAGCGAAATCTGGCGGCGGATGCGGCGTTGGACAGAAATGAGTGGCGAAGGCGGATTAGGAACAGCGACCCAACTTAGGCGTGGGTAAATGCTACCGACAAAGAATAATAATATATATATACACCTTCTTAACCTTATTGCTGTTCCGTGCGTTGGTCTCTCTTCACACGAAGGTCAAGCTGGTGGCCCCCGCCTCTAGGTCTGGCTTGGTGGAGGAGCGAGTTGCTTTATTGTGCTCTCCACCGCACATGGCCAGGTACACCCGGCTCATCTGCTACCGTTCTGAGCCAGGCATCTAGTCTTCTCTTGAAGACTTCAACTTTGACACCTGTAACGTTTCTGAGGTCCTTTGGAAGCTGGTTAAAAAGTCTTGGCCCCCTGACAACCAAGCTATTTTCCTTAAGTGCTGAGGAGGTCCCTTGTCGGCCCTTTAATTTGGGAACACTACACATTCTGTCTTTCCTATTTTCCAGTGTTTGAATGGTAATTGGGTTTAGGTTTAGTTTTAGGTTTGGTACCAGTTTTTCGATCATTTTCCATATGTAGATTATCGTGTACCCCTCTCTTTTTTCCAGGGAGTACAGATTTAGTTTACGTAGTCTTTCCCAGTAGTTGAGTTCTTTGCAGCCATCAATCTTGGCTGTGAAATGTGTGCGCGTTTCTCCTAGTTTATTAGTTTCTTCCTTTTTATATGTGGACGTCAAAACTGAGCAGTATTCAAGTTTTGGTATAGTCAGTGTTTTCAGCAGGGGAATCATTATTGTCCTGTCCCTCCTTTTGAACGTTCTTAGTACCTGTCCCGCGACTCTCTCTGCTTTATTTATCGCTATCTGATTTTGTGTTTCGAATTTGGCATCATCGGTCATTATTAACCCCAGATCGATCGCTTTCGTGCTTCTCTGAATTTCCTGTCTATCTGGAGAATATGCAGTCTGTTTAAGTTCCTCTTTTCTACCATATCTCAAGAACTGAAATTTCTCGGTGTTAAATGTCATGTTGTTTTCTGACCATTTGTATATTTTGTTCATGTTCCTCTGCAAGGCCTCCACTTCATTTACATCGCTGATTTTTCTGCTGATCTTTGTATCGTCTGCAAAGGATGATATATATATATATATATATATATATATATATATATATATATATATATATATATATATATATATACAGGGTGGGCCGAAAGTCTGGATCCATAGGAAAATATTTATTTTAATACATAAATTACAACAAATGGTAAATACTTAAAATGAATATCAACTTTAACTCGTAAATGCGTATCCGTGATACTGTACAGTGGTTCGTACTCCAGTATAAAAACAACAAATTATAACAAATGCTCAAATTGGCGGCCTCTGACATCGAGACACTTAGGGATGGAATTTATGATTTTTAATAATTCTTCGAATTGACGTTCTCGAGATGCGTGTTTCATTTGATAATCTTCTTGTTGATTTTACTGGACTATTCGTTAAAGTTTTACATACCATTGCAGAGGTATTTTCATCAGTTGCAGTTTTTGGACGACCAGAACGCCGTCGATCATGTACGCTTCCTGTTTCTTTGAAACGTTTAAACAACTTGCCAACAGTCTCATGTGTTACTGGATGCTTATCAGGATGATTTCTATTGAATTCGGTAGCAACTTCTCTGTGTGTAGCGCCCTGTCTTGCGTACATGAGCACAAGTTCTACCCGGTCTTCTGTTAGATTCGAAGCCATTTCTGGGCTGAAATAAAAAAAGCATTTGAGTATTTATACTGGAGTACGAACTACTGTACAGTATCACGGATACGCATTTACGAGTTAAAGTTGATATTCATTTTAAGTATTTACCATTTGTTGTAATTTATGTATTAAAATAAATATTTTCCTATGGATCCAGACTTTCGGCCCACCCTGTGTGTATATATATATATATATATATATATATATATATATATATATATAAAATATAAACTCTTTTCCGGGAGTGAGTTTGAACAACTGTTCCGGATCGATCTGTGTTCCACTCTGCAGGAATTGCCTCATTTGGGGGATTTGGAGTGTTTCCACTCGCCTCCTGCCCTTAGCCAGTTACGCGTGGCTGGTCAGGGACTTCACACAGGGAACCTATTGAATCGGTGTTTCAAGGTAAACTGTGTGTGCTCGAGATTTCTCAGTTATATTGACATTACATTAAATCTTTTTCCGTGTCTCGTCTACCCTACCCTTCTCTCCCTGTTCTTCACTACGCATGCATGCATTTTACACTGGGGCAGCGGGGGCTGGTTCTGCTACTGACTGTTCGAGATATCCTGGCCTCTGCCTGATCCACTCTTCATAAACTTCTGAAACATTCGTGGCCTTTCCTCAAATTTCCAATCTACTGAACACAACCTCTCTTCGTCCAAACCTCTCTTATGTAAACCCACAAGGAAAAAGAAAAATGATTCCAAGGTTTTTCGTGTATTCAGAAGTACACCTCGTCATTCCCTGACGAGGTGTACTTCTAAATACACGAAAGGCCTTGGAATAATTTTTTTCTTTGTGGGTTTACATCATTCATTCATTTCACGTGTTCAATTGTCAAATTCATATATATATATATATATATATATATATATATATATATATATATATATATATTATTTCACGAAAGTAACACGTGAAAAATATTTACGATGAATAAAACCACGAAGGAAAGGAAACAGAATGGTGCTCAAGCGCTTTCGTCTAATGACATCCTCAGGAACACAATGTTCCTGAGGATATTAGACGAAAGCGCTTGAGCACCATTCTGTGTTTCCTTTCCTTCGTGGTTTTATTCATATATATATATATATATATATATACACACACACACACACACACACACACACACACACACACACACAGTCGCTATTATTATGGACCTCTGCTCTTTTGAACTCTAACTGCATGTCTTCCCCTTTAGGACAGGACGCATTACCAGACTTTCGACACATTTTCATTCCTTTTCTGTCCAACTCTAACGCAAGGTTAATCGGTGTTTTCAATCTTACATCTACTCAACCGGTCAGCTGTGAAACAATCTTCCTGAATCCATGTTTAACCCAGTGTTTGACCTGCAATCTTTCAAACGCAGTGTCCAGGCATCTGGAGAACCCTGGACCTTGATTTTGGGTCTCTTCTTCCTGTATTGAGGAAGGGGGTCGTTTTTGCGGGCAATCATCCTTGGCACCTCTTTCCTGCGGAAAAAGAAGTTTTGGGCCTCGTATTCTGAGATTATTTTCCATATTTGTTTTCATGGTTTCCTGGGATAGCAGAAAATCTACCTCTTCTCTCTCGTTTTTGTTTTCTTTCTTTTCTTTAGTTTGGGACATTCCTTCTAGTATTTTTCGCATGCCTATTATTCTGTATCGCTCACGCGTTCTTTCCAATCAGTAGAGTTTCAAGGATTGCATTATGACCTGTAGTCTTTAATTTTGTTTCTATCTTAGACGGAAAATTCCTTCGTATGGCTTCTGTTTGCCGCCTTGTTAGTACTGAGCGATACGCAGTTATTGTTGGGGACCTAAATTCTTCTATGATTTTAGCATAATGTTTGCTTTTCTGCTGTGGAAACTACTCCAGATAATTTCCATTATTTTTCTAAATGTTGTAATTTTGATGTTAGTGTTCTCCGAATTCTGTATCCGATGGCACTGACTCCAAGATCCCTTACTCGTAGGTTTCGCGTGTTCTCCGTCTGTCTCTTTGTGTTGCGTACCTTTTATCTCGTACTCCTTTTTGCTCTTTATCTTCCGAGTTGGCATTTTTATTCGTTGAACTTCATGTTGTTTTCCGCCCATTTGATTAGCGTTTCAGTGTTGTCCTTTTGTAGTTTTTCTCGTCACCTTCATTTGATACTTCTTTTCATATCCTAGTGTCGTTCGCGAAACACGGTACGACATTCTTTAATTTCTATACTTGCGTGCAATCATCATTATAAAGATGAAGGGAGGTAATCACAGAGCTATATGGGATACACTGGACACGGCTTTATTTAAAAAACTGTTCGATGGGTGGATTTTGCGGACACATTATGAAAGTCGATACAGCTGAGAAAATTAACTGGTTCTAAAGGAAAAATTGTGGAATGATAATTTTTTAGATATTTCTATGCAAAATGACATTGTAATTGTTTCTATGTAAATTTAAGCATTTTGAATGTTTTGTCCGTATACATCAACTTCTGGAAAATAGTTTAAATATCTCAAGTACATAAAAAAAATTCGAAAACCATTTAACTTAATGCCGGAAGTTGGAAATCTGTTCGACTTAATTCGGAAAATTACCAAATACTACGAATTAGAAGTGGAGGAATTGCCACACACACGCCTCAATTTGGTACAGTAATTAAAAATAACGTTCAACTATTTTTTATTGTAAACATTTATGAAACTAGTCTAAGAATGAAACTAATAATAATATAATGTTTTTAATTTACAATTACATTATAAATATAAAGTTTTAGGTTAAGTCGAAAACAGGTTTTGGAATGCCACGGTTTTGGGCTGAATAGCAGGTCTATCCCATATACTCGTTCTTTTGTGTAGCTAATACTATATATATATATATAATGTGTGTGTGTGTGTGTGTATACTATCAGGTCATCCCATAAGTAATGTCGTTTTTTAGATCGGAATTTGAAGGACAAAAAAAAAAAACTTTTTAATGTACAGGGTGGGCCGTAAGTTTCCATACATAGGAAAATTTAAATTATGGTCTTCACGTGCGTCGGTATTTGGATCAGCAGTTTCCGGATGCTTGGATTGGTCGGCGTGGTCCTGTGGAGTGGCCTCCCAGATCCCCAGATCTCACCCCCCTTGATTTCTATCTTTGGGGGCACTTGAAGGCCATGGTGTATCAGGAAAAGATACGAGACATAAATCATCTAAAGGAACGTATCACCAACGCCATTACAAGCATAACGTCAACTGTGCTAATGCGTGTTCATCAACAGTGGGGAACACGTATTGAAATGTGTTTTCAAAACAATGGCAACCATGTAGAGCATATTATATAAATACAAATGGTTGTCCATAAAAAAAGTTTATTTTTCCTATGTATGGAAACTTACGGCCCACCCTGTAGTATATATTTTCCATCGGAATCAATGACTCTGCCAACGTCCTACAAGCTTTTCAATGCCATGTTTATAAAATTCAGGCGGTTTTGAGGCAAAAAACGTACAAAGACTGGTGTGCAGATCATCTAAAGAAGTATACTGTTTCTCGTCAAGATAGTTTCGCAAACTCTTGAAGAGATGATAATCTGAAGACGCAAGGTCTGGAGGATGTGGAAGTTTTTCCCACCCAAGCTCCTCAATTTTTGCAGAAGTGATCCGAGCGGTATGAGAACGGGCGTTGTCGTGGTGGAACACGATTCCTTTCCGATTAACCAAAGATGATGATCTCTTCTTTTAGTGCAGTGTTCAATCGATCCAGTTGTTGACAGTAGACTCGAGTGGTGATTGTTTGGTTGTGTGGTAAGGTTTCAAAGTGTATTACACCACCTTTATCCCACCAAACATTAAGCAACACCTTCTGAGGGTGAAGATTTGGTTTTGGCTGTGATGTCGCTGGTTCTCCGGCACAAACCCACTGTCGACGGCGCTTAACATTCTGGTACAGTATCCACTTTTCATTACCAGTCACTAAACGGTGCAAAAATAGATCTTGGAGTTCACGGGAATGAAGAGCTGCGCTAATGTTTACCCGCACCCTCAGATTGTCGACCGACAATTCACGTGGCACCCATTTTCCTAACTTAGGCACTTTCCCGAGTTGTTGCAAATGTCGATGGATGGTGGACGGGGATGAATCGAGTTTCTGGGCCAATTCTTCGACAGTTGTTGAACATTCTTCTTCAAGCGAGCGCGGCTAACAGTGGGTCATCATCAAACTCAGCAGTGCGTCCAGAGCGTGCTGCATCTGTCAAACAGCAGTCACCATTCCTAAACTTTTGAAACCATCTTTGACATTTCCTCACACGCAGAATATCGTTGCCATAAACGTCCTGAATGTTTCGCGTTGCTTCAGTAGCACTATTCCCTTTTTTGAACTCGTAAAGCATTATATGCCTGATACGCTCTTCTGATACCGCCATGTTTATGAGGGGTTCACATAAAGCAAAACACCGTCTTCACTGGTCAAGGTCTGTAAAGTATGTAGCGAAACACGATAGATCTCCTCTTAAATATAACCTTCGGAAAATTTATGCTTAAACCGAGTAGGACTAGTTTAAGCTTAATCTATCGTAAAAAACATTACTTATGGGATAGAGATATATATATATATATATATATATATATATATGTGTGTGTGTGTGTGTGAGAAAATACCCTCGCTTATAACGACCAGTGAGTAACCAAATTAAGCATACACGTTTTTGAAATGAGAATGAATCAGGCAATTATTATTATGTAATTTCAAAGTATAATTTTTTTTTTATAAAATTTATTTCTTAAATGATTGTTAAAAATTGCATTAATATTATAAAATGGGACTCGGACGGCGGCTTTTTTTTTCAGCCAATGAGGTTGATGACGTAATGACTCGACTAAATTAAAAACTGATGGAGTATTATTCGAAGCATTGAAAGTTAGTTTGTTGTTAATAAATGTAAAATGCTTTCAACCCTTCGACTCAGGGGTACGTACGTGATACGTACCACGGCTGTATGTCGGACCCCCCCCCCCCCCCCCCCCCACCCCGAGTTAAAGGGTTAAAGTGTGCCGTGGTACTTTGAAACGATGTTGAAATTTCCACAGTGTTTTTTAATTTCCCTAAAAACTAAAAAAATTTAATATCTAGACGTCTAATTGTGGAAGAGTGGACCTAAAATTTTGCCGTAACATAAAATGGATAGTACTTAATACGTGATAAATATTTTAAAGAGTTATCTACAAAATATTTTTTGGTTGCCAAATGTAAATAGAGACCGGATTTTCCGCAGTTTTTGATTTGATAATAAGTCGTATAAATGATAGGCTAACAGATTTATTGAATCAGTAGGCCTATATTTATAATCGTGCTGCTTTTCCCTATGCATTATGCTAACGGTGACATACATTCTGGCATTCCACTGATGAACTTTGTTGCTATATGTTCTTGAGGATAATGATCGTGGTTCTATTTTCTATTTACTTTTGTCAACCCTCCGTACACCTGTTGTTTATTGCAGTGAATTTTAGTTGTAGTAAATGAGTTGACAAGTTTTACTAAGATCGGTAGCGTGTATGTATGCGTGTGTGTGTGTGTACATATGCGCCTAGGTGGTGTAGTGGTGGTTCGCATAGCTGACTACGAATCCACCGGCTCGCGGCTCGATTCCCGGTAACGGTAGTCGGCGCGCAGCAAACCCGGCTGTTCATCCTATCATGCAGTAAAATTGGTTGGTAGAAAATGGGTACCCCTGGGTAGTCTAGTAGTTAAGAGGTTGGGCTGCTGATCGGGAGGTTGTGAGGTCGAGTTCGGGTAAGGGCTACGTAATTTCTGACCATCCGTGGTGGTGGGTCCTGGTTCAGATTTTACGTTAAGCTGTAGTTCTGAGCAGGGTCGGCAAAAACGCGTTTTTTATTGTAAAAACTCGACTCACCCGGGTTTTTCGAGTTTTAGCGAGCTTTTTCATATTTTCAATGGCCAGGATAGTATAAGAACAGAGCTGAATAACAGAGTTTATTACAAAAATAAGTATTTACCACAAGTTGTATTTTCATTGGGTAGTTAGGTGGTACATGTTTTGCTTGCTTGCTCAAATATAATTAATGTTTGCAGTATCTCAGTGAAGTTGTGTGAATGTGAAACTTTTATTGGCCTATATTTCATATTTCAGTAATTAGTAGGCTACTGTGCAAGAATTAATCTATTACATTATTTTATTAGTGACGTTGATTTATTTTGACCCCCCACCCCTGAAAAAAACCATCATGGACAACTGTGGTCGGGTCCAATCGAGCCAACCCCGGTACGGTGGGATGGGTGGTATTACGGTGGCCAGCAACACTTTGTCGCTTGGTTTGACTGATAGTAACGGTGGCCTTTGTTGCAAAACCATCGGCACCAGTTCCACGACTGCCAGTTATAGCGGCTATTGTTGCTGTTTCTCGTTTTTCTTGGGGACGCTGTTGTATCCCTGGATTAGCTTGATTCCTCTCTGCAATCATTCACTACCCGGAGGACTTTCACTTTGGCGCTGACTCTGCAAGAGGCGGCGACATCTGCCCATAACAGTAGGTCATGTTGAAGAAAAGCGGTTAATGTCCGGAGATCGAAGAAACACTGGGATACAGCGAAAGTCCCTAGAGGACTTGTGCCGTATCCCTTCCACCTGTCTGTCTGCCAGCCAGTCGGGCTGGTGGTCGACTTTCATCCCTACTACTATTCTGTAGTGCTTCAGCCATCTTCCGCTTCACTGGTAGTGACACTAGCTCTTCGGTGAGGTAGCAGAGATGGGTGTTATTGCCAGACATGCCAACCCTCCTGTTTTTTTGTACCAAATTCAAAACTCCTGGCAGGAGTCAAAAAACCTCATGTTTTTTACCCAATTTCCTGATATTGAAAAAAATGAACTAGTTATGATGAAATCAGAAAGAAGAGTTTTGAGAGGTGACTTAATTAAAGTGTATAAGATCTTATAAGATCTTATAAGATATTATAAGATAATATGGGCATCAATACATTGTCAGACCTCATGGTCCAAAAAGTGACACTCCGAAGCCAGGGACAGAAATGTTATGAAGCACAATTCAGTAATTCCTTATTGTTGAAAGCTCAAGGTGCGTTATACCCCCACCCCCCCCCGACCCCACCTTTTTTTTTCTAGCATAGGGTTGGTATGTTTGCATTGGTCTTCCGTGGTATTATTCACCGCTGCGTTGATGGGGTAGTACATCTCGATGGTTTGGAGTAATGTGAAGTCGTTCATGGGAACTGCAGACTGCAGTGACCCCTTGAACCACTGCTTGACATACACAAGGTGAAATCCCGCAGTGCTTCTGCCTCAAAGTGTCAGACAGGTCTTGATTGTATGGATCGGGGATTCCCAACCTTTTTTGGGCTACGTATCCATCGATGGCTTCGGCAAGTGACCCGTACCACCCCACTAATCAAAATTGCTCAAAAGACGGTGTAGCCGCTACACCGTCTCTTGAGAGTACTTTTTCATGTGAAAGTTAGTTCCAAAGCAGGATGCCACGTACCCACATTTGGGAAACCCTGGTATAGATGATCTTGGCCATTCAGCTAACTTTGGGGTAAGCACCTGGTGCCATTAAACATATTCAGTGCGGCTGTTGCTGTCCTAGGTTAGAGCGAGCTTTGCTTCAACAGCTCCCTGTAGTCGTCCAGTGGCCTGGTCTCTTGTAGATAGCGAAGCCTCGCAATTCTGATTAAAATTACAAGCTGCTGTATTATATAAAATGCCACTATAGAAAGGGGTTCAGTTTCGTGGGAAGAATAAAATATTCAGAACTAAAATTAGTGTATACGTTAATGGTTTTATGACTCTAAGCTAAAAATTTGGAGGTTAGGTAAGCTTACATTATTCAGCTGAATAAGCGATGAGGAACAGAAAACATTCGTACAAATGAACAATTGTATTTTTCCCCTTGAAAGAACAATGTAACAAAATTTCATCTTAAACCTTTTTCAAGTGAAAAGAACTGTCGTGTTGGTTGATTTGAGAAGGAAACTTTGTCCAGCATTTTAATATCGTACCTCCGAGTAGGAGCGCAGCTAAGGTTTTATTTTAATTTTAGTGGTGTACTGATTCATCGGCATCGGCAGAATCGCTCATTTTTTGGGCATCGGCATCGGCCAAATTTAGCCTATACTATTACCGATCATTTGAAATTTTAAAATTTTCATTACAAAACAAAATCTATATTTATAGAAAATTGAACATACAAAAAACACTATTTGTAATAATTTATACTCATTTATACGTATAAAAATATTTTTCATTTACGAAAAAGGCAAAGCTTATTAACAAACAAAACAAAACATCTTTATTGCGGATCATTCACATTCCATAGCCACTTAATCTAACGTACAAGTACAATCTTACGTATTATACACTGAACTTAATACAAAAATAAGGCCAACATAGCCACTTAACCTAGCATACTGTTTGAATAATTACCTGGCAATTTTATTTATATTGTTATTACACGAGACATCATTAACTGAAAAAGATCATTTGTATACGTAGAAGAAAATAATTGTAGCTTAATGAAGAAATCAGAGAAATTATGAAAATAAAAGAGTTTAATAAAAACGCTGATGAGTTATGGGAAGCTGAGTTCGGATATGATTTTGTGGAAACTGTACTTTAAATTATTATTTATACAACAAACAAAACATCTTTGTTGTGGGATCATTCACAATCCATAGCCACTTAACATACAAGTACAAAAATAAGGCCAGCATAGCTATTTAACCCAACGTACAATATGCATATATAATCTTTGCTACATTACAAAAATAAGGTATTGTAAACCAGCAATTGTCTGAACCAAGACTGCCATATAGGTGAGAGGTACACAGTATCTGAAGACAGGACATTGCACAATAACACATTAGAGCTGTTTTGGACCCTAGTAATGAAATTATATATATTCTTCCGGATTAACATTTGGCTGGTTGGTAGGTTACGCGTAGTAAACATAAAATTGGCACTGCACCATTTTGGTTTCCTACCATAGCAAACGAAAAATATTATAATAAGCAACAGAGTTTATTCATAGCAGTTTTTGTATAGTTCCACCACAGATGGGATGTATACAATGCAGTACAGTAAGTTCTAAAAAGATGTTTTAACCGATTCTGAAGACATTCCTCACTAGCATGTTACCCTGTACAGGGTGTCCGAAAGTCTTGTTACACCTATGTATAATCTCGTAATATTGAATGATGTTTGGTTCCAACAGGATGGAGTACCTCCCCACTATTCCTTGAGGGTTCGTGAGTATTTAAATGTGTTTCCTGATCGATGGATTGGGAGAGGGTCTGCATTAAAATGGCCTCCGAGAAGCCCCGATCTCTCGAGTTGTGACAATGCATTATGGGGATTTATAAAGGAAAAGGTTTCTCAAAAGCGTTATGATTCCAATGACGGACTAAAGGAAGCCGTAAAGGATGCTTTTAAACTCGTAACACCTAAAATGCTGAGGAGCATAGCACACCGAACCTGGCGTAAAATAATTCTGTGCAGTGAGAACGATGGTTTGCATACAGATCCATTGGATACATGATAAACTTGCGTATGAACTACAATGTTGTATAATTCTGTATAAAATAAAAAGAGTGTGTTTTCTACTATATACTTTCATTACCATAGTTACGGAACACTGGAATAACATTTATGTAGGAGTAACAAAACATTCAGGACACCCTGTACATACAGCTTTTTGGGTTGCCGCTCAATATCAAGTTCATCTCGCAGCTCGTGAGTAATTACATGACCTAAGTATTTACGAGTGTATTTGACAGGTATTGTCTGACCATTCATTTCAGAAGACCCACATGATACCTGTTTCAGTAGATTACACCTAAAAATCAAAATACAACTCTCTGCCCCCATTATAGGTGGTCATTTTCCATACCATATTGTTCACATATCTCTAATAGTACTCTCAGCCCATGGGAAGAGGGTGACAGAAGAACGAGGTCATCAGCATACATTAAAATTAAATGATAAAATTTTTCCTTTCCAATGACACAGCCAGTACGTTCAGCCAGTAAGTTCAGTTGCCCACAAAGTTACATATTTACAAATTTACAAGCTAATCTCTAAATATTATAAACTATTGTAATCTCGAACGCTATATTAATAATAATTCTATATTAAGTTGTAATTTATAATTTATATTTTAAACCATCTTATTATGTTGACTATTTTAAGTATTTTAATAAGTTTATAAACCCAAATTGTATATCCATTTTGTTTTATTCAAATTGGCCACCAGGGACTTGAAATTTTAGTGACAAATTTTGTTTACATTTTTGAAGAAAGGAAAACACCTTCAATATAAGGAAAACCAATTACTTTAAATATTGTTCAGTTTGAAATTAAAATAAAATTATCATTTTACCAAACGGCTAATGAAATTATTTAACATAATTTTAGCTACAGTATATATGAATAACAAATTATGGTACCATAAATTGCGAAGCGAGCTTAAGGAAAAGCATTTTAACATTTGAAATGTGAACATTGAAAATTTTCGCATTATAATAAAATTTATGAAGGGAATTTATTTTTAAAATATAGGCAAAGAATCGGCATATAGGTATCGGCAGTTTTTCATGGAATCGCCATCGGCTAAATTTTCGAATCGGTACACATCTCATTAATTTCTGTTCAGCTCTTCGAATTTCTGCGCAATATAAATTTATCAGTAGTTTTTTCTCGTTTGGATTTTATTTAGAATTATCTTCGTAATTGGAATTTGTTTTAACAGCAGTTGTTGCACACGAAATCACTGTGTCGCACAAAAATTTTCAAATTTTTTTTTTAGCTGAAACATACTTTTTCCGAAAGTGACGGCAACAAATAATGCCTGCGTGAAACTTTACGACATTTTCATCGCATGGAATCATTCTTTGTGAAATGAAAGGGCTTCATGGCTGTTAAATCTAGTTTCTTTATAACTGATTCGCAAGCGAAATATTAATCCCACCCAGGAAGGGAGTTTAATTGTAAAAGAAATTATATATATATATATATATATATATATATATATATATATATATATAAACGTAACCTCGTAGCAGTTCCGTGCGTTGGATTTTCTTCACACGAAGGTCAAGTTGGTGGCCCAACCTCTTGGCCTGGCTCTAGTGGAGGAGTGAGTTGCTCTCGCGATCTCCATCGCACATAGACAGGCACACCCGGCTCATCTGGTACCATCCTGAGCCAGGCGTCTATTCTTGAAGAATTCTACGTTGACACCAGATGTTCCTGATCTCCTTCGGAAGCTCGTTGAATAGTCTTGGCCCCCCTCGAACAACCAAGCTGTTTTCCTTTATTGGGTTCATACACGCCTGCAAAAATGTCAGGGTTTTTTGAGAATATCTGGGGAATATAAAATATTTAGGACTTAATTATTTGTATCATTTGTAAATATTTTATAAATATTTTAACTAAATTAATTTAAAATGTTAATATAAAATAACTTAACAAAAACAAGCACTATTTGTTTTACATTTTATAAAACTCGTACATTTTCTTATCTAGTATTAATTTTTTCAGCCTGCCATGGGATTTTTGCAGACGTTTTTTTTAAGAGTAGTTAGAATAAAAATTAGGTTGTAATCGTGTTATATGAAATGTGAATTTTTTTTCACCTTTCATGCAATTTTTTTATAATTTTTATATGTTTATATATCAGGGGATCAGATCATATCAGGAAACTTTATTCTTGGACCCGTGTATGAACCCTGTTATAGTTGAGGGTGTCCCTCGTCTGGCATTTAGTTTGGGAACACTACACATTCTACTTTTCCTATTTTCCACTGTTGTTTGGGTGGTTACTGGGTTTAGTTTTAGATTAGGTTCCAGTTTTTCTATTATTTTACACACGTAAATTATAGTGCATCTCTCCTCCTCTTCTTTCCAGTGAATATAGATTTAATTTATGAAGTTTCCTAGTATTTGAGTTTTTTGCAGCCATCTTTGAATTTCGTTTTTATGGGTACATCAAATACTGTGCAGTATTCAAGTTTTGGTATGATCAGTATTTTCAACAGGGGAATCATTACTCTTTTATCCCTTCTTTTAAAGGTTCTCTACACTCGTCCCGCGACTATTTTTTGCTTTGTTTATCGCTATCTGATTTTCTCTCGAATTTCGCGTCAGTTATTATAGCCCGTAAATCTATTGCCTTCTCGCTTTTCCGTATTTTGTGTCTATTTGAGGCATAATATACCGTCTTTGTTCCTCATTTCTTCCATATCTTAAAAGCTGAAATTTCTCGGTGTTAAATTTCATGTGTGTATATATAAAGCTGTTGATTAATTGTAGAGAGAGTAGTTTCATAATAAAGAGGAACACCACAGAAATGAGAAACATTGTACCTGCTTTTTAATTTGTATACCAACGTTTCGAATTTAAACTTTTCATGTTCAGCACTAAAAAAAAGGATGAGCGATTAATTATAGTAAGGGTTAAATATCAAATTGCTGTTTAAGTTGACAACAACAAAAAACATTCGCAATGAAACTTAGAATTTGAAATTTCTGTGGCAAGGCGGATAAGTGAAGTATAGAAGAGAACTTTGATTGAAACGTAAGCTCTATTGATGATTCATTATAATTGAGATTCGGCCTTAACTTATAAATGAATAAACTGAAGAATCGTGGGTATAGTCCGTTTATATCTGAACGGATTGTAAACCAATTTGGCCGGTTTTAGAATGATTCTGATGCGCGATTGTGGGTAAAATTCTTGACTGACATTTTTAGGAGTTTAATCATTATATTAGAAATTAATGTTCTTCCGTAAGACAAATAAAATATAAAATGTCTTTTGAACCGTGATTGTACGTTATATTTAGTAATCCTATTGCAATTTTTTTTAATCTACAGTTGAACTTTCGTAGGGAGAGTAATATTGTAATTGTATTGTCTTGACAGTCGTATTTGGAGAATGTGACATCATAGTGTGGGGAGGCGTGTCCTCAAGTGTTGAAAAAAGGTTTTTGTGTAAAGGCCCGATGAAACTGAAACCTACATAACACGCATGAAGCCCTTCATCGACAAATTGTTTCCAGAATCGATGAAATCACGTTATTTTTTAACAGGACACCCGCCCCGTGCCACGTGTCACTTTCCAGCAAGAGTTGGTTTACGAAAGAACGCGTGCTCTTACAGTTGGCCTCTTCACTCTTCAGATCCAAAATCTATGGAATATTATTGATGGGGAATTCCGAGGGAAAATATTCAAAACCTAAATGTTCATTGAAATGTGGTACGTGGGTGTGGGTGGTGGGGAATAAGGAATGGTACGGGATCGGCAGCGACATTTGGAACCGGCTTCTGGACAGTATGCCTCCGACGGTTAAACAAATAAGAGCGAATGGACGATGTACGCAATATTAAATTATTTTATTATTGCTTCTAACATTTAATAACAATAACTTGCTCGCACCTTTATGACACCTTAATCGTCCGAGAAGTAAGGTGAACAGATGTATTCTAATGGTTTATGGTATACTCCTCTTATGTCCATCATTGCAATTTATAGTAAATTGGGCATTGCAGCCAACTTAACTCCCACTGTAGAGGAAAGATGATGTTGACGTGGGGCGCAATCAGTACCAACTCCGTCTTCTAACTTCAGTGATGTAAAAATATTAGTGTTTAGCACAAAATTTCTCTCGATCATAAACTTTTGTTACGTTATTATAAAAAATTATAAGAAATTAGCATATTTTAAACTCTTAATGGGTCTATAACGGGGGTTCCCAACCATCTTAGATTGACGTACCACCACGCTGGTTAGTTATCTACAACCAATATTACTTTTTAAATACATTGTCATTAAAGTAATAATCACCTACCAAATGCATATTAAAACCCTGTTGCATACCGCCTAAAAGAACTCGAGTACAACGGGTTGAATTGTTGGTGTACAATATTAGCTAAATTATCTTATACCGGCTGCAGCTGTATACTTGTTGACGCAGTCGGACTATGTCGTGGCGACAGTGCAGCACTGATTCCCGTTTGATCACCGAATTTAAACGACGTTAGGTCCGATTAGTAACACCTCCGCGTTCAGATGTAGAGAACCGTGGTTCGGATTCCACATTCAAATACACATTTCCATCTTTTTTACAATTTCTTCGGGTGTCCATTGCCACGGAATATATATTCCATATTTTGAAAAGGAGAACCATTAACTTGAATTATTGAAGGAATTAAAGTGGAAATATAGATTGGATGCATTTCTGTGGTCAGTTTCGTTCGTACTTTTTGCGAATTCGCCTTTTACAAAAAAGTAATTTTCATTTGTTTCCATTTTTATGGAATGGATGAATTCAGTCGTGGTTTAGGTTGATCTTATAACGTGGCATTTTTTGTTAATACTATTTCGGGGTTAGTCGCGAATTATAGCGGTGGTATCATCCGTTAACGAAGTCTGAAAACGCCGTGCAACCTATATTTTACTCTTCATTATGCCCCGACTTTGGTGGTACTTTTCTTTTTTTTTATATATTTCTAACGAAGCCTGAATTTATTCAGTTTCCTCTTTTCAGGTGTCCAATTTGAGGAAGATTCATCAAGGCGTCATGGACTATTATTTTTCCGAGCTTCGTGGACAGACTATTCACCAATTTCCCACACCAGACCTTAACAAAATAGGTGAGTACCCCATTAGACGGGTTTCTTATCGCGGGGATATTTGTTTATTTAACGGGTGCCATTTTTTGCCCCTCCGTTTCGTAGAATCTCGCGAGAGACTCGAAATTCTTACCTCTTTCGTGGGCTTTGCCCGCGGGCTCGCGTCATCAATGATTCCTTTCATAGAACACCTCCCGCAAGTGGTGTATTTTACCGAGAAAAAACTAGGTAACTTTTGTTATTTTATTTAAGTAACCTTTAAAGTTATTTCCCTTTGCGTTCCTTTCTAACCCGTTTCTTATCAAAACGAGTAACATTTGCTACTTTCCAAATTTACTCACGATTTTGCGAAATGAATCAGACAGACATTTCAAGTACGTTCAAGTACATTTACTTTTTTAAAAATAATAAATTTTATTTAAGTAACTTTGAAGTCGTATGATTGGTTTTAATTTTAGCTTTTTGCCAACTACAGTTTTTTATTTTACTCTTTTGTGAAGGTTACGTCGACTTTTCATTTTTAATTTTATTATTATTATTGCAATTACAGTTTTCTCTCGTTTTTCACTCGTTTTTAATACAAAGTAGCAACGACATAATTTGTTCCTTCGCTAATTTTGAATATAGTAAATTTTTTTAATACACGCTAAAAGTGTGGTTAAAGCGTATTGACAGTTCGTACGAGTAAAAGATTACGTATATCATCATCCAAGACGGTTTAGTTTAATATATTAAGAAGGCAGCAGACTGGCGTAAAGGTTTATTATTATTATTATTATTATTATTATATTATTATTATTGTCCGTTCAACTTCACGCTGAAAATATTTTGGTAATTTTATGCGGTGTAAATTGATACAATACGGTTGCGTATATGATGAATCGTTGGCCTCCCAATCTGCGAACCTCAATCGTGTCCTTTTACCATCTGAAGCCGATTGATTTTTACCTGACATCGTAAATAAATATCATTTATGGAGATTGAATCATTTTATATACGTTAGTCAATCTGTGAAACCAGTCATTTCGCGTAATGCCTAAAATTTGCAGGCATTTCGCGTAATTGGATTAAGCGATTGACTTCGTGAAGGTTAGATTAGGTTAAGTTAGGGTGGTTAGGTTAGTATTACCCAACTTTAAAGTCCACACTTTTCATGTTCATTGTAGCAGAGCTGCCAAAGTATATCGAACCCTTAATATGCCATTTTAATTCTTCATGCGCTTTCAGCCAGGGTTGGCAAAAACCCAACCCACTTGTCTTTTTCGGGTTTTATCGGGTTTTATGACCAAAATAGTATAAGGATAAAGCTGAATAACTGGGAGCTTATTATTGCAAAAATAACTATTTACCATAAATTGTATTTTCATTGGGTATCATTGGGTATTTAGGTACATGTTTTGCTTGAAAATAAATGCTCAAATAATAATTAATGTTTGTAATACCTCAGTCAAGTTGTGTGAATGTGGAATCTTTCATTGATCCCATATTTCAGTGTATTTCAATATTCCGGTAATGAGTACTGTATTCGGTGATTTTGAAAAAAAAAACGAAAAAAAAAAACCCAGTTGCGGGAGCTATTGAAGAATATGGACCCCAGCCTTCTTTAGTTCGTGATATTTTCGTCAGTTAGCCTAATAAAGCTAACTAAAGAAGGCTGGGGTCCCTATTCTTCAATAGCTCCCAGTTGCGGTTTTTTTTTTACTAAAAAAAAACGGGTAAAACTGGGTCGGGTCCAGTCGGGCCAACCCTGCTTTCAGCAAATGTACAGTAATTGTAGTTAAATTCCTTTGAGGTTAAATCATCATTAGAGTTTCACAATGCAGACGTCTCTAATTATAATTATGTAGACCAAATTATAATTATGTAGACTCGTTAACCTCGTTGCTGTTCCGTGCGTTGGTCTATCTTCACACGAAGGTCAAGCTGGTGGCCCCGCCTCTAGGTCTGGCTTGGTAGAGGAGCGAGTTATCTATCTTGCGCTCTCCACCGTACATGGCCAGGTACAACCGGCTCATCTAGTACCGTCCTGAGCCAGGCATTTAGTCTTCTCTTGAAGACTTCAACTTTGACACTTGTAACGTTTCTGAGGTCCTTTGGAAGCTGGTTAAAAAGTCTTGGCTCCCTGATAACCAAGCTATTTTCCTTCATTGTTGAGGAGGTCCTCTTGTCGGGCCTTTAATTTGGGAACACTACACATCCTGCCTTTCCTATTTTCCAGTGTTGTTCGAATGGTATCAGGTCATCCCATAAGTAATGTCGTTTTTTACGATAGATTAAGTTTAAACTAGTCATACTCGGTTTAAGCATAAATTTTCCGAAGGTTATATCTAAGAGATGACCTATTGTGTTTCGCTACATACTTTACAGACCTTGACCAGTGAAGACGGGTGTTTTGCTTTATGTGAACCCCTCATAAACATGGCGGTATCAGAAGAGCATATCAGGCATATAATACTTTACGAGTTCAAAAAAGGGAATAGTGCTACTGAAGCAACGCGAAACATTCAGGACGTTTATGGCAACGATATTCTGCATGTGAGGAAGTGTCAAAGATGGTTTCAAAAGTTTAGGAATGGTGACTGCTGTTTGACAGATGCAGCACGCTCTGGACGCCCTGCTGAGTTTGATGATGACCTGCTGTTAGCCGCATATGAAGAAGAATGTTCAACAACTGTCGAAGAATTGGCCCAGAAACTAAATTCATCCCCGTCCACCATCCATCGACATTTGCAACAACTCGGGAAAGTGCCTTAGGAAAATGGGTGCCACATGAATTGTCGGTTGACAATCTGAGGGTGCGGGTAACATTAGCACAGCTCTTCATTCCCGTGAACTCCAAGATCCGTCTTTGCACCGTTTAGTGACGTGATGAAAAGTGGATACTGTACCAGAATGTTAAGCGCCGTCGACAGTGGGTTTGTGCCGGAGAACCAGCGACACCACAACCAAAAACCAAATCTTCACCCTCGGAAGGTGTTGCTTAGTGTTTGGTGGGATAAAGGTGGTGTAATACACTTTGAAACCTTACTACACAACCAAACAATCACCGCTCAAGTCTGTCAACAACTGGATCGATTGAACACTGCACTAAAAGAAGAGACCTTCTTTGGTTAATCGGAAAGGAATCGTGTTCCACCACGACAACGCACGTCCTCATACCGCTCGGATCACTTCTGCAAAAATCCAGACCTTGCGCCTTCAGATTATCATCTCCAAGAGTCTGCGAAACTATCTTGACGAGAAACAGTATACTTCTTTAGATGACCTGCACACCAGTCTCTGTACGTTTTTTGCCTCAAAACCGCCTGAATTTTATAAACAAAAGCTTGTAGGACGTTGGCAGTGTGTCATTGATTCCGATGGAAAATATATACTAGATTAAAAAGTTTCAGTGGAGTTTTTTTTTTTCTTCAAATTCTGATTTAAAAAAATGACATTACTTATGGGATGACCTGATAATTGGGTCTAGTTTTACGTTTGGTACCAGTTTTTCGATCACTTTCCATATGTAGATTATGGTGTACCTCTCTTCTTCTTTCCAGGGAGTACAGATTTAGTTTACGTAGTCTTTCCAGTAGTTGAGCTCTTTGCAGCCATCAATCTTTGCTGTGAAATGCCTCTGAGTTTCTTCTAGTTTATTAATTTCTTCCTTTTTATATGGGGACGTCAAAATTGAGCAGTATTCAAGTTTTGGTATAATCAGTATTTTTAGCAGGGAAATCATTACTGTCTTGTCCCTTCTTTTGAAAGTTCTTAGTACCTGTCCCCGCGACTCTTTTTGCTTTATTTATCGCGCTCTGATTTTTTTTTGTTTCGAATTTCGCATCGTCGGTCATTATTACTCCCAGATCGATCGCTTTCGTGCTTCTCCGAATTTCCTGTCTATTTGGAGCATATAATATGCAGTCTGTTTAAGTTCCACTTTTCTACCCTATCTCAAGAGCTGAAATTTCTCGGTATTAAATGTGATAGGTGTTAAATAATAGAAAGCTTTTAATTCACTGTAGTTTCCATAAATTTTGGAATTGTGATGAATTATTTTTATGGAACGGTGTGTCTGCGGCGAAGTTTATCATGTTACGATTGAAGAAGTGGCCAAAAATTGATTTAAAATAAAGTGACACGTTTTACTTTACATTATAGAAAGAATTGCGTACTCGTGCACAGTGCTTGATCATTCTTCTATTCACGAATGAGATGCTGAATCGAAATAATCGGGTTGTTTTTTAAGCGCGTTTCTGAACTCGAATAATTGAGCAGTGATGATGATGAGCTTAAGTTTCGTCAGAGAGGTTAGAGTAAGAAAACACCAAATGTCCCAGCCATTGCTTGACATTTGGAGCGCATCGAGCACTCTTCCGGCTCCATTTCCAGACGAACATTGACAGCTGGAAATGTGTGTGGTTTACATGCAGGGCCGGGGCCACGGTTTGCGGGGCTGGCAATTAATATTTGGCAGGGTTTTTTTTTTAATTGTTAATAACGCGTATTTACTCGTTTCCGTTCAGTTTCAATAAAAAAATATTAAAAATAAGAAAATTTAAGTATTTTAGCTATTTATTTTATCAATCTATAATTAATCAATGCACAAAAATAACTAATCATAAAATAACAATAAAATTTTTATAATATAAAATAAAATTCAATTCTTTTAGTCATAATATACAGAAAAAATTTGGTACTATTATAGAAACAAGAATATTAGGTACACGTTACGCGATACAATCACAAAAACTTAAACACAACTCTCTCAGAACATAACAAAATAGTTTTTTTAGTGATATAAAGGGACAAGAATATTAGGTAAGTCTAATTAATGCTAGGTCTAAGACCACAATGTATAGGTCTAACCTTAACTTGACTTAGTTTAAATTGCTATCACTAAACTGGAGGCTTAGAAATACCAGTTAACTTACGAAGTTAAATAAATCTTGATTTATTCAATTGGGTTTAGTTTTGTTTAGGAGTAGTCCTTCCATTTGTTGAATTTAAGTGAGCGCACTTTTAAAGTTGGTTTGTATCAGTTGTAGAATCAGTAGTTTTTTTTTTTCCGTAACCGTTTCAAGCCCCCAGCGTCCCATGCCGCCTTTTTCTGTTTCTCCAGCTTTTTGTTGGTTGGTTAGTTGATCGGTAGCCATTGTATCAATACCACACAGTATATAAACACGAGTGTGGAGATTAACTCTGGTCAGTAACCGATTGGTTTCATCCACCCAGTTATTGTTATAAGAGGAGTTTAATAATTAATTAATTGCTAAATTAACTACCTACCTACTCAGTGGACCATTTTCAATAATATAACAATAAAAGCTATTGTATTAGGTTTGAATGCAGCGTTGACGAGCGATTGTGATTATCGATAGTGACAAAAACAAAAGTCTTGATAGTTTGACATCACTCTGCCGCTGCCGTCAAAGGGCGGGGCCGGGTGCGGTGCACCCCTCGCACCCTCCATCCCCCCTAAAACCGGCCTCGTTTGCGTGCTTGCCTCGTAGAATCCTATTAATGTCCACGACGGCTCCATCGATGAACATTCGTCTTACCTTCTCAAAACGGAACAGGCTTAAAAGGCCGAAATAACGCGTTTGTTCTGTAGAATCTACGCAATGTAATTTACGTACATATTTAAGTGCACCCATAATTCATTCGGTAAAGATCATCTTGAATTGTAATTTGATTGGGAATAGAAATTGGAATTTTGATGCGCTTGTGAAGATAGTTCAATTTAAATGTCATTCCTTTTAGTTATTTGGTGTTTGATAAGATTTGTTCACGTAGTTTATCACTGACTGTGTGTGTGTGTGTGTGTGTGTGTGTGTGTGTGTGTGTGTTTTAATAGCTTCTTCCAGATTTGATGACATGAATTAGAAAGTATTTCCGTGAGAAAGGTCAAGCAAAATTTGAGTGAATATGCTGCGTGTCCTTTGTTCAGTCAAAAATTAAACGCATTCAAAAATTAAACGCCAAAGTTTGTAGTCTTCGATAACGAAAAACGGTTGGAAGTGGTTTTCTGAGTAATAAATAACGTCTCCAAATTTCACGCGATCCTTCTCTTTGAAAGCGCTTTAAAAATAATTTAAAAGGAACTACACTCGAATAATGTACACTTCGCCTCTTGAAAGCTAAAATGTACCGTTTCAACAGTTAATTTAACGCTACGTACAAATTCTTAAGAATTTGGAAGCTGCGTAAAGAGTATTGGGTCCGTATAAAGCCTTTATGGTCCGTTTAAAGAACGTTTTAACTGTACCATTGAACGCTGTTATATCAACCTAAAAGTGTACATACTGTCCAGTCGGTGTCGTCTTAGAGCGACTTGAGACGGATGAGAGCGTCTTTGTAGTAAAAAATGCATAGATTCTTTTTTACGTAAGAAACCTCGTACAACATTTGCGGCTGTATAGGTACTGTATTAGGCAAAATGTGCGGTATGGAAAGAGAGGCGAAGGTTTAATTTAAGTTTTCTAATGTAGAATGAATTAATAAAAATTATTAATTTTGTTTTATACGAATACTGACACGATTGTTCGCTATTTTTTTTTATCCTAGAAATATTCTTTTTCAACAACAATGTCTTTATATTATTTTTGACGTGGTTCGTTATACTTGAATAAGGAGCCCTTTTCAATTAATACCATTTATTCATAAAGATATTTTTTTTTTTTTTTTACTTCGGAATAAATTATCTTTTCAGCGTTTATTTTGTGTCGACAGATTCTCAAACACTTCTTTATTTTCCAAATGTATTACCAAAGAGTGTGTGTGTGTGTGTGTGTGTGTGTGTGTGTGTGTGTGTGTGTGTGTGTGGATTATTTATTGTTCATAATTATTTAATTGATGAAATCGATTAATTTTTCACTGCGTCAATTTAATTTTGTAATTCTTTAAATTTCTCCTTTTTCTTGTTTAGAATGTGAAATTGTACGTTAATATTTGATAATTTAATGGTGAAAAGTAATTCAAGCGCGATTTAATGATTTCAAAGATCAATTTTGAGCAAATTTTTTTAATTTTGCCTAAATTTAGATTTAATTTTTCTTCAAAGACTAAAATTCGAAAGTGAAATTATTTTTAAATTTTGAAATTATATTTTAGTTTTGAAGAAATTATTTTCAATCGAAATTCTACTAATTTTACTGCATTAGAAGAGGGAGGGAGGGTGAATGCGAGCTCTCATTACCGTCGATGACGCCCTACCCCATTTGTGACATTCCACTGTTGTAAAGGAAGTGTTTGCGATATTGTAAGCGCCCCTCAACCCCCCCCCCCCCGTTTTTTTTAGTGTCTTTTCATGCCCTATGGTTGTCATAGCAATCTAAATAAAGAACATTATGATGATCCCAACCAAGTAAATTTGGAGGGGCCACGGTGGATTGTATTTCTCCGTCCGTCCGTCACACATTCGTATCCCTGCTGTAACTTCTATTAAACCGCTCGGTATAAACTGATGAAACTTCAGGCGCACGCTTATATCACAAGACGATGTGTCGCGAGTAAGAGTCGGGCTCTCGCACAAAAGATCAAGGTCACAAATGTGGGCCGCGACATTAATGTCGTTTATTTTAATTGAATTAAATAACCTTTATTAATAATAAAATAAATACATTCGTTTCAATTTAAAATGACGTGAATAATTGTGAAGCTCGGCTATTTATTTAATTTGGCCTTTAAGCTTTACGCTTTACTGGGCTCTTATTAAAAGTAAACAACTAGTTGTTCTTAATAATAAATAAATAAGTATTATTAATAGCCAAAACGTGTATTAATCTTAAATTATCACTATTGACATGACAAATACAAGGTCACCATTGAAGACACTATACCAATACCATACAAAGAAACCAATATTATACACGAGATAAGAACTGAACAATCCCAAGAAATTTGTTTTTAATACTAGATTACACACGAGAAATTAATAATTAGTAAACAATAGTAATGGACATTAAACTTAGATTTTTGTTAGTATGCCATTATTAATCGGGATTTCAACTTCGTTTAAACAAATTTACATTCACAATATTTTTTATATCGGCATTTAAGTCCTTCCATAGTTTGTCCAATGAAAATGGGTAGTTTCTGAGATGAAGACAATCTAAATTGAGGTATAACGTGCTTTGATCTATTTCTGGTCTGATACGAGTGGATTTCTTGAGTTACAAAATACAGTATCTATTTACCCATTCTAAATTAATGATTTTGTTCTTACACTTTTAAATAAAATGTGCCAGTTTGGTTATATCATTGAGCTTTAGTAGGTTTAGCTCTTTAAATAATGTACTAGAGTGATCAAGGAAATGAGCATCAGATAATAACCTTATTGCTCGTTTTTGACTGACAAAGATACCATTTAATGCGTTGTTAGCAGTTTCCCCAATGTGCCACTGTCGTTCAGACATATTTCTCGTTGAAACCTTTGGTAACGTAAACAATGTACACAGATCATCATAATTATGTTGCATTTACCTTGAAAAGGTTTATATAATCGGTTGTTGCATCGGTAGTCGGCAGTTTCATGAATCGGTACATCATATATATATATATATAGTGGTGTAGTGGTTAGCGTCGCTGACTACGAATCCATCGGCCCCGGGTTCGAGATCCGACGGCAGCCGGCGCGCAGCAAAACCCAGCTGTTCGTCCTTCCACACAATAAAGAAAGTGGTTGGTAGATAAATGGGTACCCTGGGTGGCCTAGTGGTTAAGAGGCTGGGCTGCTGGTGGGGCGTGGTTCGGATTCCACGTTAAACTGTAGGTCTAAGGTGGAGTGAAAAGCTTGACCTTCGACAGAATGAACAATTCGGGCGGAAGCTAACGAAAGGTTATCCAAAGGTTAAATACACGCACGCGAAACTACATTGAAACATTTCAAGTGTGTGGAAGACAAAAATATGAAGTTCAACGAAGAAAGCTTGCCGCTTATAAGATAGTAACAAAAATAAGCAACAAATTAAAGGATACAAAACACTACGAGACAAACAGATACCAAACTCGTGAGTCAGGTATCTTGGAGTAATGATGTCATCGGATGCACAATTCACAGAAAAGTATAACATCAAAATTACAGTAGCTATGAAAATAATGGGGATTATCTGGAGGAGCTTCAAAAGCAGAAAAGCAAACATCATGGAAGAGTTTAGTTTTGTCCATAATGGAGTATTGCTCAGTACTCGAGCCCATCCATAAAACGAAGCATTGCGAACATATACAGGTCATACAAAGGACTTTTACCCTTTAAGATAGAGGAAAAGAGGATGAAGAGTATTGGTTTCGATTACGAGCCCTGAATCTCTTCTCCCTGGAAAGAAGACATAAACGATACACAACACAATAGGGAAAATACTCGAGGGTTATTTCCTAAACTCTAAAAATTAAATAGAAACGTATTTGAATGAGAGAAGAGGCAGATTCTGTACTGTCCCAACTGCGTTGGGACAAGGGAAGTCACGAAAACGAAGATGAAAAATACCTTCTGAATAGGTGGCCCAAAACTTTAACCCGCTGCCGAAAGAACCGAGGAACCTCCAGCACACCAATGTGAATAATTTCAAGAATCAGCTGGACAGGTTCTCGTGCAAAGTTCCAGACCAGCCATACGTAGCTCCCTACGCGAGCAGTACAAGAATGAAAACGAACTTTGTCCTCCACTATTTCCCGCAAATGAGGCGGGATGCTGCAAAGGGGTTGACGGCATGTCGATCCTGAACCGTCGTTCAAAGACATCAAATAAGTTAGCTAGGGTGTTCATAGTCATACAAGTGATTAAATGATTAATTATAACCATATTGACTTGCGTAACTTCATGAACACAGAGACGCATATTATACCCTATATATATATATATATATATATATAATATATATATATATTATATATATATATATATATATATATATATGGTGTTTATAAAGTCCCTATCTATTTCAGTGAAAATGTAGCAAAAAGGGTAAAATTCAATAACACTATAATAGAAGGCATGCATTTAATGAATACTTAAGCATATTCTACATGAGCACCATCAGTATCTCTATTAAATAACGAACATGGGTTTCGGTCTGGCAGAGCATGCCCATCACAACTAATGCAACACTGGAAAGTAATGAAAACTATGATGTACTCTTCACAGACTTTGCTGAAGCATTCGACAAGTGTGACCATGGAATCATAATACATAAACTGAAATATATGGGAATAACAGGAAAAGTAGGGAAATGGATATATCATTTCTTTAGTGAGCGGCGGCAAGTCGTCACAGTACAAGGAGTATCTCCATCAGAATCAGAGGTGCTTAGCTCAGGACCACAAGGAACAGTATTAGCTCCACTACTCTTCATAATCATGCTAACTGACATGGATGAGGACGTTACCAGAGACAGCACAGTAACATCCTTTGCCGATGACACAAAGATCAGTAGAAAAATAAGAAACCCAGAAGATATAGGATCTCTACAAACCGACATGAACAGAATCTACAAGTGGACGAAAGACAATATGAAGTTTAATGAGAAATTTCAGCTGTTACAGTACGGAAAAAGAGAGGACCTAAAATCATTGGAATATTATGCCTTAAATGGGCAGGAAATTCGGAGAAATTCTAGATAGCAGTAAACAGAGCAAAGAGAATAACGGCAGATACTGAGAACCTTTAAACGAATCGATAGGAATATGATTCCTCTATTGAAAACACTGATCATACACAAATTGGAATATTGCTCGGTCCTAACATGCCCATATAAAAAAGAAGACATTAGCTAGAAGGGCTTCAGAGAAGCTTCACAGCTAAGATTAATGGGTGCAAAGAACTAAATTACTGGAAAAGGTTACTCGAACTAAACCAATATTCATTGGAAAGGAGAAGAGAGAGATACACCATTATTTACACTTGGAAAATAATGGAGAAACTCGTCCCTAATCTTACTCTGAACCATGTAACTCCCCAAATATCAGTGGAAAGTAGAAAAGGAAGACTGTGTCGTGTTCCCAAATTAAAGGCTAGACAGGGAACATCCCTAACCCTGAAAGAAAATAGTTTTATTGTGAGAGGACCAAGACTGTTTAATCAGCTGCCCAAAGACCTAAGGAACACGAATGGTGTTGCGGTGGACATCTTCAAAAGAAGACTAGACGCCTGGCTCAGAACAATCCCCGATGAGCCGGGCGTACCTGGCTATGTGAGGTGGAGAGTACAAGAAACCAACTCACTACTTCCACCAGGCCAACTCGAGAGGAGGGGCGACAAGCTTGACGTTCGTGAAATGAGGACTCATCGCACGGAACCTTTGAAAGGTATATATTGGCTCGTTGACTGTAGGTACTATAATAATGTAGTTAGATTAGCGTCGCTGAATAGGAATCCATCTGCCTGGGGATCGAGACCCGGTGATGGCAGGCGGCGCGCAGCAAAACCCAGCTGTTCATCATTAATTAAAGATTATTTGCTTTGCTCGCGGGGTCACCAGATCTTTCGATCCAAATAATGTCATTAAATAAAGGACATTAATAGTTGGAGTTTTCTTCCTTTCAATAAACAAAACAATAAATGCTGAAAGTCATCAAGAAAGTCAATTGTTTGAATGTAAATTCACAGAACAAATGGAATTTAACTAAGATTATCGATTGATTCAATAATACTTAAGTATGCGCGGTTAAACGATTTTGAGGTATTTAAATTTAGGAATGAATATACTGTAGGCCCACGTGGAGGGCCTGCTAAATGACGTGACATCTTGGACGCAAGACCGCGCTGATTGAGGGTCGAAACTCGCAAGATGCGTCATGCTGCCCTCATCTGGCCCAAAGAACGAAAAGAGCTCCAATTGATGCGGGAGAAAAATTGCTTGATGGATATGCCCGAAGCGCGCGATCTTTATAAGTGCCACTCTGTAAACACTTGAGAAAAACTGCATACTCGTATAAGGAATGCCTGAAGCATGTCGGGGGGGGGGGGTATATATATATATATATATATATATATATACGAGGCGGCGGCTGTCGCACCTGGACGAGATTTTTTACTTTTTTTTTTGGTCGTCGTCCGTGATGTTGGTTTTAGAGCGTTTTTTTATTAATTATTTTTTAATGGTCGTGTAATTTCGTTGTTTACTTTCTTTTAATTGTGAAGTTTAAAATAAAAAATTGTTTTAATGAATTTAAATTTGGTTTCGCTTTTTAATTCTCTTCCTCTTAATTAGCGCCATTTTCTGTTTACTTTCTTTTCCAAATATTTTTACTTTATTTATCTGAGACTGAAATTTAATTAATGACGCGTTGTTGTTATTACATTGAAGTAGACGAGATAATTTTATCTTTCCGTAATTGATTGAAAAAGGCGGATCAGAAGCTCGAAATTTTGTTCAAATTGAATCGTTTTATCACAAAACTGATTTTCTGCTGATAAAAATGACGCGTTTCTCAAGTTTCTCTCTTCTTTTTCGCGTTCCTTCCGTGATGCTTCTTTTGTGCGTAGGTACCGTTGCGCGTTCGTGCTCCTGAAGATTGGACGTGAATTCGGATCACGGGAAGGAAAATTGTTGATGGGACGCTTTTATTTCATTTGTCCGTCGTGTAAGAAGTGGACTTAATTATTACACTAAATTCCATGGTTGGGAATTTAAAAAATATATATATATATATATATATATAATAAATAAATGAATTTCGCAATTAGACACGTGAAATGAATGAATGCTGCAAACCCACAGCTGGGTTTGCAGCATATATATATATATATATATATATATATATATATATATATATATATATACAGGGTGGGCCGTAAGTTTCCATACATAGGAAAATTTAAATACGTGCGTCGGTATTTGGATCAGCAGTTTCCGGATGCTTGGATTGGTCGGCGTGGTCCTGTGGAGTGGCCTCCCAGATCCCCAGATCTCACCCCCCTTGATTTCTATCTTTGGAGGCACTTGAAGGCCATGGTGTATCAGGAAAAGATACGAGACATAAATCATCTAAAGGAACGTATCACCAACGCCATTACAAGCATAACGTCAACTGTGCTAATGCGTGTTCATCAGCAGTGGGGAACACGTATTGAAATGTGTTTTCAAAACAATGGCAACCATGTAGAGCATATTATGTAAATAAAAATGGTTGTCCATAAAAAAATGTTTATTTTTCCTATGTATGGAAACTTACGGCCCACCCTGTACGTATATATATATATATATATGCGCGCCTTTGTGGTGTAGTGGTTAGCGTCGCTGAATACGAATCCATCGGCCCCGGCATCGAGACCCGGTGATGGCAGGCGGCGCGCAGCAAAACCCAGCTGTTCATTACACACACACACACACACAAAAAAAAATTGATTGGTAGATAAGTGGGTACCCTGGGTAGCCTAGTGGTTAAGACGCTGGGTTACTGCTGGTGGGTCGTGGTTCGGATTCCACGTTAAACTATAGGTCTAAGGTGGAGTGACGAGCTTGTTGACCTTCGTCAGAATGAACAATTCGGGCGGAAGCAAAACGAAGGTTAACGAAGGTTATATATGGAAAGGAGATGGTGCGGAATTTACATTTGTTTTGTTTCTTAAAAGGAAGATGGGGAAAACTTAATTGAAAAATAATTTTTTGTATTTGGTATTGTCTCGTCACACACTTGGGAAACTTTGTATTTTTATTATATTTGTGACGTCATTTTGCTCGTGATTAGTTTTCTGCGTTGAATTCTATGCATTCATTTATTTACGTAATTTCGAAGTTTATTAATAAACTTTTTAAAATTGAATTTTGCATCGTGTTAAGATGACGTGGTTATATTTATAACACGGTTTGCTGCTTCATAAAAATTGAAAATTATTTGAAAAGTCACTCCGTCCGAGCGAAAGTTTAAAGAATTTCAATTAGAGATTGATGGATTTATCCGAAGAATAAGTACCATCGGTTTTCAAAGTCTCGAGACACCGACCTTTCGGTTCATTGTAACTCAATTTTTGGTAATCGATGGTACTTCCGTGTACGCGCGTTCCTCGTGTGGGAACGAGAATAGCCGTTGAAACGGACTAATAGCAGTTGTGGTTCAATTTCTGCGGAGCGTTTGAAGCGAGAAGAGTCGCAACTGGAAACAGCCGTTTCATTTCCTCGAACTCCGAACGAAATTTGAATAACATTCGACGACAATTCATGAAGTTAATTCGTGACGAGAAAGAGGTCACTTTAAATGCGTTTCAACGCGAGTTAGTAGTACACAACCGACGTATGACGAAACACGAGTATTTGCGAACGGATTTCGTGAACGAAGTCGTATTGAGTTGTTGTGGAAGTTCATTTTATTCTATTTTGACTTTATGCACTTGAATACAGTTCACATTTTAAATAAAAATATTATAAATACAATCAAACATGGATTTGAGATTCGCTCAATATATATATACCATATATATATATATACCATATATATATATATAATATATATATATATATATATATATGCTGATTTAACCTCAGACTCGTTTCAAGGTCATACCTTATTATGAGACGGCACGCACTCTCTGCCATCATTTTTTTCTTTATACATTTTTTTTTTTTTTTTTGCTCATTTATTGTATTGAATTATTGCTATTATAATTCATATATAAATTACTTAATTGGATTGTGAACAAATGTTCAGGATTGACCTGTGTTCGACCCCTCTGCAACATCTCACTTCATTTGGGGAACTTTTTTTTATGGTTCCCATTTATCTACCAACCAAAAGGAAGGATGAACAGCTGGGTGAAGTGGGACTCTAACCCGAGCCGATTGATTCGCAGTCAGCGATGCTAACCACTACACTACCCTACCCAGATATATATATATAGAAGCAACCCGCATGATTATATATATATATATATAAATTTTTTAAGACGTTAATAGATTAAGGGTGAGTCAGAAGAAGGGTTTAACTGCTTTACACAAAGCACCGTTCCATCCCTATACCCGCTCAGGGTACGAGCGGCCCGTAAGGTCAATGTACTAACCTTGGTTAATATTAGTTTTCCTTCCGCCCGAATTGTTCATTCTGACGAAGGTCAAGCTCGTCACTCCACCTTAGACCTATAGTTTAACGTGGAATCCGAACCACGCCCCACCGGCAGCAGCCCAGCGTCTTAACCACGTCTACCCAGGGTACCCATTTATCTACCAACCAATTTTTTTTTGTGTGGGGAATGATGAACAGCTGGGTTTTTGCTGCGCGCCGCCTGCCGTCACGTCTCGATCCCGCAGCCGATGGATTCGTAGTCAGCGGCGCTAACCACTACACCACCGAGGCGCATCTTCAAGGTTTCCGTACGTGAATCATTACTGAGAGTAACAGTGTTCTGTTATCACAATCTAATGGACAGTGATTCATATCCATTTTAGTTAGTTTGCATTGCGACACTCCCTGCTTTGTAGGTCCGAGTGTATGATTCATCAGGAACAAGATTCACCACAAGTTTGCGCTTCTCCAAAGCAGCAAATATACCCATTTGTATCACGTGTGTGTGTGTGTGTGTGTGTGTGTGTGTGTGTGTGTGTGTGTGTACACTCGCGCGCTAGGCAACTGGACGTAAGTGGGATAGAGGGCATGATAGTTGAAAATGTAGGGGGATCATTTTTTTTAGGTAACACTTTCGGCACCTCGGAACATTGTAAAATCTCTCAAAAGATACGTTAGTCCTGATTTGATTAGGTTTACGTTAGGTTAGGGTAGATTAGCGAGTACCTCGCTATTTAATGGCTTAACAGAACCACCCCTCGAGCCCTCAACTGCGTCTGAAACGCTTATCACGTCTTTCTCGGTTCGATGGCACTAAGGTTAAGTTACGTTTGATTAATTAGTTTTAAGATGTATGGGTTTAAAAGTGTGCGCGTGTGTAAAGGCTTACATTTGGAGGATGTAAATATGACATGTCCACCCCTGATACTATCCCCTCCCATCGTGAGGACGAGGATTATCCCCATCCCATATTCTCTCGTTGAAATGTTTGTTTCCATTGGACACTTAAATAAACATTACCGCGCGCATGTTAGCCGATGAGGTCTCAAAATGGACAAGGATTTCCTCTGCCGCCATGTACAGTTGTACACCCTCTAATGTATCAGGGATATACTGTTTATTTGGGATTTTCTCGCGTCTTATATTCTATTCAAATAACTGTGAAATGCGCTTAAAAAATAAGTAAATTAGTTAATTAGCTCTACTATTTACGGGGTATATTTCATTTATCGTTCCACGGTATGTATAATTTAAGGCGGTTCATCCTTTTAGGGGGTCTTTTTTTTATTTCACTGTTCATGTATTGACTCGCCATTAGGTTTCTGTTAGAGACAAAACTCTCCATACTAAGTTTCAGCTCAGTTAATAAACATTTAGAGGTCGCTAAGTGGCCCGGAAGTTTTCCTACTTAAGCCGTACTAGTACCTTGGGACGCGTTAATACTGTAGCTAAAGATACAAAAGCAAATTTTGTACACCAAGCAGCCTAAACCCTATCGTTATAGAGGAAGTGAAGACTCTGAAGTGTAAAGTTTTCCCATACTCTGTTAAATGCCAGATGTATGAAGATTGTTCACGACTGAACATGTACCATGAAATTGTGCAGCTTGTAAAGCACGGTCGTAGGGTACAAGTTTTTGGTTAATTTTCTTGTTTATAGCGAAATCATACTCGAGAACCGTTAACTAAGAGTAATAGTGCTTGGAAGCTGCGAGTAACGACGATCCAACAATGTTCTAACCCGTCACACGGGAAAGAGTTATCCTCGTTCTCACCTCTCTATATTGGAGGAGTCCTCGCTTTTGCGGGAGTTGCTCCTGAAGAGGAAGCAGCCTCGGAGAGCATCACACTGCCAGCATCACACTGCCAGCATCACACTGCCAGAAGACACGCGCAGCCAAGTATTCCGCCCTTAGAAAACGGAACTGGGATTTACGAGGCACAAAGACAACACTTGGATCGTGGTTGCTTGTAGTTTCCAAGCATTGGCCAGTCCTCGCGTTTATTGCCGTTTTCTCTTAAGAGTAATAGTTTATAAAAAGCAGTACAGTCTTAACGTTCGTAAGTAGTGGTCGGTAAAAATATAAGCCACATCACTACGAGGCGTTCGACAGAGGTGTGGCTGGCAGGCCACACATCAACGATTGAAAGCCGCAAAATGCCAACTACTATTATAAGATGTCCAACAGAGGGAAAGAAAGTGTAAGGAAAGCGACAAGAGGTGCTGAAGCTGTGGAAGGAAGCTCGAATCCCAAGGATTCTTGAGCACAACATCAAGCGGTATGGAAATCCAACAAAAACTACAGTATGCGGGTGAAAGGCAGAAAGTTGATGAAAGTTTCAAGCAGAGCCTAGATCAGCTTTTCTATGTGGCTCACTCAATCTCATCATGACTGATAAAAAACGAGCACTTCTTCTGGATCAGAAAGGAGAGAGGAAAGGATACATGGCTGGTATGGACAAAGAATTTGTCAAGATAGTAGTAGTGCGACGAAGAAAGTAGTCGTCTGTGAACCGGGAAGAGGAAGACAGTTCGGAAGGTCGAGCTGTCATCGTTGAATTCTATCACTGATGATTTTCGGGTAAATTCAAGTGACGCAGAAGCTACCACCGCCAGACACTGTAAAAGTGCCGAGAAAGGACAGAAACACACTCCTGATCTGGTGTCAGTCCTGGTCCGAACAAAGTTGTCAGATAGGCAGGCAACCTAGGTAATCGCGCAACAGCACAAAGTTGTGGTCACAACATCGGAGAGCTATCCTTATCGGTTAGCTCGATGGGACGAGCGAGTGCGATGAATCGAGAATTGAAGGCAAAGTTTAAGAGCAACATGAAAGCGGGAGTCCTCCTCTTTGTCCATTGTGGTAGGAAGCTTCTACCTTCCGTCATTGAGTTAACAACAGAGAAAGTGGACACTCGCAATCTTGGTATCTGGTGTGAAGATTGAAAAACTTCCTGGTGCTCCCAAACTGGGTTCAGGAAAAGGAAAGGCGATGTTCACACCAATGGTGCAAATGCTCAGAGCGGAATCTCCTAGACAAAATCATTACAAATAGAATGTACTTCGATACCACGGCAAACACGCAAGATCGTGCATACTGATTGAGAGGAAGTTAGAAGAAGTCTGTTGTACCTTGCTCGTCTCCATCACGTATAGGAAATTATTATCGCTGATGTATTCAAATGATGATTGGTTCCCCCACTGGACCTGGCATTACGATTGCGAGAGCGATGAATTCCCTCGATTGGTCATACCAGTAACCGTGTGATAATGGGAGCCTGTTGCCATCTTTGCTGCACGAACTGAAGCAAATAACCACTACTCTTCCCATACCTTTTCTCCAAAACGAAGTCCAATCTCGAGATGATACCTCGAGTTCCTGGAGTTAAGCATTATCTTCCTGGGTGGAATTCCTCCTCGCGGTGTGAGGTCCGCGACTCCCAGAACCTACCGTCAGGTCCTGTGGATGGCGAAGGTGATTTGCGCTATGAAGATTGACCCGTTTCGAGGCCGGTTCTTTCTCATTTGGCGCGAGAATGAAGGTCTCGTGAACTTTTGGCATGTTTGTTGTTAATCTTCCTATTTAAGGAGGTACGTACCTACCTACCCTTTAGTAGGAGTTACCCGGAAACGAGCACATTTCTGGGGCTCCCAGTGTCACATGGGTAAACTTTAAGGTCATTCAACTACCCCTGATCGTTCATGGGTTTAACTTAAATTTGAATGGGGAGCTTTCTCCCTGAAAGGAACGTAATGTCGAGTGAGAACTTGGAACATTTTTAGAGTTTTTATTTGAATCCCCATAATGTATATTTTAACGAAATGATATTGAACTTAAGGTTTGAAAAAAAAACCCTTGCTTCCTCCCATTGGTCAGCCTTTGGGAGAAATGAAACAGCCCTGTCGAGTGGACAATTCATAATCTCCAACCCAACATGAACTGAACTGATTACGCGTTAGTGACATGTGTACGGGTCTCGCTTCCGTAGGTGTTACACCCGCTTTAGAACAATCCCAGATGAGCGTACCCGGTTCTGTAAGATGAAGAAATCAAGAAAGCATTTCTCCCCAACATCAAGCTGGAGTCGTCTGGAAGTGGGACCACCAGTTTGACATTTTAATAATTTGTTTTATTATGTGTTTTGCTCTTTTCAGATTTGTTGTTGAACCTATGGCACAGAAATTGACAATAGATGAACGGGTGGAAATAGTTTTAATGTGTGCAAGGTGTGGTAACACACACCGATTAGTTGCTACTGCTTTTAATGACAAACACCCTGAGAGGCCGCCATTTGTTCAGGCATCAGTTGGAAAACTGTTCACTCGCTTCAAAGAAACGAAGTGTTCATGATCGGCTGCGTAGTGGCCGGCCAAAAAGTTCAACCTATGCAGCAACATCACTAACGGTACTCAATCACCTCGAAAACAGCCCACGTAAGTCCTTAAGAAAGTTGTTGTTGTTGTTGTTTAGCCGATCAGCCCACCCTGATCGAGCAAGCCGGCGGCACGCAGGTAACCGATCGCCCTCCGGAGTGGACCAGAGGTTCAGCGCACTAGTGATGTTGTCTTGTGTTCGTTGTTGTGCTAGAGCGGCACAGTCTGTCATAATGTGTTCAATTGTTTGTGGTGTCCCCTGGCACAGGTGGCAGGTGTCGTCTATGGAGTTGTCTAGTCTGTGTTTATATGTCCGTAAGTTGGGGTGATGTCCACATCGGAATCGTGCTAAGTTAACTCGATCCGATCTGCTCAGGCTGATCTCTGACCTGTTAATGGGTGGCGGCTTCGCACCTAGGACCGCATTCGGACCGAGTCGTGTCGGTGCTTTGTGGGTTAGGTGTGTGTGTGTGTGTGTGTGTGTGTGTTTTCTGTACTGTGTGTGTGATGTCTGTGGGGCGTGGTATGGAATGGAGTATTTCGTTATAATGTCTCTGGTGTTACCTTAATGGTGCGAGGTGTTGGTGCATGATTGTACATGTAGTGGCAAGGGTGTTGTTGGTTAGTTGTCGCTGCTGCCATGAATTGTGTTCCCCTCATGTCTAAATGTTCCCTAACTTTCAGTATTTTTGTTTCTGTGTGCAGGTGTTCTATTGGTGGTGTTTGAGTGCATCCTGTAATGATACGAAGTGCGTTGTTTTGTATTGTCTGTAAGGTGTTTGTGTGTGTTTGAGATAATGGGTGCCCAGCATGGGCTAGCATAGTCCATAACTGAGCGAATATATTGTTTGTATATGAGATGTTGTTTCCTGCTGGTGCCCAAAGGTTGTGCCTGTTAGTACCCTAAGCGTGTTAAGTCTTGACGTACATTTGTTTTTAATGTCCTGAATGTGGTTTGCAAAAGATGATGATGTGTTGTATGTGACCCCAAGTATTTTGGTCCTGTGAGTGTGTGGAATGTTGATGTTGTTTAGTGTAAGCTGAGGAATTACCTGGTGTTCTTTTGTGTTGCTTGTAAGCAAGGTGATGGTTGATTTTGTGGGCGCTACTTTGAGCCTATTGTGTGTGAGCCACTGAGCCAGTCTTGTATACTGTTTATGTATGTTTGTAGGTTATTTGTAGCGGTGTCGATGTTGTTGTGGGTGGATGTTAGAGTGATGTCATCTGCATATGATGATAAGGTAAGCTTGTTATCTATGGGTGTTGGAATGTCATGCATGTATAAGTTGGTGTGTTGGTGAGAGAACAGAGCCTTGAGGGACCCCGTTCGGAAAAAGCTTGTTTTTGGATGACTTGCCATTAAATGTGACATGTGAGTATCTTCCTGAAAGATAGTTGCTCAGCCACCTTTTGGTGTTATTGTGCATGTTTCTGTTGAGTATTTTGTTTATGAGAGGGAATCGTGGGATAGCATCAAATGCTTTACTCATGTCTATTGTTGTTAATAGTGTACGTTGAGCTGGTCGTCTGGAGTTGATGCCATCCATGATGTGCTGCGTGAGGATGTGCTGCGTGAGGTTAGTGAGTAATGTCGTGGTTGAGTGGTGAGGTCTGAATCCATGTTGAGTAGGCGATAGTGGAGTGTGTGGGTTGGTGATTTGTAAGATTAGTCTTTGTTACTTTGGAAGGTGTGCATAGTAAAGTAATGGGTCTATAGGAAGCTGGTTATGTTGGATTTTTGTTTGGTTTGAGTAGTGTAATAATTTTACCTTGTTTCCATATATCAGGAATAATACAGTGTTGGTATGAATATGTGCTGATATTTGTGAGAGCTAGTATTCCTTGTGGGCCCAAGTGTTTAAGGTGTATGTTAGATATGTTGTCTGGTCCAGTAGCCTTCGAATTTTTAATGTTTTTGATGATCTTGGTGGTCTGGTCTGTATTGAAGGGTGTAATGGTCGTGTCGAGTCTGTAGGTTTTCTTGTGTCTGGCTGTTTGTCTGTCTGCGTGTTTCTGGTTGTTGTCTCTGTTTAAGTGACTTATCTTTGCGTAGTGATTAACTAGAATGTTAGCTTGTGTGTATGTTGGGATATTATTCTGGCTGCGACAGATAGCCGTGTGTGAGGTGTGAATGCCGCTGTTAGAGTGGGTAATGCTGTTTATAGTCTTGTATAGCCTGGATGTATCTGTGGAGTGGTTTAGTGTTGTTATGAATTCCCTGAATGTTTTTGTTTTTCTTTGAGTTTGTTGTTTATTTCTGTGTTGAGCTGTTGTATCTGTTGTTTTATGGCTTGTGTGTGTGGTGTCTGTGTGTTATATTTGAGGTTGTTACGTTGCCTTATGAGGTGGGCTATTTCTCTAGTGTAATTTGGGTTGTATTTCCTAATGTTGCCCTTGGGTATGTATTTGTTTGCATTATTGATGATCTGATTAAATGTCTTGAGTGTTGTATTGATGTTTATGATGGGTGTGCTGTTTAATGTGGTGAATTGTTCCTCAGTCTGTATTTTGAACTGTTCCCAATCAGCTTGCTTGTAATTTAATTTCTGTAAGTGTGCCTAAGGCTGTTGGGGCAGTGTAGAATGTGTTGTAATTATGATGGGCAGGTGGTCTGATGACAGTTGTTTTTCTGTTCTCCATTGTGTATGTGTTGCTAGTGAGGGGGAACAGAACGTTATGTCTTGGGAGGAGTTTGAGTATCCTGCTTGATGTGGTATGTGTGTATATTCTTCTGTATTGTTAAGAATGAATTGGCTGTTTAGTTGTGTGGCTATGTTGGCGCCTCTGGTGTTTTGGTTGTGCAGGTACCAACTAGTGTCTTTGGCGTTGAAGTCTCCTCCTAAGATGACATTAGTGAGAGAGGCCAGATTGTGTAACTCTGGATTGTAATTGGCTGGCACCTGAGGTGAACTATCTGGTGGGATGTAAATGTTGATTAGTGTGGTGTTGTGTTTTGCGCGTGTCTTAATGTTAACTGCCTGTATTTCTATCGTGTTATCTGCTTGGAATGTGTGTGTAATGTTTTGGGTAGCATCAGTGCAGCTAATGCTTTTACGTATGTAAGTGATGAGTCCACCCCCGTTACCGCCAGTACGATCATGACGGATCGCCGTGAAGTCAGGGATGCTGGGTGTTTTGTGTGTGCGTTTTAGTTTTGTTTCTTGTATAAGTGCTATGTGAATGTTTTGTTTGTGTACGAATTCCCTAAGCTGCATGATTTTGTTTGAGAGGCCATCTACGTTGTACTGTAATATGTTAATATTATACTTCTGTATGTGTCTCATGGTGCTATTGTGTCTGTCTTTGTGTATGGTGACATGTGTAAGTTGTAGTGGGGCCTGGATTAGTCTTAATGTCGCCAGAGAGTAAGAGTAGTTCGGGGAGCACGCAATTGCTCCCTGTAATTGAAACTGTTGTCTCCAGAAGATCCATCTCAAGTCGGTAGTCTATGCTGATCGACCCAGAACCATATGTTCTCTAAAGGATAAAATCACATCTGAGAGTGGCAAAATCAGTACCAATGTGTTGAGGAATGTTCAAACATCATGCATTCAACGCGTCAGAAAATGTCTCCAAGTGGAAGGCCACCAATTCGAACATTTATTATAATTTAATAAAATGTGCCTATGGTTCCTGACTTTTGCGCCACCCTGTATATAAAGGGTGTCCCAGAAGTCTTGGAGGGGTTTTTAATTGGCTATAACTTTTTTGTTTGGGGATCAAATAAAAAAAGGTTTCTAACACTTGAAAATATATTTATTGCGATTTTAATTACAAATTTAATATCTGGTGAAGATCTTCATTTTCATTGCGTAAATCTAAAATCGCATTAGCGTACGTTATCCGACTCTGATGATCTTGTGATTTAATTTCTCGAGCAATTTGAATTTTGTACGGGTAAAGATTTATATCCTATCTTAAAATTCGATGTAAGGAACTTCTTGAAATGTTTAATTCCTGGCTGCGTCGTCGGACTGATGTAGATCTTGCTCAACGCTTTCACGAACCATCTCAACCCGAGTTGGACTTCGGCTTGTCCGAATACGCCCAGTCCGTGGTTCGTCTCCCTGACCCTTTCCCATACGAAATTTAGCAACGTACCGTTGAATAGCTCGATCAGAAGGAGCAGAACGTGTGTTGAATTTTAATGTAAACGCTCTTTGAGCGGCAACGATGGAAGAGTTGTTTGTCAAATAAAGTTCCACAATAGCCACTCTTTGTTGCATTGTCCAGGATTCCATTTTCATTAATCGCAGCAAGGGTACTTTAATTGAAAAAGAAAGAAATTAATCAAAAAAAGAAAGTTATATCCAAATAAAAGCCCCTCCAAGACTTCTGGGACACCCCTGTGTATATATATATATATATATATATATATATATATATGTATAAAACGACGTAAGTATAGAGGAATGTTCTGCACACGAGGAAGAGAAATAACGAACAAATGAAAAATGAGGTCCCCACCCGGGAATCGAACCCAGGATCTTCCGATTGCCGGTCCGATATGCTAACCACTACACCACAGGGCACAATAGTCAGAAGTCGTAATTCTCCTACATAGGGCAGAAACCAATGCCTTGAGAGGGCAGAACATTCCTCTATACTTACGTCGTTTCTATACATTAATATACTGCGTGGTCATTGCAGTTAAATGTACATATTCACGATTTGCGAGGGTGCCCTCTCAAGGCATTGGTTTCTGCCCTATGTAGGAGAATTACGACTTCTGACTATTGTGCCCTGTGGTGTAGTGGTTAGCATATCGGACCGGCAATCGGAAGATCCTGGGTTCGATTCCCGGGTGGGGACCTCATTTTTCATTTGTTCGTTATTTCTCTTCCTCGTGTGCAGAACATTCCTCTATACTTACGTCGTTTCTATACATTAATATACTGCGTGGTCATTGCAGTTAAATGTGTGTATGTAATATATATATATATATATATATATATATATATATATATATATATATATTATATGGGATGAATTTAGGATGTTCGCATCAGTGTTACAATGATTTAAATAAAGTGATTTGAATCGATTTAAATCAGAAGAAAAAATAACTGATTTAAATCAAATGCGAGTGTTTTTGTTTTGCAATCGCATTTGTTATTTTGTGACATACACGTTAAAGACTGCCTTGGCTTTATGTAGAATCTTTTCTACATATGGACTCGTCCATTCAGAAGTCAGGAACCGTCTTGGAAAAGATCTTCCAAACTCGTTACTGTATTCTGGTATTATAATAGAAAATAATGTAAGCGAAACACGTAGATTTTTAATTGGGTTATTACTATTTAATGTTATTAGTGCTTAATATGTTCTAACTAAATTAGTTCTTAATAAATTACGTCTTTCTTATATATTTCCTGTATTTTCCTTAATTTTGCATTTCGGAGGTGTGAAGTTTTTATTTAATGAGATATTGTTTTTCATAGTTTGTTAAAAGGGATTCGTTGCGAATAAATGAACATATTCTTAAGTATGTTTACTATAAAAAGGGTGTCATTATCTAACTTGTCATATTTACATAATCTTAGTTTTTGTACACGTTAAAAAATCATAAAAATAGATTTAAACAAAAAAAAAAATTTTTTTTTAACCCTGGTTTGCATTATATATACGAAGGCCACTCAATATATTTTGCCCCCACCTTTTTTTTTTTTCTTTCCAAGTTTCCTTGTAAGTTCCAGAAATTTTGTACACGAGTAGTTACTTACCTTTTTTAAAAGTTCTTATTTTTCCACATAGTCTCCATCCTTTTCTACGGCTTTCCTCCACCTCGAAACAAGGGCCTTTATTCCTCGCTGGTAAAAGTCCGCTGGGTTCCGCTGGAGCCACCTCTTAACAACCTCATCGTCACTCTGAAACTTTCTTCCACGAATAGCATCCTTCATTGGCCCAAACAAATGGAAGTCTGAAGGTGCCAGATCCGGGCTGTACGGAGGGTGGGGTAACGCAGTCAAGCGTATTTCTGTGATGGCCTCGAAGGACGTCTTCAAGTTTTTTCTCCGATCGAACTCGCTTTATACGTCTCCGGAGTCCCTGTAGTGTAGCAATATATGCCTCTGAGTTGATAGTTTGTCCTTTCTTCATAATGTCCACTAGAATCACCCCTTTCATGTCCCAGAAGATGGTGGCCATAACCTTTCCTGCAGAGGGAGCCATTTTTAACTTTTTCTCGCGTGGGGAGTCTGCGTGATGGCACTCCATGGATTGGCGTTTTGTTTCAGGTTCAAAGTGGTGTACCCAAGTCTCATCCCCAGTCACAATTTGTGAAAGTAAGTCATACCCTTCTGTCTCGTATCGAACCAACGACTCTGAAGCAATTTCTTTTCTTTGGGCTTTGTGATCTTCACTCAGTTCGTAAGGAACAAACCGTGAACGCACTTGAGTATCCCAGTTGGTGAATTATCGTATTCACACTTCCTTCACTAATTCCTAGCTCCAGTGATAGCTCCTTGTATGTGACGCGCTAATTTGATCGAATGATGCTTAAGAACTCTATAACAGCTCCCTGTTTACGACGCACATTACTGTCAGACGCCATTTTCGGAACTGCCGTTTAAAAACGGTTTTATACAAGGAGGGGAGGTTCAAACTGGAAAAATCCGGTTATGTGAAGCGCAGAAAGTTCAAACTTACGGCCCAAAAGACATTTCAGCCCCATGGCCTATTATTTAGTTAAGAAAAGAGGGTGGGGCAAAATATATTGAGTGCCCCTAGTATACAAAAAACGCCGTGGCTAAATCCATTGTGGATGGTGTTGAGGAAGGAAGTGAGTTATTGTACATGATTGCGTTGTTTCTTTTATTTCACACACTGATGTGGAACATTAACTGTATTGAAGTTAATGTTCAGAGTCGAAATTCCTTTAAATAAATTTTATTTAAAATGTGAATCTTTTTTTTTGAGGTTAGTTTCGCGGACAAAGGAAGATTTATTTATTTAATGCGATAAATGGTACGAGGCTGACCATTAATTTAATTAAGAACCTTCGTTGTAAAGGGATTTAAGTCGTCTCGGAGCGCCCCAATTATTCCAGTAATAATAGAGGGACTGCGGAGTTTGGCATTCGCGTAGGTTATCTCGTTTGGATTTAAGCCTAAGTTCGCTGATGGCTCATCCTTTAAAGGTTTTATTGGGTTAACTGTTGTTCGTTCTCGACTCGAGACGCTTCTTTACCTCATTACTGCCTCCATGAGGCTCGTCGCGGGTCAACTTTTTTCTCGTTCTTGTTTTCTACAAATCGCATTGCCTTATTTACATTTTGTTTTAGATCTAGCGGTAATTCAACATGGGAAACTCCGACCAGAATACACACACACGCGCACACGCACACACACACACACACACGTAAGTAATAGTAAATGAATGTTGTGATTGAAGTTGCGCATTTTGATCTTTGTTCTAAAAAGATGAAATATTTTAACGCAACAAATTTTCAATTTAATTGTCAACTTCTGAGAAATGTTTATGGAAAAACATTAATTTTGATCGAGGTTTGATGTTGACTATTTTGAACCTACCCGATCGCGTCATTTTAGTTCGCGGTCCATGAACGCGACTGACTCTCCCTTTTGGCACTTCACTGACGGACTATCAATTTATCGGAGGTCGGTTAGGCTTCCCGAAGGCATTTTATAGGTTTGCCCGATTCGGCGAGGCCTCCTCCTCCTCCTCCAGCCTCGTGCCCGGCTCTTTCGATTCCAGCGCCGTCGCCATATTTGGGATTTGGTGGTAGTGGTCAAGGTTATGCCCGTTAGGCGCGCGGTCCCTAGTTTGTTTACGGCGCATTCTGGCGAATAAATCTCTCTTTGAACGGTTTGTTTTTAGGAAATAGTGGATGGAGGGACGACCGGTAACGGGTCTCTTCCTCCGATCGATTCCTTTCATCATCAATTCTGTATGATTTTTTTTTCTTATTCTTGGAAAAGGTTCCTTTGAACCCGAAACGCCGTTCATTTTTTCGCTCGTAACGGATGAAAAATATTTTTATAAGTATAAATGGTAAGTAGATTCTATCATTTTCCATATAAACGAATCTCTCTGGATTCCTTTTATTATTCTCGTTTTGTTAAAGTAACACGACGAAAAAAACATGAAACAAAAATTGTGATGTCAATCGCTCAAACTAAAATACATCATAGAGGCTAAATTAATTTGTTTATTTTTATATACATTCCTCTATCCTTCACGCACATATATATATTAACTGAAACGCGCACGCACCCAACTAGTTTTTAGGTAACAGTTAGAGAGAAGGAAAATGGCCTCCGAATACCATACTTTTTTTTTCATATTAAAGAAGCGAGTTGGTGCCTGACCTTCAGTTGAGAGAGAGGAGAGAGAGAGACTCTTCAGAATTTCATATTGTTGCAACCTCGCAACATTTCACTGATGAGAATATTAATGATTAAAAGACGCTTTATTTGGGATGGAAATAATGAGATTTTTGTTTTGAGTAAATAGCTTCATTAATGGGTTTCGTGGGAGGATTTAGGAAGGAGAAAATTCAACGTGCACAGATTCGTATTCTCACAATTATGTTCTCGTTTGAGAAAAACAAAATTGGAATCTTTACATTTTAAATACCCTTCACTTCGTTCGTAATCAACTGTAGATGTATGGAGTCCGGGCGAGGAAAGTGTATTTTCCATTAAAATAGCATTCAGACTGAGATACACTTTCCTCCTGATAAATCATGCACACGGATCTTTCACTTATATATATATATATATATATATATATATATATATATATATATATATATAATACACAGTGTATATATTAGCTCATGACTTGGATAACCTCGATAGACCCCAGTGGCTTCATGTTTTCCAAATGTAATGTAGTATTAAATATATACATATATAAACAAACATCGATTATGTATATAAGTACATTCCTTCACGTGGTGTCGTACGGGAGTCGTACTTATAATGACTGGATAAACTTGGCAGTGATACAACTTGGAAATACCGATCCTAGGCGGATTTTCACAGCAATATTCTGTGTAGCGTTACACCTTCTTTGTGTCCAATGCTTCATGTAAAAAAGTGTTTATCACAAATATTAATCGACTGTGTGTGTGTGTGTGTGTGTGTGTGTGTGTGAAGAATTGCGTATAAATTAAAATTTTCGTGATTGAATTTTTTTCGTGTTTGGTACTTGTATTTGTACATGTTGTCAATTGTGAAAATAGAAGAGTGAATGGAGTGTGTTTTGCAGCTTTGAAGTGGGTCTTGCGTACGAAATGGCAAATATTTTCACGAAACATATGGTGGAGCGTCAGATTATTATTATTGTTATTATTATTATTATTGAACGTAAATTGTATGTAATTTGTTTTCATGTTTAAAGATTTGCTATACCCATTCGTGTACCGTCCGAAAACGAATGAATTTTGTAATTTATTTTGTTACGTTGTGAATTTGGCAACATTTTATTAAAGAAGCGAATCTGGACGAAGGGTTTCTCTTCCTCGAGTTTGATCCCGATGGCGAAATTCCTTCTGACCCACGATTCATTGCTTATTTTTAATAAATGCGTCATCGGAGGGAGCTGAAATGCACACTCGATGCGAATTCATTGGTCGTGTATATCTTCGAATATCGGCTGCATCGGCTCGAATATAAACGGGAAACATCAGGAGGCAACATGACTCGCGCACCCAAACAACGGGTCAAGGTTTTCTTATTATATATATATATATATATTATATATATATATATATATATATATAAACTTTCTCGCACGAAAATGTTGGAATGAATGGTTGATTGCGTCATGATGCCCTTGTCATGCGCCGAGAGGACCTGAATGACGTAATGCAACGGGCGTGTCTCCTGATGCATGACGGTTAACTCGGTTAATTCTTCCATAAATTTTATGCGATTGGAGCGACCTGTGTCCAGTAATCAGGCTTATTTAAAGCCGGTTTGGTAACGGTTGTAGTATGGGTGCATAAAAGCTGAGTGGGTGAGGGGTAGCACTAGCACTAGTCCCCTGAGGGGAGGGGTCTGTGGATGGCACTCAAAATTTAATATTTTTAATCTCCCGAGGGAGCCATTAGTGTTTTTAATCCGTTAATGGCTCTTTAATTCACAAAAGAAAGCCGAGAAATATAAAAATATTTACGAGATTTTTACCTTAAATGTAAGAATTCAAAGTTATATATAAATTATGAAGTATAGAGGCAACCCAACACTTTTCACCCTTATTCTGCCCATAACCCCTCACAAACCAAAACTACGACCAGAACAAACAAAAAATATTACCCCACAACTCCGCAGCCAACTCGGCATTTTTTATCTTGTAATAACTGAATAAAATGGAAAAAAATTAGAAAATTACGAAGCGTATATTATTTAAAGTTTAAATAAAACTTCGGAGTTTAAGAATAAAGTAATTTCGTTAAAAATAAAATATGTATTATTTATAAAGAAATGACAGAACAACGCAACCTTCCTCACCCGCATCTATAGCCAGAAAGACAGATTGAGATTGAAATAAAGGTAATAAAGCCACATAAAACCGAAGTAGCTGACTAAATCCGGTTTGACTGCCCTAAAGTGACTGAAAAAGTCGAGAAAATAAGCATCGATTTGACAGTAAACAGTCCATATGGGAATACATCGTCGTCAACACAAACTTAGAGGTATTTGAGGCACTCCGGACAACAACCTGCCAAGCGCCAGTGAGGACAGAATTGAGTTATTTATACCACTATATTCCCCCACCCTTCCTCTATCCTGTGGGTGTCAGGGAGTAGATTGTGGACCTGTACGTATAGTCGAAATCAATCACATATCGTTATTGGTTCAAAAGTTATGGCATTTTGCATGTTGACAAACTTTAATTGCATTTCTCTCCGTTTTTTAATTTTCGCGCTTGTGGTTTTGAGCGCCTCATTTACCAACCAAGATGACTGATTAACACGTGTGTGTGTGTTCCAAATTGTACTCGCCTATTTATATATATAGGCTACATATACACACACTTACTTAGACCCACCCACTCTCTTGCGGAAACACTTTTAAGTCCATTATATATATATATATATATGCGGTGAGTCAAAAGTATGGAAACAGGAACTATGCTTTTCAATGCAAATAAATATGCATATTTGCATTGAAAAGCAGTTTCTATGCTTCCAGACTTTTGACTCACCCTGTGTATATATGACAGGAGAAACGTGAGTTCCAGCATTCCCTGTCTCCTGTCTAACGTCCCCCCCCCCCCCCCCGGAGTACTTCCCTGGTCGATTGGTGTCTACAATCTCTTCCTGGTTTGGCTTTGTTTCGTTTGAAACCTTGTCGGAAGAAAAAGATGGAAATGGTTGAGGCAGCAAATTTATTAGAGAGGAACACTAAAGAAAGATCGGAGAAAATACAACGGAAACATTTCAGTAGAGAGGATGGATCTCTCAGACTTTGTCGATTCAACGTCATTCAAGTTATTTGATACTTTTAAGATCAGCCGAGGGTTTTTAGGACATCTGATGAGTGGAAAAATCACCAGGGCGATAGACGATCCCTCCTATCCATGTAAAAATTCAATGTTATCAACGACAGTGCTGAAAGGGGCGTGTCCATGATAAAGAAATTCAATGCAACCATTACCAAAGCCGAGACTCAAAAATGGTTCCTCTTACACGTAGTGGAAATGTACCGGCACTAATTTCCTGACCAGAATAAGTCCACATTGGCCACCGGTAAATGTTCAGGCGACTAGATTTCATGTATGATATTAAGGTGATATCAATGCATTTGTGTCATCACTGAACGTTATATTGTGTGAATTCATTGGTTATCTAAATGTTATTTATCCAATTCACCCACTGTACATATTCTAATGCTTGAGCACCGAGTAAATACTCTCGGATTCCATTCAAATTCGTGTCAGAGTTTTATGTTAAGTCTAATAAAAAAGTACATGCTTGCTTGAATTTTTAATTTTCATTTATTTGAACCGCACTAATATATACTGTATATATATGTAAAGAACGACGCTTGTATAGAAGAACGTTCCGCACAAGATGAGGAGGGAAAACGCACAAATGAAAAATGAGGTAACCAAGCGGGAATCGAACCCGGGATCTTCCGATTGCCGGTCAGATACGCTGACCACTACACCATGGGCCTCGATTAATCAGAAGTCGTAATTCTCCTACATACGAGCAGAAACCAATGCCCTGAGGGGGCACCTCCCGCATGCCGCACATATATACATGTATATATATGCGGGAGGTGCCCCCTCAGGGCATTGGTTTCTGCTCGTATGTAGGAGAATTACAACTTCTGATTAATCGAGGCCCATGGTGTAGTGGTTAGCGTATCTGACCGGCAATCGGAAGATCCCGGGTTCGATTCCCGGGTGGTTACCTCATTTTTCATTTGTTCGTTCTCCCTCCTCATCTTGTGCGGAACGTTCTTCTATACAAGCGTCGTTCTTTACATTAACTGTACTGTGTGTTGTTTGCAGTTAAAAAAAAATATATACAGTAGATAGATAGATAGATAGGGTGTCCCATAAGTCCGGCATCATATGAGAAATTCATATTTTTCTATTTCTACAAACCATAATGTTTGTGAGCAAGGAAGAACGAATCCAGATAATTCTACTCATAGGAAATCGGAGTTAAAGAGAGGCCGCTGCTGAATTTAACAGACTGCATCGAGATCGCGAGCTAATAACACACAGTTGTGTCAGCAGACTTGTTGCAAAGTTTAAGGAAACAGGATCCATAGAAGATAAACCACGCAGTGGACCTTCAAGGAGGTCCACTGACGATGATACAGCGACTGCTATCCTGACTCATTTTAACAGAAGTCCTAATAAGTCTCTTCGGCAATTGTCCTCCGAGACAGGAGTGTCGAAAAGTAGCATCCATCGCATTCTTCAGGCTCACAAATGGCATCCATATAAACTTCAGATCCTACAGAAATTAAGCGATGATGATCCCGACCGGCGGATGGAATTTTGTGAATGGGCTACGGAACAATATGCTCGGGATGCCAATTTCCCGTCCACCGTTCTCTTCAGTGACGAGGCTGTTTTTTATGGAAATGGTGAGGTAAATCGACAGAACACCCGCTACTGGTCTCAAAACGACCCTCACTGGTATACCTCTTTCAAAAGAACAAGGTGCATCTCGGGTGATGGTATGGTGTGGTATTTGGAAGGATCGCATCATAGGCACCCTCTTTTTCGATGAACATGTCACTGGAGGCACCTACCTACGTAAGCTCAAGGAAGAAGCATTTCCCAGTGTCTTGAACGAAGAAGGAAATTTCCCAACATGGTTCCAGCAAGACGGCACTCCTGCACATTACAGCACCCAAGTAAGGGAATACCTGTACCAACAATTCCCTGGTCATTGGGTAGGACGTCGAGGGCCTGTGGAATGGCCAGCTAGAAGCCCGGATCTCACGCCACTAGATTTTTGTATCTGGGGCCACTTGAAAGCGCTGGTATACGCAAAGAAAATTAGGGGTGTTGAACATTTGCGGCAGCGCATTATTGGAGCATGTAACACCATTACTCCTGACATCATTCACCATGTGCTTGCTGACTGGGTATCACGTCTGAATTTGTGTATTGAAAACAATGGTGGACATATTGAGCACGTTCTGTAAATAAAAGCTTTTGTTTTGCCTTTTTTATTTTTCCTATGATGCCGGACTTATGGGACACGGTATATATATAAATATATATATATATATATATATATATATATATAATATATATATATATACACACACAGTACTGGCCAAATTATTAGGAGTTTTTTAAAAATTTCATTTTTTGGTATAAAATGTTAAATTAAACCAATTTTAAACGTTGAAAAGTTATTTATTTCTACACAAGAATACATGGTCATTATTTAGCAATAGTTTAGTACTTAGTTTGACCCCCCTTAGCTGCCTTAAGGGCTGCGACACGCTTCGGCATGCCATGAATCAATTTTTTGCATAATTCCTTAATACGTGTAGAGTGAAACCAGACTTGAATAAGTCGCTCTATGAGTTGGTGTTTTGTTGTTATCGGCGTTTCATGGATTACGTCCTTTAAAATACACCATAAACTTTCGATTGGGTTCATGTCTGGAGAATTTCCAGCCCATGGGAGCAACCGAACACTATTTTCATGACACCATTTTTTAACCGACTTTGCCGTGTGGCATGGAGCTGAGTCTTGTTGAAAAATCCAACGTCTATTACCATACCATTCCCTTATTTGAGGCAGTAGACGTCTTCTTAGTACTTCTATATACTTGACTTGGTTCATATTCCCCTCAACAATGCTCAAACGACTAGTTCCATGCACAGAAATTGCTCCCCAAACCATGATCTTTTGTGGAAATTTCACCGTTTTCATCAGACACTCAGGCAAAAATTCTTCTCCAGGCCTCCTCCTTACACTTTGAACACGATCGTCAAGCACGGCAATCGTTGACTCATCGGAGAACACCACCTGCAATCAAAGAAAGCCCTGTGAAAGAGTCAGTGCATAGCGTATGAAGTACAGCTAAAACGAAGTACAGTATGACTTGCTGCTTTACAGATATTTTTACTGCAGTTTTATCACGTACTGTAAATACACTTCTATGCATACTGTATTTACTGTATTAACATTCTATTTAATGTTAAATATTATTCTTACCTGTTCCCAATCCTCACTAGTCCAGTTAATGTGTTCCTTTGCCCATGCAAAACGTGCCATCTTCATAGCCTCAGTGAGCCTGGGCTTCTTCCTTGGGCGGTAGGCTTTGAAGCCGGCAGTTAGAAGCCTCCTGTTGACTGTTCTACGACTAATATTGATGCCATCAGCCGCTAGACTACTGGAAATGTTTTTGCAAGTAGCTCTTCTATTTCTAAGAGACAAAATTGCAATCTGTCTATCAGTTCTTGGAGTCGTTACCCTTTTTCTGCCGCATCTTCCAACCCTTTTGGGGCCTACATTTTCTCCAAATACCATTTTTTTCTTAATACGAAGTACTGACTGTGGTGAAACATGGAGTTTGGCAGCGATTTCCTTTTGTTTAAATGTAGTAGTAGTTAATAAAACCTGTATTTGCCCAATTTTCCGTGGACTCAAGTCATTCTTTCGCCCCATTTTCAAATTCACTTAAAAACTGTAACAAATAATTGCCGAAATTGGGTAAATACACTATTTAAATTAAACGGTAGTTACAATGACACGTAAAAGAAAGAGAAACACACCCGCATCGCACGACAACCAAACGACAACTGACGAACAAACAAGCTTCGTTCGACTAAAGAATTATGCAAAAAATTGATTCATGGCATGCCGAAGCGTGTCGCAGCCATTATGGCAGCTAAGGTGGGTCAAACTAAGTACTAAACTATTGCTAAATAATGACCATGTATTCTTGTGTAGAAATAAATAACTTTTCAACGTTTAAAATTGGTTTAATTTAACATTTTATACCAAAAAATGAAATTTTAAAAAAATTCCTAATAATTTGGCCAGTACTGTATATATATATATATATATATATATATATATATATATATATATATATATCAGGGTGGTGTATCGGGGCCAAAAAAGTAACGTGATATGATACTCGATACATTGGCAAAAGTGTATCGTTACGATTCTAGATATGAGTAATATATGTATCGCGATACGATATATATACAGTGGTGGGCACCGTTAACCAAAAAGTTAACTTCGATAACGATAATCCGTTAACCCCAATTTTTAACTCCGATAACGATAATCCGATAATTTTACTACAAAGTTAACGGAAGTTAACGATAATTCCGTTAACGATAACTATTTCTTTACTAACATTTAAAAAAATCAAGGAAAAAAGCTTTAAAACCCATAGGAAATGTTTATTTAGGCAAAATCCAACAATAAATAGGTATTTAACTATTTTTTATCAAGTTTTGCAACTTTTTTGCTTAATAACTTTTTTTTTTTTTTTTTTTTTTTTTTTAAATAAAAAATTTACTGATTACATGTTTTGAAACCCTTGTAACCACTAACCATTAACTAAATTTTAATTTACCAGATAATTATTATGGCGGGAACTGAAAGGTAAAATTAAATTTTAGGCACATTTATTAAAGACTATGACACAATGTGCTGGTTGCCCTTCAGAAAGACCAACTTCTCAAAGTTAGGTCCAACTGCCAGTCTTGACCTCTTGGGCCTCAGGATGTCCTTGCCGAGAGAGAAGAGCCGTTCCACTGCGGCTGACATGCCCTTTAATAATTTTCTTGGTCGGGAGGCATTTTTGGCACTCAAAATAGAGTATTTTGTTGTTGTGCTTGTCCTGACGGCTAAGCTTGAAGTAGCGCTCCAGGTGGGGCCACGGGTTTTGGAAAGGTTTCTGGTCAGACTGAGACTCAGAAGTGCCTGAGACAGAGGCGATCTCAATGTCGAGAACTACTTCTTGGTGCTCCATGGTTGAAGTTTAAAAGTTGTAGAGAATGCTTGGTAAGAGAGAACTGAACGTTGTCTAGTTGACGATAATACAGAAGAACCTAAAAAAAGTAAAATATCATCGTATAAAATATGTAACTAAACTAAATAAAATATTAATTCAAAATAATAATAATTATAATAATATTATAATATATATAATATTACGTTATATAAAATATTTTATTTTACTTAACCTTTTTCTGTGAATTTTCAGTAGAAGTAATTTTTCTCTATGTAATTATTTTAGCTATAAAATATTTTCTATGAATTATTTACTGTAGTCTATAAAATAAAAATACTTTGTCCATGAATTATTTTGTCTATGTAATATACGCAATTGTTATTTAATTGGACGACAATATTACAATCAGTGAATAAAAACTATTATTCAAATTTTACATACTATATATACTTTTTTAGAGATTTACTAACGCAGTGTAAAAATACTTATTCATTAGTCATTACTATAAATTAATTTTTCTCAACCGTACATTTTACCATATGTATCTCCATACGTATTAATATATATATATAATAATATAGGACTTTTACTAACGTTAAAAGAACCTTCTTACCTTCAATAAAAAGCGCACAACCTCCCCTTGCGAGATCTGGAAGCAGACTGAAGTTATGGCGGTTTGAATTCATTCGCGGAGCGGTGATCTTCCGTGAATGACTCCTCGCAGTTAACGTGTTAACGGACTTTAACAGACTAAATATCAAGTTATCGGAAGTTAACTGGTCCGATAACGATAAATGGAAATTAACTTCCGTTAATAGTCCGTTAAAGAAAGTTAACTTCGTTAATTAACTGTTATCGGATTAACGCTTTAGTGCCCAACACTGTATAATATATATATATATATATATATATATATATATGTGTGTGTGTGTGTGTGTGTGCGTGTGTGTGTGCGTGTGCGCGTTCGTGCGCACAAACAGTCACTGATAGAAAATGCCTAAATGTAGAGTGCCCATATTTTCACATAAAGGGGTACCCAAAGAAGAGAGCAGGGAAGAACAGACCCTATCCGGATTAAAGTAACAACAGGAGCAAGGAAACAAATTTTTTAGAGGAAATGAAAACTATAAAAGCACAGCTTGCCCTGCTAACAAGAGAGGACAGGACTCTGCAGGTATATTCCCCACACCATTACATACATCACCCATCTATCCAGCACCACCCACCAATAATACAACCACAGTGGTATCAAGTGCCGCAACCCCAATTCTCCCAAATGAAGCGGCCAAACCAATAACACCAAACAAGAACCGACATCGACCTGGAAACGACCACTAATAGGAAAACTGAACACGGAAATTAGAAACCCAGTAAATGTTTTATACACAAATATTCAAGGCCTCTACACAGACCATGCAGTCTGCAAATTACCATACTTACAGAATTTAGCTACAGAATCCAGCATAGATATTATATATGTCTAACGGAAACACGCTTGCATAAATGCGAAAAGGCTGTGTAAACTGTATCGAGGATACTAAATTAGCATTGCTGGATTACAACATACACAGAGCAGATGGAGTGGCTAGACGAGGGGGAGGGTGTTGCATCTATGTAAAGAACATACACACATGTGAAGTGAAGGTAAACAAATGAAACAGCACAGTCGAAGTTATTATATTAGAAGTAAAAGAACTGAACCTAACCATTATGAACATCTACAAACCACCAAACACTACAAAAAGTGAATTCCAATTTGCTACAAATGAAATAGAAAACATATTAAAATTACTTGAAACTCCAACAACAAATATTCTAATTTTCCGAGATTTTAATTTCCCATTCATGTCATGGAAGAAAAATGACGAAGTTATATATGTCGAGAAGTTTCATTGCAACATTACTAAAGATGATAGAGCCCAAGCAACAATGCTATTAGATATTATGGAACATTACGCCCTTACCCAGGAAATCTGTGAAGCTACGAGAAAGGAGAACGTTTTGGATTTAATCTGGACAAATGACGACGAGATGATGATAAATAAAGTAACGCACACAAAGTTCTCCGACATAACGTCATCGATATACAATTGAAGTCAGCACCCAGAGGTCCGAAAACACATCCTAGAGAGGCAGATGGAATATTTGAAGGCTTAAACATAAATTCAAAAAGTAAATTGGGAAAACGTAAACAGATTTAAAGGAGGTAAATTTGGAATTGCTACTGCACGAGAAGACTCCACAAGAGATACTATGTATAATAGAGACTGAAACCAAACCTATAATACTGAAACATATTCCAGAGAGACTGGAAAGAACGTAGCAAGCTCGAGAGGAAAATCAGGACACTAATTCAGGCAATGAAGACAAACCGTCAAACCATCCCCACAGATGCAGAACTGATGCAGAGAGATTCAAACTAGAGAGGAAACTTGGCGAAATAGAAATTGACCTAAAGCAAACACTCGTACACCAAGACAAACGAGGAGAAAAACAAGGTAGCAGAGAACAAAAAATAACCCAAAATACTTCTACACGTTTGCAAAAAGGAAAATGCAGTGTAAGGAGAGTATTGGTCCAGTGATAGACGGGGAGGCCGAATACACAACTGACCCGAAAGCAATAAGTGAACTGATAAGGGAACAATTTAACTCTGTGTTTAGCACCCCTAAGTCCGAGATTGAAGTGGAAAACCAAGACGAATTTTTCGACATAGATACAGATCAACCAAGAACAAATTCCGGTACAAACCTATTAATGGACTTCGAGTTCACGGAGGGAGATGTAATTACGGCCTTAACACAGATGCGAGACAATTCAGCGCCAAGGCCAGACACATGGAGTGCCACGTTTCTGAAGAAATGCAGAGAGAGTATTGACAAACCGCTATACTTTGGAGGAAATCACTCGATACAGGACAAATTCCACTTCAATCAAAGAACGAGAACATTGCTCCCCCCTATTTAAAGGTGGGAACAGAGCAATGCCCAAGAATTATCGGCCAGTGGCTCTCGCCTCACACCTTATAAAGTGTTTTGAACGTATAATTAGAAGCACAACTACCTACAAGAAAAAGACCTGTACAACCCAAATCAACATGGCTTCAGGGCGGGAAGATCATGTCTATCACAGCTGCTAGACCACCAGGAGAAAATATTAGAAACATTGTGTCGAGGACAAAACATAAATGTAATATATAGACTTTGCAAAAGCCTTCGATAAATGTGGCCATGGAATCATAGCACACAAACTTAAGAACACAAGAATTACTGGAAAGCCAGGAAGGTAGATATTTAATTTCTTGACGCAAAGAACACAAACGGAATTAAATCGAAAATCTCTGAAGTCGTGAGCTCTGTCTCACAAAGGACAGTATTAGCTTCCTTGCTGTTCATAATAATGATTGCAGATATTGATACAGATATCAAGGACAGTATTGTATCATGCTTCGCAGATGACACAAAGATATGTAAGGAAATATTGAACGAAGGTAACAGAAGAAAACTACAAACGACATTGAAACAATATTCCAATGGGTAGAAGACAACATCATGAAGTTCAACGAAGAAAAATTCCAACTTCTAAGATATGGTAATAACAAGGAGCTACAGAAAAAAGGGTACAAAACTATGCGAGCCAAACAGATGACACCAAATCCACAAGTCAGGGATCTTGGAGTAATACTGTCGTCGAATGCAAAATTCAGAGAGCACTATAACATCAAAATTACAATGGCTAGAAAAATAATGGGAATCATCTGGAGGAGCTTCCGCAGCAGAAAAGCAAACATCATGCTCAAATTATGGAAGAGTCTAGTCCTACCAATAATTGAGTATTGCTCAGTACTCACAAGCCCACACAGAAAACGAGACCTTGTAAAAGTCCTTTGTATTGCTTCAATGTTCGCGTCTAAGATAAAGGAAATGGAAGGTGAAGACTAAAATACTTGAGGGCTCTGTCCCAACCTTAGGAAATGAAATAGAAACAAACTGGAATGAGAGAAGAGGCAGATTTTGTACGGTCCCAGCTGCGGTGGGACAATGGGTCATGAAAACGAGGATGGAAAATACCCTTAGAATACGAGGCCCAAAGCTATTCAATGTCGTACCAAAAGAAGTGGGGAATCTCCAGCACACCGACCTGAATAACTTCAAGAACCAGCTGGACAGATTCCTGTGCAAAGTCCCTGACCAGCCATGCGTGGCTGCCTACGAGGGCAGGAGGAGATCAGACAGCAATTCCGTCATTCACCAAATCCCCCAAATGAGGCGGAATGCTGCAGAGGGGTCGACCGCAGGTCGTTCCTGAACCGTCGTTCAAACTCGCCTAAAGTGTACCTAAATTAATATAATATAAGGCTGTAACATATATTCTGCTCGATTTTTTAGTTCATTCAGAACAAAAATTAAATGACATGACAAATTAATCAATATAATTTCCTTCTTTTTCTATAAACCTCCTCCTCACCTGTAGAAAAGTTTTTTATGCCACGTTCGAAGAAATTCCTTGGTTTCGAGTTAAAAAAAAGAATAGCGATCACTTCGTTTTCGATAGCTTCTCTGAATTGCAACTTTTGTCCATCTAGGTGGTGGTGCAGACTTCTGAATAAATGGTAGTCTGAAAGTGCTGTATCCTGAGAATAAGGTGGGTGAGGCATTTTTTCCCAACCAAATGCCTCTAATTGGGCAGTGGTGATTCGAGCAGTGAGAGGGCGCGCGTTATCCTGGTGGAATAGAACACCTCTGCGATTCATTAATGCAGGACGTTTTTCTTGTAATGCCATCTTCAAACGTTGGAGTTGTTGGCACTAGACTTCAGCTGTGATTGTTTGGTTATCTGGCAGAAGCTCAAAATGAATAATTCCTTGCATATCCCACTAAACGCGCAGCAAAATTTTCTTTGGATGGGGTCCATTCCTTGGCTGAGGTTCAGGCTTTGTTTCACGGCTAAGCCACTGATGTCGACACTTAATATTGTTATAGAGGACCCATTTTTCATCCCCAGTGACTATCCGATTCAAAAACGCTGCCCGCAGTTGCCGAGAATGCAGTGATGTGCAAATATCGATTCGATGTTGAAGATTCGCTTGTGACAAATCATGCGGAACCCATTTTTCAACCTTCACTACTTTTCCTAGCAGCTTCAAATGACGATGAATGGTCATATGGCTAACGCCGAGTTGCAGACCAAGTTCTCTTACAGTTACCGTTGGGTTTTCCTCCAATGTTGCTTTCAGTAACTCTTCATCTAACTCATTTGGTCATCCTGTTCGTTGATAATCTTTGACTGAAGTCTCCATTTCTGAACTTCTCAAACCATCTCCTCCACATCCATTCGCTCACATCATTTCCATAAACTCTGAATGTTTTTTGTGGATTCACTAGCATTAGATCCTTTATGGAATTCATACAGCATCACATGTCGAATATGCCCTTTCGTGGGCTCCATTTTTTTTTTAATTACTGTAATATCGTAGGGGTGGCGTTGTAACTGTATGAAAAACACCAGAGAAAATATTCATTAGCTTAATCCTACACTAGCCTAAGTCATTCTGTATCGTGATAAAACCTATGCAAACCTTTTGCCGTGTGTATTTTGCAACATTTCTAAAACTATTTCACATTATCTTTGTTGTTATATTATCTATCGTCCGTTTTCTAATCGAGCAGAATTTGTTACAACCTTATATATATATATATATATATATATATATATATATATATATATATATACACAGGGTGGGCCGTAAGTTTCCATACATAGGAAAAATAAACATTTTTTTATGGACAACCATTTTTATTTATATAATATGCTCTACATGGTTGCCATTGTTTTGAAAACACATTTCAATACGTGTTCCCCACTGTTGATGAACACGCATTAGCACAGTTGACGTTATGCTTGTAATGGCGTTGGTGATACGTTCCTTTAGATGATTTATGTCTCGTATCTTTTCCTGATACACCATGGCCTTCAAGTGCCCCCAAAGATAGAAATCAAGGGGGGGTGAGATCTGGGGATCTGGAGAGCCACTCCACAGGACCACGCCGACCAATCCAAGCATCCGGAAACTGCTGCTGATCCAAATACCGACGCACGTGAAGACCATAATGAGGTGGAGCTCCATCTTGCTGGAAGTAAACTGGGAAGTTACCTTCCTCGTTTAGCAGGGATGGGAAAATCTCTTCTTGCAACATGTTAAGATACCTTTCGGCATTAAGATTTCCACTGACAAAAATTGGTCCAATAATTCTGTCACCCCATATCCCGGCCCACACCATCACTTTACCGGCACCTTGCATCTTCGTCGGACTCAGCCAGTTAGGGTTAGCATTACTCCAATAACGTATGTTTTGCCGATTAACCTCTCCATTGACGTAAAAATTTGCTTCATCAGTAAACAAGATCTTAGTTGAAAAGTTTGCATCCTCGTTCACTTTGGTTAATGCCCATTCACAGAATTCCATCCGTCTATCCGGGTCGTCTTCACTGAAATGCTGTGCCATATGCAATTTGTATGGATGCCATTTGTTTGCTTTCAAAATGCGCCTGATACTCGATCTGCTGACACCACTTTCTGCAGACAACCGTCGTGTACTTTTTCTGGGACTCCGTGTAAGCGCTGTAAGTATCGTAGCTGTTGTGTCTTCATCGGTGGCTGTACGTCTTGGACCACTTCGCGGTTGATCTGCAACATTTCCAGTTTTCTGAAACTTGTTAATAAGTTTTGCCACAGTGTCGTGTGTGATGTTCGTTCCATGTTGTCTGTTAAAGTTCATTGCAACCATGCGACTGCTTCCCCACCCAGCCATCAGTATGATTTCAATTCGTTGCTCTTTCGTCAAACGCATATTCTTAGGGTATCTGAAACGTAAAAACAAACGTTTAATTTTTCCTATGTATGGAAACTTACGGCCCACCCTGTATATATAATATAGGGTGAGTCACGGCGAAATGTCATAACTTCGGGAGCTTGTAGCTGAGGTCATTCCCAGTCAAAAACCTCGTATGAACATAGGTCAGATTCTTAACGGTTTTGGAGCTATGGATGTTTGAATGTTTAAAAATAAGAATAACCGCACAAATAGCTGCTGAAGTTTTTATTCATGAATTTACGATAACTGTTCAAAATGACTACCCTCAGCCTCAATACACATCGGACTCGTCTGTGAATCGCGCGTGTAGCTCGCATTAGTTCATTACGATTGCTTTTATGAGGGCTACAGCACCATCCAAAATGCGACTGAGTTAATGCATCTCATGTTTCCACTTTTCTCTGGTACACCAGCTCTTTTATACGCTCCCACAGATAAAAATCTACGGGGGTTAGGTCTGGAGAGACGGGTGGCCAATTTTGTGCACCACGACCACGACCGATCCATCGACCAGGGAAGCGATCATCAAGATGCATCCTCACTGCACGGCTAAAATGGGGAGCGGGGAGCTCCGTCTTGTTGAAAGCACATACGCAATCGTGTTGCCAAAGGCACATCTTCTGACACTGGCGGCAGTTCGTCTTGCAGAAATCGTAGATAACTGTCACCTATAGAACCACCTTCAAAGATAAACGTACCAATCAGCTGACCGTAGAGAATACCACACCACACATTGACACTGAACCAATGTTGAAAATTACTTTCCACAATGGCATGAGGATTCATTTCTGACCACACATGTGAATTGCCAGTGTTGTTGACACCGTTGCGGGTAAATTGACCCTCCTCACAGAACAAGACGTATCGATACAATTGTCGATCGGCATTGAGCCAATTACAAAATTCCAGCAGTTCTGCACTATCCCCAGGTTGAAGGTGCTGAACACGCTGTACGTGGTATGGATACATCCCTTCTTCGTGTAACGTTCTACAAACTCTCGTTTGAGGAACTCTAAGACGTGTGGAAATCCTTCGCGTACTAACATGAGTACTCCGCTGTACCATCTGAATAATGTTTTCTTGTTCAGCCACATCTTGTTTTACCAGACGATCAGATAAAAGTAACGCTAGGAAATGAACCGCTCTCTCGCAATCTCCGGAAAACGTTGCTAAACACTCGCCGATCCGGAATTCTTCGATTTGGAAAATGTCGCTGGTATTCGACGACGACGGCAGCAGCAGTAGTATTATTTCCATCGCAAAATCCGTGAACATACACTATTTCGGCATTTGAAAATGTAAAAAGACATACTGAACGCACAAAACATCAACTGCACGCTGTGATACGCAACACACTACTGCTTAGTTCGGTTCGGTAAGTAACTGTCAATTCAGCTCAAGGTCACACATGCGCATGCTTGAAATTCAAACATCCATAGCTCCATAGCCGTTAAGAATCGGACCTATGTTCATTAGGGTTATGACATTTTTATAACCTCATGTTCCTGTATCATAAATCGATGAACCTTTGCCCCCTGACAATGAAAATAACAGTTTTTTCAATATATTTTGAAAAAACTTCACCCCAAAATAAAAAATAAAAAATTAATAAAATAATAAATATTGGTTGCTCCTTGGTATAGCTATTGCAGATGGGTCTCTGTTCCAGTGATTTTCCAGAATATTTAGTGCTTTTCGGTATTGTTGCAAGATATTGGACAATTTATGATAATCATCAGGTAACCAATCTAGAATGGTGCAATGCAGCTGTCTCGAATATACTAATATACTATATTTGCTTTCGGGGTGACATTTTTTTTTAATTCTGAAGAATTAGGCCCTTTTTTATTGTTTTCAAGCAAAGGTTCATCGATTGATGATACAGGAAACAATATTTATGACAAAAATTAAAAAGTCATAACCCTAAATTGTTCATATGATGTTTTTGACTGGGAATGACCATCCATAAGATCTCGTAGTTATGACATTTCGTCGTCTCACCCTCTGTGTGTGTGTGTGTGTGTGTGTGTGTGTGTATATATATATATTATATATATATATATATATTATATATATATATATATATATATATATATATATATATATATGAAACAACTGAATTACTTTGTTTTTATTGAATTTTACAAACAGTGACTTAAACAATTCATCAGACATTCTGTTTCTCTTTGAAGGAGAGAGATTTCCAGCTATGCTAAAAAGTCTCTCAACCAGAGCGCGATGGGATGACAGTGTAGTGTTGTATTTTATGAAGTGTGTTTTTATCAAAGGATACATGTGTAACTGTTGAATGTCTGATGAATTATTCGCTAATTAATTGATAATCTACACGAGGTTTGTTCAGTCTCACAAATTTTTCGTTTCTTAAAACTAAAGAACTCGTTCTCTTCCTCACTGCTTGTCTCATTGCTTCAAATGTGGTGTAGATAATTTTTCCATTTCAGTCTCCAAGCAAGCCTTGGCCTCGGACCAGTTCTCCCTGCAACCATCTGTAAGCAAAGTGCATATCAATATCTTTATATTGATAATGATAAAGTGTATACCTTAGTTTGAACTTGGGGTGAGCAGCAGCAGCAGCCCCCAGAGTGTAACTTCAACGTTTTCATTTATCAAAATTGAAGCGTTTATCCAATCCATTCAAAACAGCCGTAACCAATGGTCCTACATGTTTTAGGTCTTCTGACACGATGAAAGAATTGAGCTTTGATCGCATGGTTTCGCAAATATGCCATGTACATATTGTCCTCAGCCTGCACAAAATAGGAAAATAACTCTCTACACTGGCCAACAAGTATTTTTCATCGGATATAATTATGGGTGGGCTAGATAGCTGTTGGGACGGTGATTCCAAATCTGTTTTCGGTTTTCCTCTAGCACGTCTAGTTCTCGAGATGAGACCGATCATAATATATATAATAAATAGGGCCCGGATATTTAGGCACTAATAAACTACAAAATAGGCAGGAAAAAAGGCAAACTAAAATACAGAAAAAGGCACAAAAAAGGCATTTATTTTCTTAAAATTCAAACAAAACATATCAACACATGAAATACAAAAAGAAAAATTGCATGAAAAAAAGTTTTTATTGATTGCAATAAATGACAAACATTTTTTTCAAATTTTACCTTTAATTTTACACTTTTCGATGCACTGAATTTAGGCATTGTGACACGTGCGTACAACAGAAAACGAATTACCATGTGTCGCGCAGGGTTCTTCGACGAAACTATGGTTGCCAGTTATGAAATAAATTCACAAATGTAGAACAATTAATCCTCAAACTAGTCGCATTAAGAGTTATCGTAATTTCAATCGTATTTAGGCTAATGATAACATCATATTTTAAAATCCTTTTTTAATTAATGAAAAATATGACAAAAATGGCGCTTTACCATGATATGGCCGCAGATTGCTGGCGTGCTGCACTTTAAGAACGTTTTAGATTACTAGCTTTAATGATTTTGCTATCCTATTGTGCATTCAGTTTTTGTATCTTAAGAGCTATTGTAGCGCGATAAAAAGACGCTAAAGTATCGGTCCAGAGCAACAACGTACTCTGGAGCAACTTACAATATAAAGCTGGGGTTAGTGGAGCAATTCTGGAGCTGGAACTGGTTTAGTGGAGCAGTTCCGGAGCTGGATCTGGGGGTCTCACTCGGCTCTGGAGCCGGCCTAGAGCAGGAGCCGAGTCACTGGAGCGCACTGGAGCTGGAACCAGCAAACTCGGGGCACTGCCAACCCAACGAATGATGATCGAAAGTGGGAAATGAATCGAGTTTGTTTTTCTTCTCGGAAGAATCGACTTTTCTCTCTGATGTTAATTATTGAGACGTCCGAAAAGATGAAGCCAGCCGCTTTTATTTCTTTTTGGAGAGAGAAGAAACGGCAAATACTTTTGAACGTAAAGTTAAAGGCGGTTAAATTACCAAATATACATTATCACCGTTATCGCCCCTACTACTTTTCCATCTCCAAAATGGCTGAACAAATTTCGCAACAAACGCGCAACGTCTTTGATTTATTAGGCGTCGAGCAAGGTCGAAGTTTGACCATTTCATAACTGTATAAATGTTCGTCGCTTCCTTTATTTGATTAAATATGTTAGTGAAAATGCGCTTCTCAATAAACATAAACCGAATTCTCTTATAAATTAAGATGAATTTGATTTCCTAAAGTCGAAAAAACTCCTTATTTTGCCTTTTATAATTATCATATATAAGTAAATGTAACCGTTCGTTTTATTATAATTAAAAAATAAGTGTTAATTATGGCTTTCATTTCGTATAAATAAATATATGTACGAAGTGCGTTGATTCGAAATTACGACAGTCGTGACAGTTTCTGCGAAGTACAAGCTGGAAACTTAATCAAGTAATGACACGCTATTAAAAACGTGCTCACTGCTCATGGAAGACCGTCAGAAAAATCTATAAAGCGTGTCAGCGTTGTTTTGCCACTGAAACCGTTTCATATTTAGAGAATATTCATAATACGACTCCATTCACCATTTCTCAAATGTTTTCGAAGTTTTTCTTCAATACTTTTTATGCGAGATTACGCGCATTATTAATGTTTCATATCCGCCTCTCAACTTTATTATACATTAAACTAACTTTATTATACATTAAACTTTATACGTAAACTTTCAAACGCTCGAATCTGAAATATTTGTATTAATTAATTAATTTTATGGTTTATCGTAATATTGATCCGTGTATGTACGTTATTTTTCTATTGGTTGTCTCCCTTTGTCTTGTCAAATCATTGGAATTGCTTTAGAAATATTTACACGCGAAAGGTTTGTTTTAAACTGAAGGAAGTCACATTTTAAAATTTTCGAATATATTTTCACAGTTTAAAATGGGAATTCCTCGACGGAGGGAGTTACTAGTCGGTAGAAATGAAATGTCAGAAGGGTTTTTTTCTCGTCTCGCAGCGAACCCTTACCCTTAAAATAAGTTTGCTTTTAGTTATAATTTTGTATACTTTTTCCTAGTGTTAATTATTATTGATTAAAGTATATGTTTTGAGTAAGTGCTTCATCCTTATTTGAATTCCTTCCCTTTTAATAACTTTATTCCTATTTCTGTTCCTTATTTCGTTTCTTATTTACTCTTATTCGTTTCTTCCCCTTTTCCCTTTTTTAATATTAATTCGTTTCAACCTCTTCATCCGTCGACCCATCACTAATGTAGTGTGCAAACGCGTTTACAAAATGCAACGCTTTTTGTTACTTGCGTTATATATATATAATTATTATTATTTTTTTTTGTGCGCGCGCATACAGAGGATTTACAGAAGTTGACACATCGAGTTTTTCCATAGTTTTTTATTTGATAATACTCGTATCATACAAATAAATGTAAGTGGATAAATAACCGATATATTGAATCAATATGCTCGTATTTAGGAGAGGTTTGCCATTTGTTCTTGAGGACAATTATGTGGTCTGTTTAATTTTCTGAACCGAACCCTACAGGATATATATAACCTTGGTTTTGTTTCCGTCCGAATTGTTTATTCTGATGAGGGTCAAGTTTGTCACTCCACCTTAGACCTACAGTTTAACGTGGAATCCGAACCACGCTCCACCAGCAGCAGCCCAGCCTCTTAACCACTAGGCTACCCAGGGTGTCCATTTATCTACCAATCAATTTTTTATTATGTGAAAGGATGAATAGCTGGATTTGTTGCGCGCCGCCTGCCGTCACCGGGTTTCGAACCCGGGGCCGCTGGATTCGTAGTCAGCGATGCTAACTACTACACCACTTTCACGAAAGTAACGCGTGAATAATATTTATGATGAAAACTACGAAGGAAAATAAAAGACGTAATAGTAGTCGAGCGCTTTCGTGTTTTATTTTCCTTCGTTGTTGTTTTCATTATTTTATATGTATTATTTATTTATTTTTGCGGTGGACACTTATTATGTTATTGAATTAAATACTCGCGTTTGCTCGTGGAATCACCAGAGAAATAAATGTAATTAGGATAAAGTTGGCAATGGTCCCGCGTTGGTCGTAGTGTCGCGCATTTGACTTAAAAACCTGCCCACAAAAGTGTTACAATGAAGAAAATTAAAATTCATGCGAAACATTTCTAACCATTGGCAACCTTACCCAAAACGAGATTGATGGACTTGATGATTTTTTGTTTAATTAATAAAATCCAATAGATAATGTTTGCAGTGAATAATTTTAGCATTGCTTGAATGAAAAGTACGATAAAAAAATGTTGATTACCTAATTAATCATTGCGAATTTGTCCCTTCGTAATCAGTGTTAATGATTTGTGAGATTCACGCGAATAAATTAAATTAAGTTAAAGGAGTGACGCGAGGCTGTGGAGAGCCCTTTTATATAAGGTGCGGCATTTTGTACGAACAGCCAAGACTGAGTCGAAACTCGAGATGCGATATAATGATCAGAGTTGGAAAGATTACCCATTTTTTGAAAAATCTGCGATTACGATTACGGCGGATCGCAAACACGATGATTACGATTATTTTTTCGATTACGTCCGGTGATGGTGAATGAAGGTGATCATAAATGAACTGTATCGAAAATTCAATGTAGATCGTGAAAAAACTTTATTCTTCTTTTTTTGCCTTGCGGAATGCCTTCATTCGTTTATTGATTCGACTTCACACGTCACATCTTCGAGAACAATTCGACGTTGCATTTAATTATCAACAGTGCATGGAAAGTGTCAACGCCCAAGCCCGCCCGCCCGCCCGCCCGCCCGCCCGCCTGTCCTGGTAGAAGTTCCCCGAGATGGTGAAAACACGTTCGGAAAGAGGCGAGGTCGCTGTGGCTCAAAGATAATGGCGCGCTAAGTCTTTCGTGGGGGCAGTTCTTGAAACGACGCCAGTATTCCAGAGGGCTGGAAGAATGCGGCAGTAGTTCCTTCCTTACGTAACTGTGAACGTCATCTTCAAGCGCATTTTGCTGGGTTCTCTTCGGCTTCAAACAAATATAAAAATATCGATGTAATCCATTTTTCTCTGGTTCACCGCCACGATTACGATTACTGGAATAATATATAATCATTACAAATATAAGCGATTACAAAAAGTACTCGACCAGCTCTGGTGGTGATCAAGGCCGCATGAGTTGTGAAGTTGTCACCATGAAAATGCTTCTCTTAGCTGCCTCATATCGAAGATCTAGTCGGACGCGCAAAAGGGTCCTTATTTAAGGTTTAAGGAAGTAGGAAGAGAATTTTCAAAGAACGAAGAACTTCTTGCGGAGGGGAAATGCGAGTGAATAAAATATTTGGACAGTGATTAACACACACACACACACACACACACACACACACACACACACACACACACACACACACTGTTTGGGGAAACTCAGCTAACAATGCTTTAAACGGTATCTTTGTCATCCAAAAACGAGCAATAAGGTTATCTGATGCTGATTTCCTTGATCACTCTAGTGCATTATTTAAAAAGCTGAAGCTCAACGATATAACCAAACTGGCACATTTTATTTTTATTTATGAGTGTAAGAACAAAATCATTAACTTACAATGGGTAAATAGATATTTTGTAATTCACCAAGAAATCAACTCGTATCAGACCAGAAATAGATGCATGTTATACCTCACTTTAGATCAGTGGTTCTTAACCTTTTTACTACCATGCCCCCTCTAGGAATTGGTCCTTCCCTCCACGCCCCCCTTGGAGGGGGATACTTTTGCATTTTTTCATAAACTTCTCAATATTAGCCCATGCTCTCGTTAAGAGAATAACAAATACAATTAGTGTTTTTCCCCAAGGGATCGCGCCCCCCCTGGAAATTACCTAGGGGGCGCGCCCCCCAGGTTAAGAACCACTGCTTTAGATTGTCTTCACCTCAAAAATTACCCATTTTCATTGGATTGAAACTATGGCATGATTTAAATACTGATAAAAAAATATTGTAAATTTAAATTCGTTTAAAACCAAGTTGAAATCTCGATTAATAATGACATACTAATAAAACTCAAGGATTAATGTCCATTACTATTGTTTATTAATTTCTCGTGTCTAATCTAGGATTTAAAGACACGTTACTTGTGATTATTCAGTTCATATCTCTCGTGTACAATATTTTTTTTTTTTTTGTATGGTGTTGGCATAATACCTTCAATAATGACCTTACATTTGTCGTATCGATAATGCTAATTTAAAATTAATACATTAAATAAATTATCATTAATAGTTATTTATTATTAATAATAATTTTTATTTTTAATAAGAGCCCAGTAAAACCTAAAGCTTAAGGGCCAAATTAAATAAAAATAAATAACCGAGCTTCACAATTATTTGTCATTTTAAATTGTAAAACCAACCTTTCAAATGTTCCGCGCGATGATTCCTCATTTCACGAAGGTCAAGCTTGTCGCCCCTCCTCTCGAGTTGGCCAGGTGAAGTAGTGAGTTGGTTTCTTGTACTCTCAACCTCACATAGTTAGGTACGCCCAGCTCATCGGGGATTGTTCTGAGCCAGGCGTCTAATCTTCTTTTAAAGATGTTCACCGCAACACCACTCGTGTTCCTTAGGTCTTTGGGCAGCTGATTAAACAGTCTTGGTCCTCTCACAACAAAACTATTTTCTTTCAGGGTTAAGGATGTTTAGGAGCAGTATTCCAATTTGGGTATGATCAGAGTTTTCAGTAGAGGAATCATTATATTCCTATCCCTTCATTTAAAGGTTCTCAGTATCTGCCCAGTTATTTTCTTTGCTCTATTTACTGCTATCTTATTTTGTTTCAATTTTCGCATCATCAGTCATTGCAACTAAATCTTTTGCTTCAGAATTTCTCTGAATTTCCTGTCCATTTGGGGTATAGTATTCCATGGACTTTAGTTCCTCGTTTTCCGTACCGTAACAGTTGAAATTTCTCAGTGTTAAACTTCATATTGTTGTCTTCCGTCCACTTGTAGATTGTTCATGTCTCTCTGTAGAGATCCTATATCCTCTGGGTTTCTTATTTTTCTACTGATCTTTCTGTCATCGGCAAAGGATGTTACTGTGCTGTCTCTGGTAACATCCTCATCCATGTCAATTAGCACGATTATGAAGAGTTAGTGGGGCTAATACTGTTCCTTGTGGTTCTAATCTGAGTACCTCTGATTCTGATGAAGATATTCCTTGTACTGTAACGACTTGCCGCCGCTCACTAAGGAAATTATATAGGGTGATCCAGAGAAATGGGACCCAAAAGAAATCCCTGTAACTCTTAAAGTATAAGTCCTTTTATAAAATCATACGCATCATTCGAAAGAGGATAGTTACAAGTTTGTACAGGATTGTATAGGTTTTGACAATACAATACAAGACAAGATAAGATACAAAACAAAATAAAAGTGTTAGTTAAAACTAACCCTTCAAGATGACTGCATGGACTGTGGAACAGCTGCGATTCATAACTGAGCAATATTATGAGCATGGAAGAAATGTAGTTTCAGCTCAAAGATCTTTCAAGACAAATTTTCAGATGTCAAAATCACCTTTTAAGAGCTGAAACTAGACTTCTTCCATGCTCATAATATTGCTCAGTTATGAATCGCAGCTGTTCCACAGTCCATGCAGTCATCTTGAAAGGTTAGTTTTAACTAACACTTTTATTTTGTTTTGTATCTTATCTTGTCTTGTATTGTCAAAACCTATACAATCCTGTACAAACTTGTAACTATCCTCTTTCGAATGATGCGTATGATTTTATAAAAGGACTTATACTTTAAGAGTTACAGGGGTTTCTTTTGGGTCCCATTTCTCTGGATCACCCTTTATATCCATTTCCCTACTTTTCCTGTTATTCCCATATATTTCAATTTGTGTATTATGATTCCATGGTCACAATTGTAGAACGCTTTGGCAAAGCCTGTGTATATTACATCGTAGTTTTCATTACTTCCCACTGCATAATAATGATGTAGTGTTCCATTAGTTGTGATAGGCATGATATACATGACCAAAACCCATGTTGGTTATCATTGAATTTTTTCCCGAGTTTCCAAAAAGTTGTAGATTTTTTGTCTAACTATTTTTAAAAAGTATTTTAGTGAGATGAGATGTATGCGACACTGGCCTATAGTTTTTGGCGTCAGATCGATCTTCTCCTTTATATATTGTGACTATGTTCGCGCTCTTCAGGATTCCTGGTATTTCTCCCGTATCTAGTGATCGTCTCGGCGATTGCATTCTTGCAGTGTTTGATCAGTGGCATTCTATTTATCCGGTCCTGCCGCTGAGTGTGCTTTTAGTTTCCCTATAGCTTGTGTAATATCATATGTCGTAAAGTCGAAGTCCGTTATACTTTCCCCCTGTAGTTCTTCAAAAAACGCGTTTCTATCGCATATCAGTTTGAGTTTTTGGGATACTGAAAGATGATTCGTACTGATCTCTTAATATTTCAGATACTTCTGTTAGATCATCAGATAAAGCACCGTCTTCGTTTTTCAAAGGTCCGATAGTCGTGTGATTTTTCTACTTCCTTTTTGCAAAATTATAAAAGTACTTTGAGTTAACCTTTATTGCTTCTATAGCGTCGTCGTCGTCTTTTTCTGTATTCTTCTCAATTATTTCCTGTGTGACAATCGATACTCTGCAGTTTATCATTTAATATTTTTCCGATATTATCTTTGCAGTTACTTAATTTTAGTCACTTTTTTCCTCTTTCGGAACATTGACCTCTTTTGTCTCGAGCCTGCTTCTGTTTTCTCTGTTGTATTTTTGGGACATGTCTTTCCACAATTTTCAGCGTCTTCTCTAATGTCATTAGCATCTCTTCCGTTGTCTTGACCTTGAAGATGGTTTTCCAATCTATTACTTCCATGCTGGATGCAACACCTTCCCAGTTTATAGCTTTGAAGTGAAAATAAAAAAATTCGAATTTGCTTCTTTCTGTTGTTCGTGTTCTTTCCTTTCCTGTTACTTTTATATTGGTTATTATTTCAATAATGTGATCAGATATTATAGTTGGGGATATTTGTTATCAGTTAGGTTGTTGCTGGTTGTGAATACCATATCTAGGCAGTTGTTTTTTCTTGTGTTTTCTGTTGTTTCTTGTGTTGAACATAAATTGATCAGATAGAGCTAGTAGCATTTTTACCTGCTCCTGGTCTTCCTGTGTGCCCCCCTTGTCCTGGCGTATACATATATGTTTTCCTATTTTATATTTCATGAATGGAAAATTAAAGTCACCACAGAGAAAAATATTTGGGGTTGGAGAATGTAGATCTTTTTCACGGTTTCTTCCACCTTAACTGAGCCATACATCTAATTCGAGATGTAAACCCATCTAAAAAATGAAGCCGAGGTACTTTGTTCAAGATTACAAGGGTGGAATCTTTTGGAGAAAAAACGAACAAGTCTGTTTCGTAACCGGGAAAAAAAGTTTTTTTTTTTTTTTTAAAGAAAATCTTTGCTATTGCAGTGATGTTAATGTCCTGATGGAAGCACTCGCACACGAACACAAAATTGAAGAATGGCGGTTGTTCAGTGATTCATCAAAATTGAGTTTGAAAGCCGTTGTGCTACATAATGGCAATATTTTTCCATCAGTTCCCATTGCTCATTCATTTCATCTAAAAGAATCGTATGAAAATATGGGATATCTTTTAAACAGCATACAATATAATTAGTATAACCGGAACATCTGTGGTGACCTAAAAGTTACGCTTCTTTTGGGAATTCATCTCGGGTATATGAAATATTGCCGTTTCTTATGTGAATGTGACAGCCGTTGGCGATTGGCCAACTAGACAACTAGTAGAAGGTGAAAAAAACGTTTTGCATAAAAAGCCTTGTTGAACCAAAAAAAATTTTATCTACCACTTTTGCATATAAAGTTAGGACTGATGAAAAATTTTGTGAAAGATATGGATCGAAACAGCGGACGATTTCATTACATTAAAGAAAAATTCCCCAAAATCAGCGAAACGAAAATAAAAGGAGGAATATTTGTGGGACCCCAAATACAAAAATTGATGAATGATGATGAATTCGATGCAGTTTTAGAAGGGAAAAAAAATGCTTGGGAGTGTTTTAAATCCGTCGCGACCAATTTTTTAGGAAACAACAAAGTACTAAACAAAGATTTAGTTAAAACAATGCTGGTAGCATACCATGAAATAGAGTGTAACATGTCCTTAAGGATTCACTTCCTTCACTTCCATTTAGACTTCTTTCCTGAGAATTTGGGAGCTGCGAGTGATGAGCATGGCGATTGCTTCCATCAGGATATTTTAAAGTTGGAAAAACGGTACCAGGGCGGATGGAACACTAATATACTAGCTGATTACTGTTGATCATTGTTACGAGAAGCTCCTCGTACATCATACAAGCGAAAATATTCCACTAAATCATTTCAGTAGCTTTCTACTTACGTTTATTTAGCTCTATTTTTATAATAAAATAAATTGTTTATACTTGTGTGAAACTGCATTTTCCTCAACCTCCGTGATCGAATCTGTTTTCAGAAGTTTTCTAACATAGCATGAAAAATTAATTTAGGATCAGCTATGTTTATGTAGGAACCAGATAAAAAGTTCTGTTAATCAGTGTAATACGTGTCTTACCTCTACTTGCTCGTCTTTTAGCATCCTTCAGTTCTTGTTTTTACCCACAATCCGAATCCGCTCTGGCGTACACTGCATCAAACGATGGATGGTTCAGGCCTGCCAAGTGTGTGTAAATTTAATTCCAGTTCATTCCGGTTTCATGGCCGCCTACAACCTCCAAAGATTCTTGATTGGTAAGATCTTGAGAGTTTCCAGGCCACCTCATTGGAGTTGATATTATGGTCGTCAAAACACTTCTTCGCTGCTTTTGCTTGGTGACAAAGTGCACAGTCATTCTGGAAGAAGAAACCTCCTTTTGGAAACTAGTAATGTCCGTAGCAGGTGGTCTCAAGGAGATTTGGAGGTACCATTTCGTGCTCGTCGCCTCTTTGGGTAGAATATATAGGGATTCTGTTCCTCAACCTGCCCGGAAGATCCGCACCCACCAGGAAAAACGTTGAAAAACACGGCAAGCTGCTGCTGTGTCGAAATTCCTAATATCCGTCAGGATCCGAAGCCCATCAGTCAGTCTTGATGGCCCATTCGACTTCGGCCGGCTCCACCAGATTGAAGTGGTCTCACAAGGGGGGTCACCGCCACCGTTGGGTGCTCATCACAGTCGGAAGGGGTGTCGAATACACCCCACCAGAAGCCACTCTTCACTTCCACCCCGACCGGATCGAGTTGGAAGTAGTCGTCGTTCAGAACGACGGGTGTCACTAGGTTTCCCCGGTACACTCGCTGAAATAAACTTCACTTCATCCTCCTCCTTTGGACGACGCGTGCGTGGCACCTGCACGTGCGTTGTTTACCCGGCTACCCTTTCTTGGGCCTACGCCACCCCGGTCCGACCTCCTTTTCGACGGACGAAAGGTGTTTCACGCCCTCCAGCCCCTTCCGCAGAGCACCTTCGCATGGGGGCACGCTGATCTTGCACGCAGATATCCGCAGCGGCCAACGTGTCCAGCACTGCACAGAAGGAAAGCCACTCCCGGCGGCTGTGGCGGTGAATTACTGCTACCGTTTACCCGCGCTTGATTGAATTTCTTCACTTCTATATTCGAAGCACTTGGCAGAAATCACATCGCGTCAACTCCACGTTTTGGCTATCAGGATGTTTTGTTTTAATTAGACAGTCGGAGTGCCTTGTTCCGTGCTTGTTCCGAGTTGAACGCTAGGAGCCAGCCGAGATGATGGCCGGCGCCAATGAAAGATGACCGACGAAGCTGATAGAGAGAAGGGGACGCGGAAACAACGGCGGCTCCGACCCCCCGCCCCTTTCGTAACAACTCGAACGTGCGTACGCACGTGCGACCGACCGACCGACCGCGTATCGATCCCCTCAAAACCCCTCCCTCCACGGAAGGGAGGAAGGCGTACTGGTCCAGCATTGGGTCGGAGTCACTCCTTCCCCCTCTTCGCCGCCGCTGAAAGCCGACGTTTCCTCCCTCTCCCCAGAAGTCTACCGATGCCGACAAAACGCGCACGTTGCGAGGTGAAAAAGGGAGGACAGACAAACGAACGAACGGAAAAGAAAAAAGTTTTGTATCCAGGTCGTTAGGCCGCCATACTTCAACCGGACCGCTTCATCCGACAGGTCCACCCCTCGGAGCCAATCTTTCTCCCGAAGTTATGGATCAAATTTTACCTTAGCTACATTAGTCTACCGACCAGAGACTTGATACGGAAATCTGCACGGCTTTGGCACGAAGATTCGACCTCCAAGGTACACCAGCGGCGTACCTGGCGTCGGCGTTTCATGGGCTGGCGACGGAGTGCGAGACGCTGCAGAAACTTCCACGCTCTTCGACGGCACCCGTCTGTGTCTATAACTTTTCTTCCAGCGAATTGATTCTCGGGTCCATGGTGTCGTGAAGAAAAAGAGCCGAAAGTGCTCCAACCCCATTGAACCCATTTTTCCCTCACCCGCAGCATGGGAGATTCTTGACGGCTGCATCGCTGTTTGGGCTTAGTTTTCAGGAGTAGGTTTAAACACCCGTTCGGGGAGTGAGATGGTAATGGTATTAGTACGGAGTTGTGAAATTCGCCGTACCACAGAGGTAACGACGAACACGCTACCACTGTGTGTGTGTGTGTGTCAGGGTGTTGCGACATCGAGATATTACTGATTTATTGTTTTAAAATGAAAAATGTTAACTTCCCACGTGCGCGCGTATTGTTGGTGATAACAATTGCTGATAAAAATGAATAAGTGAAAAGAAAGTATTATATTTAAAATTACATAAAAGTGAAATCGGTGAACAAATCGATAATAAATTTTGTAAATTAAAAAGAAAAATCAACAAAAACCAAACTTTTAAAGATAAGAAGGAAAATTAAAAAATTAAAAATAACTAAAAATTTAATAACCCGCTGAAGAACGACAATGAAATAGAAAGGAATATCTGAAATAACAAATTAAAACGTAAAAGTAAAAAAACGTTGAAAATTCAGAACGTGCACGGGTATGATAAAAGATTATTTCAACGTAGGAAACGTGTTTATCCAGTTCAACTTAGAAAATTATAAGGACCAATGTATCACGAGAAGCAACTTCGCGAGGAATCGTAATTCTGAATGAAAAGAACGCGGTATTGGAGAGAGAGTACAGTAAGTATATTGCTGATTTTAGTGTGTCCGTGTGTGCGCGCCCTTCAGATTTGCATCCGCCCATCGTACGAACAGAGCTAAATGTTTAGATAAAATTACTGGGACAGATAATAGACACGTTCTTCCCTATAACCCTCTCAGATATGTTAGGATAGTGACACTGAAAATATAGTGATGGCGCTAATGTTGCGAAGACGTAACACACACACACACACACACACACACACACACACACGAATAAGCTTTTACCTGTTAGAAGTTAGATGTTATTAATTGCAAAGTATAAAAAATAATTTAATAACATGAGAAGGATAGAGGGAATAAGATAAGCGCAAGAATCACATTTCCTCAGGTTGTGAGTACGGAGATTTCACAGTAATCAACAGAAAAGGTACCAGGTTGTGTGTAATATACAGTATACGTATATGTAAAGTACAGTTAACCTTTTGTCCGATAGATGGCGTTAGTCCTGAAGTAAGGAAATTATTAGTAATAATGGAAGAACCGAAATGAGATAAATGGAATGACCTCATCGCTTCGGGGCAAAGTTCTTGCAGTAAACAACCTACGTTTTCAGTTATTGATTCAATGTAGCATCAGTATCAGTAAATCTTTCACCTTTGTGACGCATGCATGTATACTGCTTTGGTGTCCCAAATGTTTTGAAAGAGGCTGTTGGAAGTACTGTACAAGTACATATACACATACATACGCACACGACTCTCACGCTCATATCTACTCTTATTCCAATAATTCGAAACAGACACTATAATTATCTTTATTTGTAAATTATTTGTTTAATGTTTTTAAATTTTAATATATGTATATATATACGGTAGGCCTTTTGGTGGTGGTGCTTTCTTATTAAGGAAAAATTTGTCAAAACATATAAAATTTTAACAAGCGATAACGTAAGGCATTGAATTACAAGTGAACAATGATTGCATATTAATTGTAAACTGCTATTTGCCATATAACAACGGCAGTAATCTAGATGAATACATTGATTTGGTGTACAAAATTAAGTCATTATCAGATAACCCCAAATATTCTCACTGTATAATAATGGGGGACTTTAACGCGCATGTGAACTCGGAATTCTTTGTAGAATTGGGTAACATGTGTGAGTCGGCCAATTTAAGTATAAGTGATGTAGATGTATTAGGGGTAGCCAGTGGTAATTTTACATATGTTAGCGATATGAGTGGTACCACCAGGTAGTACAGGATCTGGCCTAGAGTTCGTATAAATTTCTGGGTGCAGAGGTTTTGACGACTGATCTAGACTAATTTTGGGGCGGAGAATCCAAATTTTTCTATGCCATCGCACCAAATTGGTGCGAAAGTGGTCAAAATGGCAAAAATGGCAAAATTTTATCAGTTTCGTATTTTTGTCATATTCTTGAGTTGAAAAATTTTTTAAGGGCAATTGTTTGTTTGAGAATCTGTGTAACATACTGCTGCCTGAACCAAGAAACTGACAAAAATGTCAAAAAATAACAGCAAAAATAGTAAAAAATTAAGTAAATATTGTCAAAAAATCGCAAAAATGAAATTTTTGGCTATTTTGGTGCATAAACTAGCTCTAACCAGTCTTATCGAACTAAATAGTCAAGAAATTAGATATTAATAGCTCTACTAAAATTTCCTAACACAAAAACATGTACAAATGTCTAAATTTTGGGTTACAATGATTAAAAATGGTTGTAGAATATTTGAAAAAATAGACAAAATATAAAAAATAGTGCTAATTTTATAAAACTCTTAGGTTTGCATGTTGTAAAAGACTGTGAGATAAGATCGTGTATTATTTCTGATGAAGAAGTTGACTGAAAATCTTGCAAAAGTGGCAAAGAGTTTGGCAAAAATGACAAAGACTGTCAAGGCTGCTTATGTGATCGAGGCCCCATTGTTTTGTTTTTTATTTTTTTTATTTTTTTTATTTTTTTTATTTATTTGAAACTTTTATTGAAACATTATTTATAAATAAAAGCACACTGGCTTTTGTGGTATCATCTTCTGACACCATGAAAATGAAACAGAAGTACAATGTACAGATTTGTTCATAGATCTGTAATTTTATTAAGTTACCTGCTGAAATTCAGGCGTTAGGATTTTGGCATGTTCTTTGATTGCACTTGCAGAATGAGCAGTATGGTATGGATGACGCAGTACAAGGGCATTTTGACCTCTTGGTACAGGTTTTGCAGCTGCAAGGTTCAATCAAATCCTGAGGTTTATCTGGGTAATCGGTTAGTTGAGGTTCCAAAAGTCCCCTCATCAGACTTTACGTAACCATAGTCAAATGGATTTAAATTTTCAGATATGGAGCCATATGGAGAGTCAAGCAAAAGTTTGCACTGAAGATATGCCCGTTTAATATGCAGTCTAATACTTTTTGAAGAGCAAGGAAGCTGAGTAAAATCGATTTTGTCCCAAGTTTTGTAGTATTGCTCAGATCTTAGTTGATCAAGTGATATGGATTTTGACTTGGGTTTGATGCAATGAACCAGAAAGTTTTCGGCACCTTCAATTATTTCCTCTGTAAGTGGTTCCTTGCCAAAGTCCTTAATTTCATCAAAGTAGTTTGACTGCTTCAGTGCACTAGATTTTGTGCCTACTTTACTGACACTGGTCACAGCCAGTTAAAGCATGCAAGGCAGGTAAAACTTGGATCAAATCGTTTTCAAGCTTTTGATGCAAGCCATGCAGAGGAATGATTTTGCGACTTGTTCCAGAGCCTTTAACAAACCATAATTCCTTCAGGTCATGCTCAATCCATTTTGTTAAATGGTAGATGAGGCACACAAAGATATCAGTATCACTGGTAGCTACTGAAACTGTAGCTCCACCACCAGGCATTGCTTTATCCACCACATACTTTACATGTAACATCACTTTGTCATCTGCTTCTTGTGAAGAACAAAGCTCAGGAATTTCGCAGACCTTCCCATTTTGGAATTTGACACAAACTTCTGGTTTTTCAAGAGTACCACCTCCCAGTACAATTACTTTATCTCCATGGTAGTTTTCCATGAAAAAGCCGACAAAATTTTTTTGGAAGTTTGCCTTATCTGTGGAACTCCAATACTTGTTGAAGTGAATTGGAAGCCTCTGCTCAGGTGATGTTATGGAAATTTGTATTTTCGAATGCGCAATTGATCGTCTCATCCGTTCTTCAGTCTTGATGCTTGAAGCCTTGTAATTTTCAAATAAGATATGAATTGTGGTTGACTTGGATCCCATACTCAAAAACATATTTAAAAGTGATTGTGCAAATTCACCAAATGTTTTCAACATTGCTTTTTTCACCGGGAATTTCCTTACTTAAGCCATAAAATCTATGATCATTGCATCATTCCCTTCCAACAACAATGGGAGGTCTTCACCCAGTTTCTTTTCAAGTTCCGATCCCAATTCCGATTTCTTAAATTTCTTCAAAAAATCATCACTGTCTACAAGAAAAAATGGAAGAGGTGTAATTTCATGGAAAAGTAATTGATTCAATGGAAATTCCCTGAGCTGAGCAAATGCAATGTAGTTCAGTGCTGCAATGGTTTCTTTTTTTGTCATATTCCTTTCGTTTTCTGGAAGTGTTCCTCGCTCTTGCGGGTTTTTGCCTCTTAATTGCTGCAAACAAAGTTTTTTTTTCTCAAGCCGTTCGGTTTTGAAATTCTTGTAAGCAACATCTATATCCAGGCTAGTAATGTGATATGTATAAGACTCTTTATCCTCTTCACCGGTAGCAATGTTTCTGAATGGTTTGCCATCTAATGTGTTTCCAACTTTGTAAATGTACTGTTGAATAGCTTGGACATTACTGGAGCTCGATAAGGCATGGCTCTTGGAGTATTCATGATGAATATCATACTCGTCACGATTTTCAAACTGGCCGGAACCTCTCATTTGTGAAGAATATAAGTCCTCATGTTTAATAATATTCCACAGTGCCACTGCTTCCTTTCTCCGAGTAAAGTTAATTAATCCTCCGGACACTTTTGCAGGCTTATTATAATGTTGCTCAAGTTCCTGGTCCATTGGAACTCCACTACATTGTCGTGTCATTCTCCTCACTACAAAACCACCACTAAGGAATGATTTGTGGAGATCAGGAAAATGTACCTCAAGGTTTAAACAATCCTCATAGAAGATTGGTGCCCATCTGGCGTAGTTGGTTCTATTGTAGGCGGAGAAAAGTGGGATTGATCTCTGTATGGAAGAAAGAAATAGTGACCAATCACCTCCCCGCATTGAGTAGGTTAAATCTCTGATGATTGGATACAATCTATTGGTAAAATGATACCAGTAATGAAAGTTTTCATTACTATCAGACCTCTGCTTTATATATTGTTGAAAGGATTGAGACAGAGTATCTATCGAAGACTTAAAGTCGTCCCATTGCTCTTGTTCTGCAACCATAATTGAAATTTTAGTTGCATCATCTTGATATAAGTTACGGTGTTCATCGACACTCAAAAACCCGTCGAACATAATGCTTGTTATTGCTTCGTGCACGAAAGATAATCCTTGCTTGGCTCTCGCATAATATATGAAGATAAGATCCAATACAAGCAAGTACAATCTTCTCAAAATGGAATCCACCCAATCCGATAAACAAATTACTGAACAGATCTTTCTTCAGGAGCTGAATTTTGTTCGCAATAGCATAAACTCCTTCATCACACCACAGTGCACCGTATGGCTTATTCTGCTGCTTAAGCACGTCCTGAAAGTTAATCATTGTTGTAAAAATGGTATCAAATTCAGTTGCTTTGTATGGCAGTATGGGAGTGAACGCAATAGTTGTAGGCTTCAAGCTATCTCCTACAAAAGGGCTTTTGACAGGAACAAAGCTTGGAACAAAGTCATCATTACCAGTATTTGAGTTAGTTGAAGAGCCCTGTATTGTGGTGGTTCTATGTTTGTATCGCATCACAAACCACAGGAAATGGTCGAGATTAACAGTCTCTAGTAAATGATCGTTTGCCTTGTATTCAGAGACTTGGAAATCTTGACTTATTGTACCTCGTTCATGTTTTGGTCCAATCGAGATAATTTCTTGGCAAGGAAGAACGCTTTGTAACTTGCCAAGCCGGAGGGTTGACTCTGGAGCTTCACTGATCTTATTAGTATGCTGTTGTGTTGGTGCAGAGCTTAATGGAGCATTTTGGAATAAAACTAGCACCGTATCGTGTGTCGAACCAATTCCAGACAAGGTATTTTCCAAGGTGTCAAAATTATCCATTGCTGCTTGAATTGGATGGTTTTGATCAAATACTGGAGGAACTGGAGCTCTGTGTGAACCACATAAAGATATTGTACGTTTTGCTAGTGCTAAATTTATTTTGCGAACTTCTTGATATCCTACACAAATGCTCCGTTTGTTTGCAATTTCAATAAGATCTTTAGACTGTGACAGGTTATGTATAGTTTGAGCAAATCCGACATGCAATGGGGTGAGCTCAAAACCATTATGAAGGATATAAAACAACATCTGGAAGATAGTGTCACACTTCAGCATGAACTGATTGTTGCTATCTGATACATTCCGGGTGGAAAATAAATGCTGAAGAAATTCCATCCATATTGGAGGACGTTCATTTTGGAAGCGTTTTAAGGCTAGATCAAGATCGTTTGGATCACAATAGCTAGAGCGTAAACCAAAACTGTAAGTTTTTAACTCTTTCCTTAGGTCCTTAGCAACGTTTTCGACAGATGATTTCCACAAAGTTTTCAACAATTCTTGCACTCTCAATCTGGACAGAATAAATCATCTGGGATTTTCGTTTGTTGCTAGGATATGTAAAATAAATGGTGTCCTTAAATTTGTCTATAAGCATGCTCGTAACCAAATAGTTACTGATAGATTCATCCTGGTTCAGCTTTTTATTGATCTCTTGTCTCAAGTAGGTGACACTGTATCCACAGCTTGTGAAGTCTATTTTTGAGACTACATCATTAAACGCTTCTTGAACCATGTCAGTAGAACCCATAACTTCATTTTCTTGCTGTCTGTTTTCCAAAATCGTCTCTATTCTGCGATCATAGGCTGCAAAATGCTTCTTTATACAATTATTATGATAGAATACATCTGCAGCGAATACATTTTTGTATTCGTTCAACATCGCTACTCTGGTAAAAACATTGTTGAAACAAGTGAGCATAACTCAGTAACTTTTGGGCACAACCTGGAGTACATATCCGAAACAAATAATGGTCAATGTTTCCACCTTTCAATTTGACTCGAGCTGAACCACAAAATACACACTTTCATATCCTTGATATGCTGTGTTTTAATCCTTTTGCTTGAACTATTTTCTGGAGCAGTTAATGCTTCCCCTAAGGAGGAATCGGAGGGTTCAGATTCAGCATTTTTAGACTTCTGGCTATGTTCAACGAACTTTTTATATGTTGCATAGCACGAAGTGCTGTGATACTGGATATAAGGACTCTCTCTCTCGGTAAGAGCTTTCAAACGCTTGCTTCTGTCATCATTTGGGCACGCAGAAGCCAACTGAAGCAAATTTTTTATTCCATGTTCTCCGCTGCTCAAATATTTCTCTCCACTTGGGCTTTTGTTCTTCTGGCACAAGATACATTTACCAAGGTTTGAGCTATGCTTCTTTTCTGGCACAAGTTGACATACATCCTGAAAAAATAAAATATACTAAGACTTATTGCAATTATAATAAACTGGTTCTATTCTATACATATAAAAATTCATTTGTAACACGTTGGTCTTTATATTTGTTTTAAATATTCAATTCGATTATTACTTACCATGATCTATCATCTGTTGAATCACATAATGAATACAGGGATCCTCAATTTGTAGCTACTACCAAGACAAACCGTAAAACATCTCCACAGATGCAGAACTGATGCAAAGAGACTCAAACTAGAGAGGAAACTTGGCGAAATAGAAATGGACCTAAAGCAAACATTCATACATAAGACAAACGAGGAGGAAAACAAGGTAGCAGAAAACATAAAAAATAACCCAAAATACTTCTACACTTTTGCGAAAAGGAAAATGCAGTGTAAAGAGAGTATTGGACCGTTGATAGACGGGGAGGCCGAATACACAAATGACCCGAAAGAAATAAGTGAACTGCTTAGGGAACAATTTAAATCTGTGTTTAGCACCCCTAAGTCCGAGATGGAAGTGGAAAACCCAGACGAGTTTTTCGACATTGAAACGGATCAACCAAGAACAAATCCCGGCACAAACCTATTAATGGACTTCGAGTTCACGGAAGGAGATGTAATTACGGCCTTATCACAGATGCGAGACAATTCAGCGCCAGGGCCAGACACATGGAGTGCCACATTTCTGAAGAAATGCAGAGAGAGTATTGCAAAACCGCTATACTTACTATGGAGGAAATCACTCGACACAGGACAAATTCCACTCCCCTTAAAGAACGCGAATATTGCCCCCCTATTTAAAGGTGGTAACAGAGCAATGCCCAAAAATTATCGGCCAGTGGCTCTCACCTCACACCTTATAAAGTGTTTTGAACGCATAATTATAGCCAAAATTACCTACAACCTACAAGAAAAAGACTTGTACAACCCAAATCAACATGGCTTCAGGGCGGGTAGATCATGCCTGTCACAGCTACTAGACCACCAGGAGAAAATATTAGGAACATTGTGTCGAGGATAAAACATTGATGTAATGTATACTGATTTTGCTAAAGCCTTCGATAAATGTGACCATGGAATCATAGCACACAAACTTAAGGATACAGGAATTACTGGAAAGCTAGGAAGGAGGATATTTAATTTCTTGGCGCAAAGAGTGGTGGTAAACGGAGTTAAATCGGAAGTCTCGGAAGTCGTGAGCTCTGTCCCACAAGGGACAGTATTAGCTCCCTTGCTGTTCATAATAATGATTGCAGATATTGATACAGATATTAAGGACAGTATTGTATCATGCTTCGCAGATGACACGAATATATGTAAGGAAATATTGAACGAAGATGACGTAAGAAAACTACAAAACGACATTGAAACATTATTCCAGTGGGCAGAAGACAACAATATGAAGTTCAACGAAGAAAAATTCCAACTTCTAAGATATGGTAATAACAAAGAGCTACAGAAAAAAGGGTACAAAACTCCGCAAGCCAAACAGATAACACCAAATCCACAAGTCAGGGATCTTGGAGTAATAATGTCGTCGGATGCAGAATTCAGAGAGCACTATAAAATCAAAATCACAACGGCTAGAAAAATAATGGGAATCATCTGGAGGAGCTTCCGCAGCAGAAAAGCAAACATCATGCTCAAATTATGGAAGAGTCTAGTCCTACCAATAATTGAGTATTGCTCAGTACTCACAAGCCCACACAGAAAAAGAGACATTGCGAGCATTGAAGCTATACAAAGGACTTTTACGTCTAAGATAGAGGAAACGGAAGGTGAAGACTACTGGTCTCGACTACAATCCCTGGAACTCTACTCTCTTGAAAGAAGGCGAGAGCGGCTGTCTCTAACCTCAGAAATGAAATAGAAACAAACTGGAATGAGAGAAGAGGCATATTTTGTACGGTCCCAGCTGCGGTGGGACAAGGAGCCATGAAAACGAGGATGGAAAATACTCTCAGAATACGGGGCTCAAAGCTTTTCAATGTCCTTCCAAAAGAAGTGAGGAATCTCCAGCACACCAACCTGAATAACTTCAAGAACCAGCTGGACAGATTCTTGTGCAAAGTCCCTGACCAGCCATGCGTGGCTGGCTACGAGGGCAGGAGGCGATCAGAGAGCAATTCCCTCCTTCACCAAGTCCCGCAAATGAGGCGGGATGCTGCAGAGGGGTCGACCGTAGGTCGATCCTGAACCGTCGTTCAAACTCAACAAAAGTAAGTAAGATACTAAACCTGAAACACAATGAATATGACTTAGTTACTCTAAAGAAATCAAATAGATCGATTCTATAAGAAGTTCAAGCATTTTACAAGAAGCAAGCCTAAGAATAACAAAATTAGTACTATTTTTTTATATTTTGGCTATTTTTTCTAGTATTTTACAACCATTTTTATCGATTTATACCCGAAATTTGGACATTTGTGCATACTTTTTAATAAATTCTTGCAGAGCTATTAATATCTAATTTCTTGACTATTTAGTTCGATATGATTGGTTAGAGCTAATTTATGCACCAAAATAGCCAAAAATTTCATTTTTGCGATTTTTTGACAATACTTAATTTTTTACTATTTTTGCTGTTATTTTTTGACATTTTTGTCAGTTTTCTTGGTTCAAGCAGCAGTATGTTACAAAAACAGATTCTCAAACAAAGAATTACCCTTAAAAAAAATTTCAACTCAGAATATGACAAAAATGCGAAAAACCTACAAAGTTTTGCCATTTTTGCCAACTTTTGGCCATTTTGACCACTTTCGCACCAATTTGGTGCGATGGCATAGAAAAATTCGGGTTCTGCGCCCCCAAATTAGTCTAGATCAGTCGTCAAAACCTCTGCACCCAGAAATTTATACGAACTCTGGGCCAGATCCTAGACTAAGATGGATTGATCATTGTCTCACTAGAAATAATCTAAAGGATCGAATTGTTGGAGTTCATATTTTGCATGATTTCCTTCTTTCTGATCATAGACCATTAGAAATATTAATTAACGTTACCAATTTATGCGCAACACCACTTAACAAGAACTCAATAGGTAAGAATAATCGCGTCGATTGGTCCAATGTTACGATGCAGCAGAGAATAGAATACAAAGACAGAACATGTCATCTCTTTAATAATTTAGAAATTTTGCACCTTGCCTGTAATAATCCTTGCTCAAATGATTCTCACTGTAAACTCATAGATAGGTATTATAGTAAGATAATATCCCTGTTAAGAGAAGCAGGAAGCCCCCTGATTAAATCTTACAACTATCATACTAAGGTTATTCCTGGATGGAATGATTTATTGCCCCCCTGAAGAGGGAATCGAAAGACGCCTATGATTTGTGGTGCTTTCATGGTAGACCCAGATTAGGACCAGTATACATGAATGTGTGTAGAAGTCGGGGTAGGTATAAGGCGGCCAAAAGGCGATGTAAACAGGAAGAAGAGTCTATTCGAGCATCAAAAGCCTGTGAAGCTCGCATAAGTAACGATAACAACAAATTTTGGAAATTTGTTAATCAAACGGGTGTCAAAAATGTCCTCCCTCCGACAATCAATGGGGTGTTGGGGGAGGATGAAATTGCAAAGCTGTGGAAAAACCACTATTCTAACATTCTTAACAGGGGTAGATGACTTATCGAATGAGCACTTAAAATATGCAAATGACGTAGTATGTCTGCGTATACCATTGCTCGTATCAGCCATGCTTGCTCATAGCTATATCCCTGCAGAGTTCATGAGGGTATATATATCTTACCCCTGGTCAAAAATAAGTACGGAGACATTCTGTCCAACAATAATTACAGGCCTATTGCTGTCGCTTCCTGCTTCTCGAAACTACTAGAAAAACTCGTTACTCCGATTAAATGATTTCCTATGGACATCTCATAATCAGTTTGGCTTTAAAAGGTCCCACTCAACTGACCTGTGTATCTATGTACTTAAAGAAACAATATCTAAATACATTGGCAGTAATTCAACTATTTATAGCTGTTTCCTAGATATAAGTAAGGCATATGATAGGGTGAACCACAATATTTTACTTGCAAAACTAGAAGACAGGAAGGTTCCCATGTTCATATTAAATTTATTGAAATTTTGGTATCCCCACCAATCTTTCACTGTTAGGTGGGGCAATGTACTATCCGAGTGTTTGGGCTCCTCTTGCCGGGTGAAACAAGGCTCCTTGCTCTCCCCTATGCTGTTTAATGTGTATATTGACGGATTAATTGCTTCACTTAATGAGGCAACAGTGGGATGTTGTTATAGATAACACAAGGATAAATAACTTAGTTTATGCCGATGATATGGTGTTAATAAGTCCCTCTGTTAAAGGTCTGGATCGGCTACTAAACGTCTGCGAAGTGTATTCGCAGAAACATATTCTTTTTAATGTTACAAAAACTAAGGTTATGCAATTTCATCCTAAAAGCTGTAATCAGCCAGCTGATATAAGGTTTAAAATGAATGGTGAAGTAATTGAGGAAGTACAAGTGTTTAAGTATTTGGGTCAAACTATTACCACCTCCTTGAGTGATGACTCGGATATAAGAAAACAATCTCGAAGCCTGTGTGCTAAAGCGAATATGACCATAAGGAACTTTCGTTTCTGTACAAGTGAAGCTAAAGTCACACTCTTTCGTACTTTCTGCAGTAATATATACGGTCAGCAACTGTGGGTGAATTATAAAAAAGGTTCTGGCAGAAGCCTAAATTTGCTGTACAACAGGTCTTTAGACTTACATAAATTATCCCCCGAGATGCTCAGCTTCGCAAATGTTTGCTACCCGCAATGTCCCGAGCTTCCCGGAGGGAACAAGACGTGTTCAACACAGTCTAATGCAAATAATTAAAAAATCAACCAACCTGATCATCCAAGCTATCCATGAGTCCTGCCATTTATCCTCTAAGCCAGCGCTGTCCAACTTGCGGTCCGCGGAATGGACGTTTGCCAAATTTCATTTCTGAATTTTCTTCCCTATTTTGTCATTTCTAGTAGGGAAAACAACATTCAGCGGGTTCCTAAGTCGTATTAACCAACAGTGTATGATTATAGGCAACATCTTGGCCGCGCTTTATAGAAGTTGGACAGCACTGCTCTAAGCTGTGGACTTCTTGGTATGAAAACGTCTGTCTGTAGCTCCACTTAACTTCGACAGTGCAGTATTATTTCTAATCAATTGTATATATTTCTATCCTTAGTATATGAACTGTCATTGTATTAATAATAGTCATATGGACTATAGTCTGCCAATAAACCTTTTCATTTTCATATATATATATATATATATATATATATATATATATATATTATATATATATATATATATATATATATATATATATACACATATATATATATACACATATATACACATATATATATATATATATATATATATATATATATATATATATACACACACACACACACACACACACACACACACTACCAGTCAAACGTTTAAGTACACCTACTAATTTCCAATGTTTTGCTGCTTAGCCCATGACATAAACTTCAAATGTAAACTTAACAGGTATAGAGATGAATTTTCATATTGCATCTGCACTATGCAGTGTGTTGTAACACAGAAGCTTCTTCAAAATGTGTTAATTTACGTCTAGCATGCAACCTAAAATTAATGCCATTAGCTCTGCACAAAGGTCCAAAAACAGTTTAAAAGTCTTTACTAGGGTAGTGTATTTCTTCAGGAGTATGTTTAATACACGTGTTCAGTTATTAACATGCACTGTGCAGGTCTTTACATATAAAATCCTTGCAGAAGAGCTAACTGTGTAGTTTAACCCTTTAACGACGGATGGTACCTTAAGGTCCACCAGAAATAACTATAAATTGTACTGCAATGCCTCGTTTCTATAAATGTTTCTACGTGTTTATATATAGATGTCATTTAGTTGTCGGGAAAGGAACCCAAAATGTGTATCATTTCAGTGACTAGTTACTAAAATATTTAGTTTTCAATAACAATAAAACCTATACGTTCTGGTAACAAGAGTGGCCGCATATGCTGCGGACTCGTCCGTAAAGGGTTAAGGTATATTTCTGTGTTTCAAAAAGCAAAAATGGGTGCCAAAGCTCAGTTAACAACAGCAAAAAGACAGTCGATTGTAACTTTGAGAAACGAGGGCCAATCACTGAGGCAAATTGCAAAAAAAAAAATTAAAAGTTTCTGTGAATGCGGTTGCTTGTGCCATTAAACGGTACGAAGAAACTGGTCAAAATAAGGACAGAAAAAGGTCAGGGCGACCAAGAACCACAACAGACTTAGAGGACAAGTATATCCGAGTCACCAGTCTGCGCAACAGGCGCCTCACAGCATCTGAAATCAAAGCCCAGCTGAACAACTCCAGAAGTACACCAGTTTCAACATCAACTGTTCAGAGAAGACTAAGAGAGGCAGGATTAAAAGGACGAACTGCAGTTCGTCCTTTTAATCCTGCAGCAAAGAAACGAATGCTGAGACTCCAGAACAAAAAGAAAAGGCTAGCCTGGACTAAAAAACACCAAAAATGAACTGTTGGGCGGTGGAAATTTGTCCTTTGGACTGACGAATCAAAGTTCGAAGCTTTTGGATCCAAACGCAGAGTATTTTTGCGGCGCAGAGCGGGTGAAAGAATGACACAGCAGTGTGTTCTGCCAACAGTGAAGCACGGTGGAGAAAGTGTGATGGTCTGGGGGTGTTTTGCAGGGGAGCAAGTTGGAAATCTCCACAGTCACTGGAATACTGAACCAACGTGGCTATCACAGCATTCTACAGCGCCATGCCATCCCATCTGGACTGCGACTAGTTGGCCAACAGTTCATAATACAGCAAGACAACGATCCTAAACACACTTCCAAGCTGTGTCAAAATTACCTGAAGCAGAAAGAACGGCAACGTCAGCTCAGTTATGGAATGGCCAGCACAGTCCCCGGATCTGAACCCCATCGAGTTCGTGTGGATGAACTGGATCGACGAGTGAAAGCCAAGCAGCCATCCAGTGCTCAGAAGCTCTGGGAACTCATACAAGAGTGCTGGCAGCAGCTTTCACCAGACTATCTTCTTTCTCTTGTTGAGAGCATGCCTCGAATTTGTTCTGCTGTAATTGCTGCTAGAGGAGGCTATTTTGATGAATCTAAAATTTAGACTTTGTTTTTGGTAAATTGTCCTGATTTGTTATTATTTAAGTTCCCATGTTTGGACTTGTGAATTTGTGTCATGATAACTTAGTTAATAAATAAAAAACTTGAAACAAAATTTGAAATTTATGAATATTTCAGGGTGTACTTAAACTTTTGACTGGTAGTATGACTGGTAGAGGACGGGCGACAAGCTTGACCTTCGCAAAATGAGAGATCATCATGCGAAACCTTTGTAAGGTGTGTGTGTGTACACAGGGTGTCCATAAATGATTACCCTGATCCTATTACTATTACCCCATGTCTGCACATAGAGGGTGTCCATAAATGATTACCCTGATTAAAGCATGCTATAACTTTTAAATAAACACTCTTATTCAAACACAGTTTTAATCATAAGTAGATGAACATACAAAGTTTTGATACATAGTTAATGAACTTAATAAGCTTCCACATGTGCACCCCTAGTGACACGTCACGTAAAATGTCTAAACGGTATTCACACTCACGCCACACATTTTCCAACATTTGTGGGTTAACTGTTGCAATTGTATCCGTAATGCGTTCTCGCAATGCCCTGATATCTGGAACAACTGTTGCATAAACCAAATCTTTAACATGACCTCAGAGAAAGAAATCCAGCGAGGTGATGTCTGGTGATCTTGGGCGGGCCATGGGATTGGCCCGTCCCTGCCAATCCATCGATTTGGAAATGTTGCGTCGAGAGTTTCACGAACAACATGCGCCCAATGAGGGGGTGCCCCATCTTGTTGGAAGATGACAGTTGGCTGCCTGTCCTGCAGCTGGGGGATTGCATAATTGGTGAGCATATTCAGGTACACAGTTGCGGAAACAGTGTTCTCAGCGAAGAAGAAAGGACCAATTATCTGGTCATGCATTAGTCCACACCAGACATTGATCTTCGGACTGCCCCGAATATGCTCCCTTACGGCACGTGGGTTTTCCGATCCCCAAATACGCACATTGTGTCTGTTGACTCTACCACTAAGATGAAACGTAGCCTCGTCTGAAAAGCAGACACGTAACAAGAAGTCATTATTCTCGTCAATGCTGTTCGAAATGTCAATAGCGAATTGTCCACGTTTTGGACGGTCATCAGGCTTCAGTTCTTGAACAATTTGTACCTTGTAGGCGTGTAACTTCAAACGTTTGTGTAACACCTTGTGCACCGTAGACTTCGGTATCTTTAGTTGGCATGAAGCTTGTCTCACCGATTTCCTTGGTGACCGTGTGAAAGCAGTTTGAATGTTTTCCACCGTCCCATCGGAAACTGATGGTCTACTACTGCTCTTTCCCCTTTTCCACGTTCCCAGTTTCCAAGAATTTTTTCATCCACGACTTAATTAACTTCACATCAGGTGGATTCTTTCCATACTTTGTTCTGAACCTTCGCTGAACACTGACAGGAGATTTTGTTTCTGCAAGCCACACAACACATTGTACCTTCTCTGTCACAGACGCCATCTTAACTGAACAGCTACTACAGCGCTCCTAGCGGCGAATGTGGTAGATGAAACACACCAGCACAGAAACTCTATGCGTGTACGAGATCACCTGTAAAAAGAAAACGGATGTAAGATTCGTCATTAAAACATGAGAGCATACTGTTTTCAGGGTAAACATTTATGGACACCCTGTGTGTATATATATATATACGGTATATAATCCTCCATGTCCTCTGACTCAGACGCGGGCACTGACCATTAGACGATGACAGGATGAAAGTTAACAGCAACCTGGTAACATTTCATCAACCGAGGAAACACACAACGCTTTTTCGTTCAGAGGTGTCTTGCTTGTTAACCCACCTGCATTCGAGCTAATAGAAAACATTTAATTCATTTCCATCTCCCATTTTAGATAATGCATGATATTGTTCGATATTTCTCCCTAATAGTACCTTCTTATTAGCCAGATAGATTTGAAATAAATGTTGTTCATTGGTTTGAGTACAGGTGGTTACCAACGTAGAAGTATCTCTGGAAGGCGAAAGCGTTGCGCGTTTCTTCGGTTGATAAAATGTCGCCAGGTAGTTAACGTTCATCCTCTCGTGGCCTAATGGTCAGCGCCTCCGTGCCAGAGGGCCAGGTTCAAATTCTAGTGGAGGATGAATTTTGCCTATGCAAAAATGGGCGGTTTGCATTTACATTTCCACTCGTATAGTGATGCGATAACATCGACAACCCTTCCTCCCTCAACCCTTCCTCCCTCAACCCTTCCTCCCTCAACCCTTCCTCCCTCAACTCTTCCTCCCTCAACTCTTCCTCCCTCAACTCTTCCTCCCTCAACTCTTCCTCCCTCAACTCTTCCTCCCTCAACCCTTCCCCCTTTTTTTTTAATGATAATGTTGGTGAAAAGTAATTTAAAATGTAGAACTAAATGGTGAAACTGTAGACACATATTTTTTGCCTTATCTTCGGATCCCATTAATTCAGTGTTCCTCAAACAGTGGGTGGGTTTGTTTACCCCTGTAGTAGTGATTTGATCGCAAAAAACAAAAACCTGCTTCGTGAATTTGTTTAACCCGTAGGATGATGATACGGGGTCCCGCCGATCTATAAGACCCCGAGACGGGGTTCGTGGGAGAAATCCGATTGAGAAACGCCGTATTAATCGTCATTGTTGAATACCGAGATTAAGATCAATTTATTATGTTTAATTTTTAATAGAAATTATGAAGACGTCTAAAATTATATTAAAATGTGATTTAATTAAACCCTTAATGAAATACGAACGTGAAAGGGATGAAATAATGTAAAAATATCTTCTTTGGTCATATTCTACGATCATATTCGCCGCTTGATCATGATTAACGGTGATTTGTTAGTGTAATTTATAACAACTACGCGATAAGTAAGTTAATAGAACGTATTATGGTGCGTTTCCTCTCTCCGATTGCTACTAACCGTTAATAATGTAGAGAGCTAAAGATGTTACATATTTTCTAGTTCGGGAGTTGCGATAGGTGGATCGCGTTCGGGATTCGAACCACGGGCGGACTTTATAGGGACTGTCGGGAATAAACCCGTACATTACCTATATTTTAAGTGAATCTCGTACGAGTTAATGAAACCTTCGACATTTCGAAAGAATCGATATCAAATTTCTCTTTTTGTAAATTCTAAATTTAGTTTTCATTCGGGAAAAGGAAATTCGTGATTTTAAGGTTATTTCGATAAAAGTAATGTCGGTCAAATTATGAAAACATTTTTCCCGCTGCACCCTCCCCCCTCCTCCCCAGAGCGCAAAATTTAACCTTTTCGTCAAAATGCGTGTTGGTTTTTTAACTTTTTGTTTGGGCCACCAGAACATAGCATAAATGCGCCTCGCAGTTAAGCTGTCCTAATTTAAGTCGCGTATCTTTCTATATTTGGTTAGGTTCTCTCTCATTTGGTCCAAATGAAACGATAAAACAAACGCTTTTACTCGTCAATTAGATTTGGCAGAAACGGTATAGAGTAGCTTCAGAGAAACGCACCACCTTTGCGGGTTGCTGAGAAAATTAATTGGTAGCCCTTTTCCCCGTTGACTTAGACAACTTTAATTAATATAAAAACTTTTATAATTTTTATACACATTTTTTACTTTTATAACATTTGCAAAATATTTTATTGGCTATACAATTTTTTGTACTAAATTATAAAGAAAGTTGAAAATAGTTAAGCGTATTCTATTCTAGAAAAAAGGTAGAGGAAGAATTTGTTTTGGAACACTATGTATGTATGTATGTAATATGTATGTATGGGAACGTTGTTGTTCGATATGAAACTAAAAGTGAATTTGCGGCGAAGTGAAATGGTTTTTGCCACTTGAGGAAATATTCATTGGAGAGAAATGGCTCTAAAATTTGAAGTACGAAATAAGAATTGAGAGAGATTATGGATCATTTGAATGAGTCGTGGCCGATGACGGTTAATGGTTAGTGTTATTAAAAGGGTTTGCGAAATTAGATGAAGGAAATGAGGGAGGAAACGTTTCATCTCCATGAATTATAAGGATGCGAGTTAATTGATACGTTCGTGGCGAATCGGATGCCTCCTCGCGGATATTTCGAAAGAAATCCATTAAATTTGGTTTTATTCGAAACTTCATTCGTATTACTAACGACACTCGGAATACGATTTTCTTTTAAAAAAGCGTTTATAAACTCTAGTGTCGAGGTTGTATTAGCTCGTGATACACTCTTCGGGCTTACATTAAGTGAATGAAGCATTTCAACGATCGACGAATGCCTTTTAAATCCTATAATAAAAAGTTTATGAAACCTTTATTGTATTTAATGCATTAAGCGTATATTGTTCGACGGTCTGAGAAAGAAAAATGTGTGTTTTAACACTAGCCTCTTATTTATCGCGTAATACTTTTCACGACTGACGTGTTTCCTCGCCTTGGCTCATATTCTGTACAATGAAACTGTATTAGCGAACTAGATACGCTATATGTCATGCATTTGTGTTGACATTGCGTACACAGGTGTTGTAAAAAGGTTTATTGCATTCTGGAATAAATAGAAGCGAGGTCCGGATATTATATATATATATGTGTGTGTGTGTGTGTGTGTGTGTGTGTGTGTGTATATATATATATGTGTGTGTGTGTGTATATATATATGTGTGTGTGTGTGTATATATATATATATATATATATATATATATATATATGTGTGTGTGTGTATATATATATATATATGTGTGTGTGTGTGTGTGTATATATATATTATAGAAAACCAACTTGGTTTGGCTAATAAGTTTCGGGAAGACCAAATTTCAGTGATCTGTGATCTGCCCGTTTCATACTTCGGGCCAATCAGGATGTGACCCTTACATCCTGGTTAGGTTACACTACGTTAAGTGATCGTTTTGGGTTGGTTACTTATTTCGTATATCACCAACTTTTGACCAGACAGGGATTAACAAAAAAAAAAAAAACCTGGTATTCCCAAAACCTAATATTTACCCTTAGTTCGTGTAACCTACCAATAAATAATTGACACTGGGTGCGTTTATGACCCGCGATGTTGTTACACATCAAACTAAATGCGATTCGTGAGTGTTTGTTTGGGATGCATCACCACTCTGTGCTTAAAAAGGAAATTATCGGCCTATATCGAAACTACGCTTCATTGCAATAAAAGCTCCATTGGTGAACTCGTTTTTTTTTTTTTTTTTTTTTTTTTTAACCATAGATTTTTTTTGCCTCCGCGCAACTTTGTGCAGTGGAGCATTAACGGACAAAATGAAAATTAATTACGATGAAATTTAGTGAGCCAACTGATACCTCGGATGTCCCTTTTCAAGCTCGTTTAATGCGTCTGAAAGTTGCGTTTGTGTAAGCGAGTAATGAGTAATTTGCATTTCCTTCGCTCCCATTTTGCCGATGCGTCAACAACACGGGAAAACTTCATTATAGTGACACCGTCGATATCATTCACAACCTCGTTTATTTCAAACGGAGGAAGTTCGACTTCCCCCTTATTATTATTATTATTATTCCCCTTCTTTAGCCCCACCACCCCACCTCGTTTTATACATTAACAATTTTTATCGGGGTGGCCCGTCCGCCGGTTCCGCTCTGTTTGTTCAGGTGTCACTGCAGTTGGGAATGGGAATGGTCGCGTTAATTAAGCTTTTCGCCGTTTTTCACTCCACTCTTTCTTACTGATGAGGTTTTGTCGCGCTTTACGCCTCTTTCGGGATTTTGTAAAAGGATTCGGCTATCGTTTTAGCGCTCCATTTTTGTCGCATAACGTGATCACTTAATTTAATATAAGTTAAGATTCGGCTTTGGTTAATAGAATTGGCTTTGATGTGGGTTCGTTCATTATTTACAGATTTGCATTTACACACGTTTGTTTCTTGAAAGCAAATATATCGTCAGTTCTTCCTCATTCGCTTTATGGCGTCATTGTACGTGCCTCATGAGTGACTTTTGTTACTAATATGGCTTACAAAATAAGTTTATATATATATATATATATATATATATATATATAATACGTAATTTTGGGGAGTAGAAGGAGAGAGAGTAAATTTGAATTAAATGTTTAAAAGTTGATTGATTGATTTTGTTGCACGTTGTGAATTCCCTTTTGTGCTCTGTCATTGCAACTTGATACGATAACTTTATCCTAATACAATTTTTTTTAGTTCATAATGAGTGAACGTTGAACGTTCTTTATTTGTTTTCGGAATAGTTTTCATTTTCATGAGAATTTTTGCTGCGCGTGAGAATGAGATGTAAGAAGTGTAATTACGCGTAAACCTAAATTACCCTCGCCCCGGGGCCATTCCCCGCCCCCTACCGCTTCTTTTTTGGGTGTCGGCGTGAGCGCGGTCATCTAACTTTGCGAATATGACTCATACCGACTCGGGTTACCCCGTGCCCGGAGGGTAGAATTACCCCTTTGATACACGCGCGTGTGAGGAGTGAGGCGGGGGGGTTGAGGAGGTTAAGATGTTTAAGGAATTTGATGCGAACTTTGTTTTGTGGAAAGTGACAACCGATTAACAGACGAATTCTTAACTCTATCTTAACTTTGAATTTGGCTTCGTGAAGTCGATTTAAGGTCCTCTTTTGCGAGAGTTTAAAGTTTAAAGACGGACTGTGGAAGAGGTTTCGTTACTCACTTGGGCCATAATAGCTGGTTAGGATTAAGGCATTAAATTTATCTTTCATTGTTAATAGGTTGGCTGTCGTGGCGCATTTTAACAATTACAAATACTTTCCCCAGAAACACGCATCAATTGTAATTGGATTATACAGCGTAAACACACACACACACACACACACACACACACACACGAGAGAAGTACGGTCTCAATTTCCAGTCAACGCCGGTAGATTTTATACAGTGTCTCAGATCGACCCTCAATGATTATATATATACAGTAATTGTTTTTGGGGAAGAGGCCAAAAATGTGGCCACCTTTTTCAACCTGGCCCAAAGAACTATAATTCGAACAATAAATAAGTGAAACAGAACTTATATTAAACCTTTTAAATTCGCCTTAAAATGGTAGGTAATTTATTTGAATGGGATGAGTACAAATTGTTCTTTTACAAATTCAGTTTCAACGATACTTGTTAAAAAATAGTTGACAACGAAGGTGATTACAGACTTAACTGAATATTAAAATAGTTTACAATCAACAAAAACAAATTGGATAAAAACATTAACTTCGATAGTGCATTTTAACAGCATGGAATGAGTTTAATCAAGATACCATTTCTACAGCAGTTCGCCAGTGACACACACTGGGCTAATTATTTTATATATATATATATATATATATATATTATATATATTAATATATAATATATATATATATATATATATGACAATCCCAAATAATTAAAATCGAAAGATTATCTTGTAGTTCCTTGTTACCGAATCTAACGAGGTGAGAGTTTTCTTCATTGAACTTCATATTGTTGTCGCCCAACCCATTTGTGCAGTATAATATCGGTCATTGTGCAATTTTTCTGCATTTCATTTGGTATTTTTTACATATTTTCTTTTCGTCGACGAAAGCCATACAATACTATCTTTAATATGTACATTTGTGTCCTCTGTAATTATTATAAATAGCGGAGGAAGTACAGTAATACTCTACCTTGTGGGACGGAACTAATGACTTCTGAGAATTCAAATTTAACTGTATTTACTGATACTTTGTATTCTTTGTCAACAAATTAAATATTCATAGTTTCAGCCTCCTGAGACATTCTAGGACAGATCATGCAAAAAAAAATGAAATTTTATACGACACCCCTTCCAATTTTCCTATAATTTGTTGTATAGCATTGTCTATACCAAAAAACCCGAAATTTCAAGTTTCTGATTGATCGGACTTACGGTTCAAAAGTTATGGCCCTTCCCAACTTTGGAAGGCTCTCAGGGACCCCCAAATTGAAAATTACCATATCTTAGCCCCTAATGGAGATAGAAGAATGATTCAAATTACATTTGAAAGGTAATTTGTCAAATATGAAATGAGTATAGACGTGGATAGCAGCTTAGTTGAGTAAAATGTTGACAATTTGTATTATTAAAGGGGTTTTTACCCCCACCCCCCTCCCACCTTAATGGATTTTTAAAAAAATTTCATATCAGATTAAGCCCGAACTCTATCTGTATAAGTGGCATTTAAGAAATTACTGTGTATTTAGGTGTAAACTGTGTGTTTTGAGATTTGAATAGTGATAACTTCACTGAAAAAAAAATTATATTTTCATTTTCATAATGATTTGTCATCTGCATTTAATTTAATTTTTTTCCTGAAAAGTATGCTGCCTTATATGTAACTACCATTACTTATTTAATTGTAAATTTGTTTCAAGAATGAAGCAATTGAATTATTAGCAACTGCATTTTGCTTTTGTTCGAAAATGTATACAGAGTACAGCACACTGGTTCAACAAACTCATTAAAAATAATATAACATAACATAATAATTAACATTTCTCAACTGATGCCTGCGAACTGTGACTAAGTACTAGAAAGAATATATACACACTTAAACTTGTATGACAGTAACTTAGAAGTACGAGCATCAACTCGGTGAGTATAATATATCGTACTAAACACTTTTATGGCTCCATTAATTTGATGTCTTTGGATGGAAAGAGTAGGCAATTTTAATACCACGCAGGATATTTGGATTGGACATAGGTTGAATCATTTCGCTTTGTCTTACCCAGCAAATATCTTCCTTCTCCGGAAAATGGTATTTATTAGGGCCTCCTAAAGATGTTAAAAAGCTAATTTGATAATCGGCAAATTCTTCTGAACTGTCTTTAATTATTCCAAGCTAGATTTTACTATCATACTTACAAGCAACATATTGGCCAATATGATACTCGGTATCTTTGTTTACTAGCAGATTGCTCTCACGCTGTTCAACTTGACTTATTCTAGACAAAGTAGGACTTTCTGAATCAGATGTTTGATAAGCCTGTATCTGGTTCCTTGACTTATGTACAATTCTGTGGAAGTCTCTTGTGCCCTTGATTGATATAGCTTCATTAAACCTATTAGACAAATGTAATTTATTTGATTCAACCTCCTGCTTAGTAACACAGAAAAAGTTAGTGATTTGAAGTGCTTAATACTAAAATCATATAAAGCTCTTGGTGTCAGAATGTGACCAGCATCAGTTCGTTGTAGACTAGCATTTGCTACACCTTTTTTTACTGTTCCTCCAATACCATCGCACGCATTTTTACCATGACTTGTAACAAAGAAATTCTTCTCGGCTTTGACACCGAAATCCTGTTTATGATAGCAGAGATTGATGAAATTGAATCTCTTCTTATATTGTTCACCGCATCCATCAGAAAAGTAAATAACTTTTTGTACATTGGGAAATCTAACTTTTATATCTTTTATCAAATATTGCTGAAAAGTGTGAACTGTTGAAGTTCAGTGCTCGAAACAGTCACTGACAATGCAATAACTAGTGTGGCTTAATTTCCCATCCTTCTTATGATAAACTGACTACAAATGGGTGGAGTGTTGCTTGATCATTTGTCCAGTGAAAAAACTGAGGGGCATCTTGAGTAATAAATTAATAGTTTTCAGCCAAATTCCCTAGTACAAACACTTTTTTCCGTAAGGTTTTTCTGGCCAATTACTGACACCATGAGTTTAAGATTTTGGTGATAGGTACAAACACAAACTGATTGTGTTCCGTTCCCCCAGCAATAACACACCATTTAGGTATTAAATTTGCAAATGATGAAAAGCCAACACTGAATTGCTGCAAAGAAAGATATTTCTTCAATATATGCCTCTATAAGCTAATTATTTCACGCATGTACAAAATAAACAAGAGAACAGAACACTTTGCTTCCTAAGCACACTTCCTTTGATTACTCGATAGTATTTAACACTAGTGTTAACTTTTGATTCAGGCTATCTTTATTAATTAATGTAGGTATTTTTAAATAGCTTTTAAATAGACTATCTCTTCTTATTTATATATATTTTGTATCCTTTATATACTTATAGACATATGTTTAAAATACATTGCTGCATAGTTGAATATAATATATACTCGTAATAACGAGCCAAACTGAGATCTATAGGCTTATTTAGGCTACTCATAGGTGTCACATATCGTACGAGTAGTGAGCATGGCTGCGCCGCTTTCAATTTGTACTCTGGAAGAACAGAGATTCGTGGTTCGTGTTTTGTGGGCAGAAGGTGTGAAAGGAGCTGAAATTCACACGCTTTTATGTGCTCAGTATAGGAATAATGAGTTACCACGGCGAAGTGTGTACGAGTGGATTCAAATGTTCAAGGAAGTTCGGACATGTGTGACAGATGCTCAGGACGACCGTCAACATCAACCAGTGGTGACAAGCAGGAAGAAGCCAGAGCCATGATTTTCGACGACAGAAGATTAACAATAAAAGAAATTGCATCTTCATTAGACATCAGTCAAGGGTCAGCCTATTCGATAGTTCATGACATTCTTGGCTTTCACAAGATTTGTGCAAGATGGGTGCCCAAACAGTTGACAGAAGAGCACAAGCGTAATCGTATGGACATCTGCTCTCATCTTTTGGCGCGGTATCATAATGAATGTGAAAACTTTTTGAAGCGCATTATCACTGGAGATGAAATCTGGATCCATCACTATGAGCCAGAAAGCAAATGACAGAGCATGCAATGGAAGCATCCAACATCACCCGTTGCAAGGAAGTTCAAAGCGCAGCCGTCAGCAGGTAAAGTTTTTTCACAATATTGTTATATGAAAATAGTACATTAATATCCAAAAGTTTAAGTACATTAGCAATGCCTAGAAGCCCGGGAAAAATGGAAGTACTAAAATATTCTTTGACAAAGTGCGAGTGTTATTATGCACACGATAGAAGGTTCGTTTTGCCTTAAGACAAGATTCCATAAACGCAGGTGGGTAGCACAGATCACTTCCAATACCGTTGATTTTTTTCAATTCGGCATCGATGTATTCCGGACTGGCGATCCTAAGAGCGCGGAGAAACATTCAAGAAAATATGGCCGCCTTAATGGGGGTGTCATGTCCAGTTTCTCCGCGCTCTTAGGATCGCCAGTCCGGAATACATCGATGCCGAATTGGAAAAAATCATCGGTATTGGAAGTGATCTGTGCTACCCAACTGCGTTTACGGAATCTTGTCTTAACAAGGCAAAACGAACCTTCTATCGTGTGCATAATAACACACGCACTTTGTCAAAGAATATTTTAGTACTTCCATTTTTCCCAAGCTTTTTAGGCATTGCTAATGTACTTAAACTTTTGGATATTAATGTAGTATTTTCATATATAACAATATTGTGAAAAATATCATAGTAAAAAATAGCCCTACCAATAATTCAGGCATTATCTATAAAATTGGTTGTAAACAATGTGATTCCTTTTACGTTGGTCAGACGGGAAAGGATTTGCACACGCGTGTAAAACATCATCAATATTCCGTTAGAACGTTTTTGTCCATTTGTCAGAGTTATCCCATTGTATTGATTGGAATAATGCTTCAGTTTTGTTTCACTCTAGCAACATTGTTATTAGAAATATTATTGAGTCTGCTATTATTCAACTTACAAATAACATGAGCAAAGGTCTTTTTCAACTCGATCCCTTTGTTTTGAATTCGTTCAGAACGGATTTAGACAAAAAGGGCAGAGTGCTAAACCTTTGGTAATTTTTCCTTATAAATTTGTATGCTCCTCTTACAATTTTTATTTTTCAGTTTATTTTTATTTTTTATTTTTTGTAACCTATATATCATTCAGGCATAATTATCTATAAAATTGGTTGTAAACAATCCATTTGATCTTGTGTTGAATTCGGGCAAAGTGCTAAAATTGGTAGTTTTCCTTACAAATTTGTATGCTCCTCCCACAATTTTTATTTCTATATATATATATATAATTTTTTTTGGTAACCTATATATAGTCTTGAACTCTTTATTTACTTCACTGTTCCTGAGGATGTCATTAGACGAAAGCGTTTGAGCACCACTCTGTGTTTCCTTTCCTTGGTGGTTTTATTCATCATAAATATTTTTCACGTGTTACTTTCGCGAAGTAATTTTCATTATATATATATATATATATATATATATATATATATATATATATATATATATATATATATATATATATAATACACAAACCGTGCATGGAACAAGGAACTCTTCTAGGAAAATTAAATCCACTATAGCCTGAATAAGTAATGGTAAATGACAAACACTATAGTTTTTTTTTTCATGATGTTAGCCCGACGTGGGCAACAGGTCACTCGCAAAGAGGCCCCAAAAATATAGCTTTCCTCACCAGCTATCTGCAAAGCAGATACGATCCAGCTTTGGGACAGGATCTACGGGTCCCAAAGCTGGATCCTATCTGCTTTGCAGATAGCTGGTGAGGGAAGCTATATTTTTGGGACACCTCTGCGAGTGACCCGTTGCCCACGTCGGGCTAACATCATGAAAAAGAAAAAACTATAGTGTTTGTCATTTACCATTACTTATTCAGGAAAAAACCTCAGGGGACCATTCTGAGTTCAATCCCATATATATATATATATGTGTGTGTGTGTGTGTGTGTATATATATATTATATACTGTGGTGGTGGTGTAGTGGTTAGCGTCGCTGACTACGAATCCATCGGCCCCGGGTTCGAGACCCGGTGATGGCAGCCGGCACGCAGCAAAATCCAGCTGTTCATCCTTCCACACAATAAAGAAAGTGGTCGGAAGATAAATGGGTACCCTGGGTAGCCTAGTGGTTAAGACGCTGGGCTGCTGGTGGGGCGTGGTTCGGATTCCACGTTAAACTGTAGGTCTAAGGTGGAGTGAGAAGCTTGACCTTCGTCAGAATGAACAATTCGGGCGGAAGCTAACCGAAGGTTATATATATATATATATTGTGTGTATATAATGTTTCAGACCAACAAAGACTCTAGGATCCACTCGTGGCTGGTCTACCTAACTGTGGTTGTAGTTGTGTATTGTGCTTGTCCTCCGTGGTGGCGAAGGGAACCTACAATTTTACTACCTTAAACTATACCCAATCTATCAACATATGCGTCTAATCGATTTTTAAACATGTTTATAGACGTGCTACTAATTACTTTTATCGGCAAACTATTCCAGCTATTTACTATTCTATGCGTAAAAAAATTTTTGGCAACTGCTGTCTCGAACCTTCTACTTGTCAACTTACACCCGTTATTTCTAGTCCTATTATATTGTGATATTTCGAAAAAGCTATCTCTATCTACGTTATCGAACCCATTCATAATTTTGAAAACCTGGATTAGATCACCCCCTTAGCCTCCTAGTCTCGAGTGTAGTTAATTTTAACTCCTTAAGCCTATTTTCGTACGTCTTCGACGGAATCATCTTAGTTGCTCGTCTTTGAACTCTTTCGATTTTATCTGTATCTTTGCGCATATGCGGATTCCAAAATTGGATCGCTTACTCTAAATGGGGTCTAACTAATGATTTATAAAGAGGAACAATAATATCGCATGATCTGTACTCAAAATTCCTAGCTATAAAACCTAGCACTTTGTTCGCCTTATTGACCGCTGCTGTACTTTGTTTCGCCACTTTTAAATCACCAGTGACGATTACTCCTAAATCTTTTTCCTCTTCTACGCTTGCCAACTCCTTCCCCTGGCATATACTATACACAAAATTACCGTTCTGTCTTTGTGTGTGTGTATATATATATATATATATATATAAAGCAAACAACCACAAGGAAAAGGAAACACGAAATCCGAGCGCTTTCGTGATATATTCACATCTTCAGGGACAAAGTTTCTTGTCCTTGAAGATGTGAATATATCACGAAAGCGCTCGAATTTCGTGTATTTTTCCTTTTCCATGTGGTTCTTTGCTTATTAATAAGATAACGTGTTATTCTGTGGTTTTACTGCATATATATATATATATATATATATATAGGAAAATAGCTTGGTTGTCATGGGAGCCAAGAATTTTCAACAAACTTCCAAAGAACCTCAGAAACATTACAGGGGTCAAAGTTGAAGTCTTCAAGAGAAGACTAGATGCCTGGCTCAGGATGGTACCAGATGAGCCGGGTGTACCTGGCTATGCGCCGTTGAGCGCGCAAGAGAGCAACTCGCTCCTCCACCAAGCCAGGCCTAGAGGCGGGACCACCAGCTTGACCTTCGTGTGAAGAGAGAGCGACGCACGGAACGGCAACGAGGTTAACGAGATATCCGTTAATAGAATTAGTTTTTGTGTCACACATATTATAAAAAAAATGGAATGGCAGACGTGATTCACCGAAGAGAAGAACCTGAAGATTTGCTCTAAGTCTTCTCGTGCAGTCATCATTCAGTTCAGACACATTTTGATCACCCGCACAGACCTGATACAAGTGCATCTTGGATTAGGTTTGAGAGGGTGATCGTAAACAACAAATTTAAAAACAACAAAAAGAAAAACAGGACTGAAAAAAGAAATAACAGTAGTACACATAATGTCAAGCGAGTAATAATAAAATTAACAATAAAAACTACCTAAAGCTAATATTAAAAAATAAAAAGTTAATGAAATAAAGTCAATGTAGGTGTCAAGTGAAACAATAGACAAACGCTTTCATGCCAAGAAGTCCATAGTCTAGAAGACATAAAACAGGACTGATTAATAGTTTGGACAATTAATTGGATTGTCCGAGTTGCGAATTCTTCGCATTAGACTGTACTGAACACGTCTTACCACCTCAGTGAGGCTCGAAACGTTGCAGTTAAAGAACATTTGAGGAGCTGAGCATCTAGAACAGTGGTTCTTAACCAGGGGGGCGCGCCCCCCTAGAAACAGGAATTTCTCTAATTGTATTTGTTATTCTCTTAACGAGAGCATGGGCTAATATTGAGAAGTTATTGAGAATGTTATTTTGATTGAAGGGGGGCGTGGAGGGAAGGACCAATTCCTAGAGGGGGCATGGTAGTAAAAAGGTTAAGAACCACTGATCTAGAAGATAACTTACTCGGCAGTCTAAAAGATCTGTTGTAAAACGAATTTAGGGTTCTGCCAAAATCTTTTTTTTAAATTAACACACGGTTGCTGCCCATAAATATTAGTGCAGAAAGTACAAAAATGAATGTCTTTAGCTTCGCTTGTATAGAATTTTAAGTTCTTTACAATTATGTTTGCTTTAGCACATTAACTTCAAGATGGTGATAATTTGACACAGATATTTAAATTCTCTTACTTTCTCTATTGGTTCGTCTTTCATTTTGAAAATAATATCAGCAGTTTGGTTTGAGCTTTTAGAATGGAATTGCATAAGCTTAGTTTTAGTAACATTAATTAATGTCATTGCTCTGTGAATGTAATTCGCAGATTTTTATAAGATGATCCAGACCTTTGACAGAAGGGTTTTTAAAGGGTTAACACCATATCATCGGCGTAGAACAAGTTATCCTCATGTTTATACAACATTCTACTCTTGCCTCATTAACAGAAGTAATTAATCCGTTAATATACACATTAAACAGTGAGGGAGAGAACAAGGAACCTTGTCTAACTCCGCATGAGGAATCAAAACATTCTAATCATAAAAGTGTGTTTAGTGTACCAAAATTTCTGCATATTTTAAACATATAGTATAACATTCCTGTCTTCTAATTTTTTAAATAGAGAATATTGTGATTAACTCTATCGTATACTTTACTTATATCCAAATAACACGTTTAAATAGTTCAATTACTGTCAGTATATTTAAATACAATCTTCTTCAAAACATAAATACACTGGTCGGTTGAATGGAACATTTAAAAACCAAACTGGTTACGAGATGTACATAATTAATCATTTAGTCGGCGTAGCAAAAGATTCTCAATTAGTTTTGAGGAACAGGAGGCCAGCAATAGGCCTGTAGTTATCGCTGAATGGAATATTCTCGTATTTAATTTTGACAATGGGTGATATATTCTTTCTCGCTCTCCCTTTGCTGAAATCTCCATTTTTAGGAGATTTCAATGTTCACCACCACCTTTTGGCTTTCCTCCCATTTCACTGACATCCCTGGTGAACTAGCTTACAACTTTTCTATCCTAAAAAACCTAGAGCAGATTGTACAGCACCCTACTCGTATCCCCGATCGCCTTGGAGATAAGCCCAACATTTTGGATTTATTTCTTACTCCCAGCCGCCGCCTTAATCTGTGAAAGTTTTTTCTCCGTTCGGCTTCTCCGATCACAATCTTATATCTGTTTCCTGTCCTATGGCTCCAATTCGGCCTTTGAATCTTCCCAAGAGGAGACGCCTTTGGCACTTCGGCGCCGCTGATTGGGAGGCCCGTAGGCAGTACTGTGATTTCGCATGGAATGATTACTGCTTTCGTGGCCGGGGCCCTTCTGAGTGTGCAGAGCGCATCACAGAGGTGATTCTTTCGGGCATGGAGGCGTACATTCATTCCATATTCTGTTCCTACTACTAATGCAAAAACAGAGAGGAGGCTTTCAGAAGGTGCCGTCGCCACCCAACTCCTGACTCTCACTCCACTTATATTTCTGCCCGGAATCGTGCGAAATCTGTTCTTCGACTCACCAAAACTTCCTTCATCCAACAAAAATGTGAAAATCTATCCATTCTAATTCTTCTCGCTCTTTCTGGCATCTAGCTAAGAACCTCTTCAGCATCTTTACTCCCTCTTCTTTCCCTCCTCTTTTCCATTCTGACGGCACAGTTGCCGTCTCTTCTCCTGACAACTTGAATTCTTCGCTCAAACTTTTGCCTCCAATTCAACCCTGGACGATTCCGGTGCTGTTCCTCCATCTCCTCCCCCCTCTGACTTTATGATGTCTGAAATTAGAATATCTTCTGAAGATGTTTATTCTACCCTTATTAGGGTGTCACTTTTGGACTTTTTTTTGAAAAGTTATGGTGCTTACCTCTTATATTGTGACAAATTGACCAAAAACCATGAATAAACCAAAACAAAGACAATCGGGTAATATTTAGGGTCCCCCCCATTTGAAAAATAAGCCCCCTATTCACAAAAAAAAGAAGTGATTTTTGGAGATATTTTTGGTCATAGTTTCCTTACTAATCATCATATTTCAAAAATTTTGCTACGAAAATGTAGAGAATAATAATGCGCTTCAATCTGAATCGTTTTTTTAAACCTTTTGAGTTAAATTTATTACATTTTTTCTCTCTCTGGTCATTTTGATGCATTTTCTAAGAGAAAAATGCTGCTGTTTTATATCATTGGAAGATCTGAAATGCAATAAAATATCTTATATACTTTGGATGTCACCGCCACCCATAGAGCATCATCCCAGTGCAGCTCTGCGGCGATGGGCTTTGAAAATATAAATAAAAAAAGCAGATGGGCTTAAATGAGCAACACTTTTTTGGTTTAGAGATTCAAAGTGGGAACAACTTTGCACATGTTTAGTAGATTAAAATTAGTAAATTTTGCAAAAAAAAAAAAACTAGACAAATTTTTATTAATCTAAAAACATATGCAAAGCCCCATCGTTTTTTTTTTTTTTTATTGTGAAATGCAAACACACAACAATTTTAATCAAATAGAAACAAAGTGCTAAATGGAAAGAAATTACAAATTCAAGAGACCTTGTTTGGAAAACTTTAGGAAAACACGCCTGTTTTCCTCTACAACTTGAAGCAATGCCTGAAATTCACCTTCATCCCTACATGAGCCATGAAAATCCTGCAAAAGTTTGATACCCCTTTCTGCAGTGTCATTAACAACCTTAGTTGAAGAGAGTATTCTCTTCATCCGTTGAAAATCATTGTTGCTGTCCCACGTTACAGCTGAAGTCCTTATCCAATCTCCCGTTGAACCAAGGACTTTGAATACAAACCATGAGTTTGGACTAAGTAATTGCTGAATTTTAATTCGTTCTTTTAGGATGGGAAATATCGGCTTACCCTGTTTGAATTCTGGTGGTTGATTGAAAGAGGAAAGTTTTTTGGCCACCTTGTCCTTTTCACTATGAGGTAAATCTCCAAAGAGAGAGAGGGTTAAAAGTTCTTCAGATAGGTACCAGTTATGACCTTTTAGAGCAGGGGTCACCAACCTGGGCGGTAGCGCCCACTAGTGGGCTCACATTAAGGGTAATTAAACATTTATTTCATTATTTATTTTTTCGATTATGTTGATTTATTCTTTTTGATCTAAGGTGGGCGATAAGCTTTTATAATTTAAAAAAACTCGTAAGAGTGGGCGGTGAACAAAAAAAAGGTTGGTGACCCCTGTTTTAGAGTGTTGAGGGCAGCTTCCGCTACTTCCATGTCAATCTTTTTGTACTGAACTAATTCGTTGTAAAGGAGGAGGTCATTTTCAGGAGCCTCAAGTGGGTTGGTGACTGATAGCCAGTACTTGAAGTAGATCAGCGATGTAACCAAGCATACTCTTTCCAGCTTTTTTATTGTAACATTATCATATCCGGCTTGGTCTGAAAATGCTAACATCTTATTCGTATACAGTATGACAGCCATCCATTTGGCGTGATGGAGAGGAGCTGGCTTGATGCAGTGTATTCCTCTGGCAGGAATTTCTCCTAAAACGAGCATAGTTGTTTCAGCTACCTCTTTGTAATCATCCCTGGGAAGGCTCTGGTTATCTTTGAGCAAATCTGTCATAAAATCTATGACGCATTTTTTCAGGTTCTTGAGATGTCTGTCATTGATAGATAGCTGTTTGAAGGGTTGCTTAGTATCTAGCTTCTCCCATATAACATCTCTGAAGGTCTTAAAGATTCGTTTTCGGGTGAAGTAGATTTTCCAAATACCTTTAGATACACTGCTGACCAAACTCGTTCTGCCATATGGTGGCGATAAGCGAGCCATAATAATTTTTTTCCCAAAGAGGTCTTCCAGTACTTTACAAGCCCCTTTTATCCAGCCAATATTGGATGAAGTAGTATCGAATACTATTCCGTAAACCTTATCCTGTAATTTCCATTCTTGGATTGTGCTAAAAACGGTACAAGCTTGTGTCGATCCAGTTGAGACACCGATATTGGGTATCGAGAGAAGTTTCTCAACATTCTCTCCCGATATAAGTATTGCCAATCGATCCTGCTTTCCTCCTGAAACATTCAGTATCATTTTGCTGTCCCAGTGGACTACACAATATTGAGGTGGGTTGAACGACTCTTTAATAGTGTCAGCAGTAGCTTTCCTCGACGACTTCGCAGCTCGCGCAGAAGTACTTTTCGATAATGACATCTCTTTTAAGTCTAGCCCACATTCAGCTGCTACCACAGATGCAAATGTCGAGCGTTGTCCGAATGATAATCCTAAACGATCAGCTGTAATTGATAAATGGAATAATCTTCCCGCGTCAGTCGTTCATTCTACCAGCGTTAATATGTTTAAGAACCGTCTTGACAGACATTTTAAAGGTATTAACGTTGTTTAATTTAAAAAACAACAAAGTTAGCAACAGAAGCTCTGGTGGTGGTGCTCGAGGATGAGTCTGTTGACGATGAATGCCAGCTTGTGACATGCCAGCGTGTGATGCCAGCAATAAAATTATTAAAAAAAAAAAAAAAAAAAAAATTAGACTAACACGTAGCTCATAGCGTAAACTAACCCACTTTTTGTTTAACTTTACCTACTTTTTTTTTTTTTTTTTCCCTTCCTTACTTTGCATGTCTCTAGCTCTTTTCTTGCATGTTTGTAGTTTGCATGGTATGACAGTGAGTTAAGACTGTATTTGCATGGTTTGTAAGCGTTCTTATTTTACTTCTTTTCATCTTTCACCCCTCTCCTATTCTCTCCGACTATTTTTCTGACTTGTCGGCAGTGGCCGGCGGATGATGATGGTGAGACACTTTTCCTCTTTTTCTGAATGAATGTTAACCCATGAGTGATAGGTGTTGCTCTTACTTAACCCCTTATTCTCTTCTCTTCTCTTAACCCGCTACTCTTTCCTTTCTCTCGGGCTAACCTTAGAGTGGATCTTAGGGTCTTTGTTAGCCTTAGCTTCTGTAGATCTGTAGATCTGTAGATCTGTAGATCACCATTACCTTCAGTCCACTAACTCGCCTTCAGATGATTCAAGTTTGTCTCTCTTCTAATGCCTTTCGCTCTTCTTCTTTCAATTTTCTTCGTTCTTCACCTTCTATTCTAGCAGTCTTTTTGATCAATTTGGCCACATAAGCTTTCTCGATCGAACCCAGAGAATATATTCTAGCACTTCACTGATCTTCCAAAAAGCGAAGATCCTCATTCTTCTGTTGTATAGTTCTCAGTGTATCATTTTGGATCTCATTACATACATTTTCAGTTGATATATCAAATAAGTTATCTAAACCAGACAGAAAAGATGTTTTTGGGGTTTCATAACATTATTTCTTTATTTTTTACCCAACTTCTCATGCTCTTTTATCAAATCCCACAACATTTTTTTGGGTCCTTTCTGCTTTCTAACGGATTTTGATGGTATGCCAGCCATAATCCACACCTTTTCTACCTTATCTAATACTCTCAAAATATTTTCTTCCTTTGACACATTGTCGCTTTTCATTTGATCCTTCTCAAGAAGAAAAAGTGACTGAACTTCACTATTCGTTGGAAGCATGCTTCCTTCTCTTGCGCATATGTCTTCCACTAACTTTCCCAATAATCATATATTTTCTTAGGTCTGTTCTTAATATTGGCTTACTGTTAGCCATGACTGTTGACAAATTTTAATAAACTATGAAATTAAGTAAATCTATAATAGAATTCTGAAAGAAAAGCAAATTTATCATACATTTGGTTATATTTGCATACTTTGTAGATAAAACCTGGAAATACTGCAAATAAATGTTTTAGAAATGAAAACGGGGGGGGGGGGGGTAAATTTCATAAGGTCCACTCAAATATCAGCACCGTATACAACTAAAATAGTTTTGAAACATTCACAATAAGAGGATATCGTTATTCTCTATATTTTGGTAGTAAAATTTTTGAAATACGATGATTAGTAAGGAAACTATGACCAAAAATATCTCCAAAAATCACCATTTTTTGTGTGAATAGGGGGCTTACTTTCTAAATGGGGGGCGGGGACCCTAAATATTACCCGATTGTCTTTTTTTTTGGTTTATTCATGGTTTTTTGTCAATTTGTCACAATATAAGGTAAACACCATAACTTTTCAAAAAAAGTCCAAAAGTGACACACCCTAACCCTTATCTGGGCTCAACTCTAGGAAGGCGTATGGTCCTGATGGTGTTCCTCATGTTGTTCTTAAAAACTGTGCTTCTGTGCTGACACCCTGCCTCGGCAAACTCTTTCGTCTTTGTCTTTCATCTGGTACTTTTTGTCCCAAAGAAGGGTGACAGCTCTCAACCTTCCAACTATCGTCCAATCGCTTTGATTTCTTGCCTTTCCAAAGTTTTTTAATCTATCTTTAATAGGAAAATTCTTGAACAATTTTCTTCCAATCTTCTTTCAGATCGTCAGTATGGATTCTGCAAGGGACGCTCTACTGGCGATGATCTTGCATATATATGACTTGGTCATCCTCCTTTCGGGATTTCGGTGAAACTTTTGCTATTGCGCTAGACATATCGAAAGCTTTTGATAGTCTGGCACAAATCTTGAATTTTCAAACTGTCCTCCTTCGGTTTCTATCCTTCTATCTGTGCCTTCATCTCTAATTTCCCTTCTGGCCAATCTATAGCTGCAGTTGTAGATGGCCACTGTTCTTCTCCTAAAGCTATTAACAGTGGCGTTCCTCAGGGTTCTGTCCTGTCACCCATTATTTTCTTTATTTATTACTGATCTTTTAATTCGCACTTACTGTCCTTATTCACTCCTATGCCGATGATGCCACTCTTCACTTCTCCACCCGCTTCCCAAAGCGTCCCTCACAGCAGTCGCTTCATGATTCGCATGAGACGGCTATGGGGCACCTAACCTCTGATCTTTCTGCTATATCTGATTGGGGTAAAGAAAACCTTTTGGCTTTCAATGCCTCAAAAACTCAGTTCCTCCATCTGTCTACTCGTCATAATCTTCCACACGACTATCCCCTTACCTTCAACAACGAACAACTCAATCCTTCCTCTTCTCTTAATATTTTTGGCGTTTCCTTTTCTCGTAACCTTTCCTGGAAAGATCACATATACGCTTTCTAAAACAACTTCTAAGATGTTAGGTGTGCTGTACCGCCTCCACGGTTTCTTTACCCCTACTCAGTTGCCGTTTCTGTACAGGGGTCTTGTTCGCCCCTGTATGGAGTATGCTCCTCATGTGTAGGGTGGTTCAACCCACACAGCCGTACTTAACCGGGTGGAATCAAAGGCTTTTCGTCTCGTCATTTCCCCGCCTCTTACTGATTGTCTTCAATCTCTCTCCGCCGCAATGTTGCCTCACTCTTTCTTTAGTATCGCTATCATAACGGACATTGCTCTTTTGAACTCTAACTGCATGCCTCCTCTAAGGAGAGCACGCAGTACCAGACTTTCTACACTTTCTCATTCCTTTTCTGTCCACCTATCTAATGTGCAAGGGTTAACCAATATTTTCAGTCTTTCATCTACTCAACCGGTCAACTCTGGAACAATCTTCCTCAATCCATCTTTCCTCCTGTCTATCACGTCCCATCTTTCAAAAACAGCGTGTCTAGGCATCTCGAAAACCCCAGGCCTTTATTTTAGCTCTCTTTTTCTATGGGAGGGGCGCTTTTGTGGGTATTTGCCCTTGGCCCCTCATATATATACAGTATATTCATTCTTAATAGTGTGAGTAGGGATAATCTTAAGATAGATTGCAGCGAAACGATTGTGGGAGGGACAAGGGAAAATACTTTGATATCATTTTCTGAAGTGAAGAGGTTAATTAAAGAGTTAGACTGGTTCTGCGTCGGGGGTAGATGACTTATCGAATGAGCACTTAAAATATGCAAATGACGTAGTAGGTCTGGCATATATCATTGCTCCTATTAGCCATGCTTGCTCATAGCTATATCCCTGCAGAATTCATGAGGGTATATATCTTGCTCCTGGTCAAAAATAAGTACGGAGACATTCTGTCCAGCAATAATTACAGGCCTATTGCTGTCGCTTCCTGCTTCTCGAAACTACTAGAAAAACTCTTGTTACTCCGATTAAATGATTTCCTATGGACATCATCTAATCAGTTTGGCTTTAAATGGTCCCACTCAACTGACCTGTGTATCTATGTACTTAAAGAAACAATATCTAAATACATTGGCAGTAATTCAACTATTTATAGCTGTTTCCTAGATATAAGTAAGGCATATGATATTATGATAGGGTGAACCACAATATTTTATTTGCGAAACTAGAAGACAGGAAGGTTCCCATGTACATATTAAATTTATTGAAATTTTGGTATTTACACCAATCTTTCACTGTTAAGTGGGGCAATGTACTATCCGAGTGTTTTGGCTCCTCTTGCGGGGTGAGACAAGGCTCCTTGCTCTCCCCTATGCTGTTTAATGTGTATATCGACGGATTAATTGCTTCACTTAACGAGGCAACAGTGGGATGTTGTTATAGATAACACAAGGATAAATAACTTAGTTTATGCCGATGATATGGTGTTAATAAGTCCCTCTGTTAAAGGTCTGGATTGGCTACTAAAAGTCTGCGAAGTGTATTCGCAGAAACATGATATTCTTTTTAATTTTACAAAAACTAAGGTTATGCATTTTCATCATAAAAGCTGTAATCAGCCAGCTGATATAAGGTTTAAAATGAATGGTGAAGTAATTGAGGAAGTACAAGAGTTTAAGTATTTGGGTCAAACTATTACCAGCTCCTTGAGTGATGACTCGGATATAAGAAAACAATCTCGAAGCCTGTGTGCTAAAGCGAATATGACCATAATGAACTTTCGTTTCTGTAAATGTGAAGCTAAAGACACCCTCTTTCGTACTTTCTGCCGTAATATATA
>JAJOZX010000455.1:175000-285000 GCA_023014485.1 Bathynomus jamesi | reverse complement strand
AAGAAAAAGTGAGAGGAAAGACAGGGAAAAGAAAGGGTGGAGGGGACAGTCGAAGTGGAAAAAGACCAAGGATGAGAAAGACTGCAGGGTCGAGCCCCATCATCCTTGGGTGCTAGGGCCGGGAGTGCGCACGTATATATATATATATATATATACATATACACACACACTGCAAACCCACAAGTTTCAGCAGTACTCCTCTGACGATGTGTACTGTTGAATACACGAAAAATTGGAATCCGTTTTCCTTTTTCGTTTCAGTTTGCATCATTTATTTTGTGAGAGAGATGAGCAGAGGCTTGTGAACAGGCCTTCCGTACAATATTGTGTGACACGAGAATCGCCGCCACCATCAAAAAATGACGCTAATTTTTTTTTGTGCAGGAAAGTTGTACATTTAAAGTGGCTTTGCACAATATTGTCGTGAATTGGCATTTTGATGGGCGATATTCAAAGCATTTAAAGGCTGCTTTTAAACTATTCACGGAGCTTAATTATAGGTTTGGATGACTCCGTGAGGTCTCGCAGATTTCTATTAATTATTTGTTGCTCAAGTTGCAACACTTGTTTCAATTTTCACTAAAAGTTATCGTGTGAAATTTTTTTAAGCGGGTGTAGCACTAATATATATATATATATATAGTATATATATATATATATATATATATATATATATATATATATGGTGACCCAAAAGCCTTGTCTCATAATGTGTAATGGGTACGAGTTAATGGACTTACTTTATATTGTTTCGTTTTGTATTTCAGTGGAACATGAGGATGAGGTTGAGATCGGGCGTCTTCTTCAGCTGATTCTCGGTTGTGCAATCAACTGCGAACAAAAGCAAAGTAAGTTTCCATGAAAACGAAACCTCTTTCTAAAAGGTTATCAGAACCCGTATAAGTTCTGTTAGCTACACGGTTTGGAACATTTTTTCTCCGTCATCAGTGACCACGTTGATGTGGTTATAATTATCAATACAAAATAGTCACTCGGTAGAAATTGCAAAAATGAATGATAAAGAAAATGTAAAATTGAATATAAACCAAATAATAATACTTGAGACGCGTTAAAGGTTGTACAGTGACGTAATAATGTAGCGCCATTTAATTATTTTAAAAATAAAGTTAGTACATAATGGGTTTTTTATATCACTGAATGCGTTCGATGTGATTCGAGTTACGTAGTGAACAAAGTCCGCGAGTGTAGCGTAAGAGTGGACGAACACGCAGGAATATCACCCCGCGTAACTACACCTTCAAATAAATCTTCGAAAGATCCGTTATAGAACAGCATAACCAAAACCACCCACTCGTACCCAACCATCAACCTCGTAGAATTACGCATACTATGATCTTTATATGTCGAGCAGTACGAACCAAACCCAAACCATAACCTGCTGTTGAGTCGTTACGAAGATGTAATCGAGTCGTTACGAAGATGAAATCGCTCGTGTACTAACGTTATTTTTAGAACAGCGACCGTTGATTATAATATAAACCTCTACAACTTTTAATGTGCCACCAAACTAAGAGATATTTGCGTGTTTCATCTTTATTTTGCTTTGATGGGAATAAAGGCCTAAATTTAGGTATGGGTTGTGTATTAAGTAATGCTATGAGAGGAATGTAGCATGTGAGAGTAGGAGCTGGAATAAGACTGCGCAAACCGTGCGTACTTTTAATTGGTGCAAACAGTGTTTTTCCTGTTTAGTGTTTAACATTCCTTTTAGTCATTGTTGTTATTGTTAGCGGATCCATCATCATCATCATCATCATCATCATCATTATTATTATTATCAGCAAAGTTAAGCGACTTTGGGTCTGGAGAGCAGTTGGATGGGAGACCGTCCTCCGCGTCCAGATTATGTAGCGACCCGTGGTTCGGATCCTACATAAAGCCGCAGGACCACGCCATCATATGACCTTAGATGTTGCGAAGGAAGTTAAACCACCACCACATTACATTTCTAAGGAAGGCGTTAACCGTTTAAGGCCGGAATTTTTTGTATGGTTAAGTTATGAATTCGTGTATTTGAAACTACCAATTTGTACCCGTCGTCCTGAAAGGGATAATAATAATAATAATAATTATTATTAATGATGGGAATTGACATGAAATTCGCATCTCAATAGTGAAGCATTTTCATTTATGCTTTGATATTAATGTGGGTTCTTCTAAATCGTTTATGACTGAAATTTTGTTGAAATTGCATTAAAGAATTTTCTACTCGGTCTTTGAGATTTTAATATTTCTCGCGTGAAGCTTAAATTATGCTCAAATAGCTCTCCTAAACTGTGTTATATTTAATCAGTGTTGGGCACTAAAGCGTTAATCCGATAACAGTTAATTAACGAAGTTAACTTTTTTTAACGGACTATTAACGGAAGTTAATTTCCATTTATCGTTATCGGACCAGTTAACTTCCGATAACTCGGTATTTAGTCTGTTAAAGTCCGTTAACACGTTAACTGCGAGGAGTCAGTCATTCACGGAAGATCACCGCTCCACGAATGAATTCAAACCGCCATAACTTCAGTCTGCCAATTCCGTCCTCTGCCGCAGTGGAACGGCTCTTCTCTCTCGGCAAGGACATCCTGAGGCCCAAGAGGTCAAGACTGGCAGTTGGGCCTAACTTTGAGAAGTTGGTCTTTCTGAAGGGCAACCAGCACATTGTGTCAGTCTTTAATAAATGTGCCTAAAATTTAATTTTACCTTTCAGTTCCCGCCATAATAATTCTCTGGTAAATTAAAATTTAGTTAATGGTTAGTGGTTACAAGGGTTTCAAAACATGTAATCAGTACATTTTTTATTAAAAATAAAAAAAAAAGTTATTAAACCAAAAAGTTGCAAAACTTGATAAAAATAGTTAAATACCTATTTATTTTTGGATTTTGCATAAATAAACATTTTCTATGGGTTTTAAAGCTTTTTTCCTTGATTTTTTTAAATGTTAGTAAAGAAATAGTTATCGTTAACGGATTATCGTTAACTTCCGTTAACTTTGTAGTAAAATTATCGGATTATCGTTATCGGAGTTAAAAATTGGGGTTAACGGATTATCGTTAACTTCCGTTAACTTTGTAGTAAAATTATCGGATTATCGTTATCGGAGTTAAAAATTGGGGTTAACGGATTATCGTTATCGAAGTTAACTTTTTGGTTAACGGTGCCCACTACTGTATTTAATATACAGTACTGTACTCTCATTCGAGATGTCAGAAACCTACGCCTGGCTTAGTCCTGCTGGTCCCGCTTTCAGCACTTGTTTGTTTCAGTCATGATAATGTTTAATTTTGTTGTAAGGCGTAAAACATTTTTTTATTAAATTTGGTTTTGCGTTCTGATGAACTTTTAGCCTCGCACCATTTGTCATATATTCACTTTTTATCCAAGTCGGAAAAAAAATTATCAATGTTGTTAATGTAAAGATTGTCTTTACTGGCACTTAAGAATTTTTTTTTTTTTTATGCTGAATTAGAAGGATACCTCCGCGGAATACTTTGATCATTAATTAAATATAGATATGAATTTTATTTTTTATCTTTCAATCTATTTTGAAAGAAATAAAGGTGGATTGGACTTTATCGAAAACGCCGAAATTTTGTCCCACTTCACCAAATTTAACCTAACCTAACCTAACCTTCGTTTAAAAAGACCACTATTAGAAATTTCACTGACAAACATTTCGCTAAAATATTTCTCGACACCATTTCAGAAAAAAAAATATAATGAGTGTAGGCTGAGAGAGAGTTAAGAAGTGAGAGAAAGCGGCGTGTATCGAATACTGCAGGGGCGTACCCAGAAATTTGCCAAGAGGCGGGGGAGGGGGCGAACTTGGAACTAATCGTAGAAGAATAATTGAAATAGATAAATAATTTTTATGTACGTTCATGATGAGCTTATCGTTCAGTTAGAGATGATTAACTAGCTACTGCTAAGACGCATTATGAATAAAAATACAAAAATTATATAAAAAATATAAAAATTATGATAAAAATCTGATTAGTAACATAATAGTCAATGCAAACCGCAATTAGGATGCTCAGATTTGTATTAACATAAGAATAAAAAAGTGCTAATTTCGAGATTAAGCATTTCCTTGGACTGTTACCTTTATAAAAGAATTATTCTCAGGGCCGGATTAAGAGTTTTCGGGATCCTAAGCCATTTTAGATTTTTAGTAGTAGGAGAGGCAAGAGCTAGCGCCAAAGGTGCCGAAATTTGTTCACCTTCATTCTCATCCTGTTATTGTTGAACTAATAATTTATTAGCTCAAGGGGGGGAGGGCGATCGCCCCTGTCGCCCTCCTCTTCGGTACCCCTCTGGAATACTGTGCAGATTTTTTAACGTAAGGTAGTACATAAGTATACCTGATATAGAACAAATTATATAAATGGTGAGAGAAGTTTGATAGATTATGCGCTCGTGAAAAGAAGTGCGCTGAAAAGTTTGTGACGGGCGTAGTGCGAGGTACGAGTCGGGGGTATCCGACCGCATGATAGTCCTGCGTAAAGCGAGATTGCGTGGCGAAGACAAGACAAGACAAGACAAGAGAAGGTATGGAAGAATTAAAGTGGAAAAATTAACGGTGAGAGAGGTAGCGGATGAGTACAGTAAGAGTGAAAAATGGAAAAGCGGCAGGTGTGAATGGGATATATAGAGAAATGATCAAGTATGGCGGTTGGAAAGGGTTAGTGGTTGTGGTGGGTATGTCAAAGTGCATGAACAAATGGGAGTGTGCCTGAAGAATGGAAGAAAACAACAGTTGTTCCATTGTACAAAATAAAAGGTAAAAGGAGTGAATGTAAGAAGTATAGAGGTATAAGTCTGTTTAGTGTAGTGGGGAAGGGAAGGTGTATAGTAGGATAGTGATAGAACGAGTTCGTGGTATTACAGAATACTTGGTGTGCGATGATTAAGGAGGGTTCCGAGGTGGGAAAGGCTGTGAGGATAGTGTTCGCAGTGGGAAGTGATTGAGAAATCATACGAAAGGGATTGCATTGCAAGGTATACAATATTCTTATGGATCTTGAGAAAGCGTATGATAAGTAAATAAAACATAGTGGCAGGTCTTGGGTGTATATATATATATATATATATATATATTATATATATATATATATATATATATATATATATATATATTTGGTGGTAGTCTCATGAATGTAGTGAAGTTTCCATTATGGAAGCAGTGCGTGTGCGAGAATAAATAAATAAATAGAGAAGCGAGTGAATGGTTTGATACGTGTTGGTGTGCATCAAGGATGTGTGATATCTCGGTGGCTGTTCATTCTATTTATGGATGGAATGATGAGCGAGGTGAAAATCCGAATGCTAGAAAGATGATTGGATCTGGTGTGTGATGGAAATAGGTAAGGCCTGTCGAATCTGTTGCATGCGGATGATGCTGTGCTATTTGCTTAGAGAGAATGTGATATGCAAGAGGCTGTTAAGAGTTTTGTGGCAGAGAGAAGACTGTTTATAGTGAATACGAGTAAAAGCAAGTTATTGATTGTTGAGTGTGAAATTCGGACTGTCGTGTGAACGGTGAAATAGTAGAAGTGGTAGATTCTTTTAAGTATTTGGGACTCGTTTTGAACGAAAAAAGATAGTGTGGATGAAATTAATAGTACAGTGAATCAATGGAGAAAGTGGCGGTTGTGAGGAAACGGAGACTGGGTACAGAGGATGCGAGATTTTCACTTGGTGTTTGTACCAACACTTTTGTATGGGTGTGAAACATTACGCAGCATGAAAGGAAGAAGTCAAGGATAAAAGTGGTTGAGATGAGTAATTTGAGAAGTGTGTCTGTGTGCCGTTCACCGGATTGGTGGAGTGAGAAATCGTGTAGTTCTGTACGGATGTGGTATTCAGAAGTGGGCGAAAGTCAAATTGAGGAAAATGTGTTAAGGTGGTTTGGACACGTTGAAAGAATGGAATAAGAGAGTTGTGAACAGTGTGTAGGAGTGTTTACGAAAGTAAAAGGAGAGGGAGGACGAGAAGAAAATGGATGAACATGATGAATGATTGCGTGAGGTAACGTAACGCGAATTTGATCTAGGTGATGCGAGGGAAGTGGCTGCAAGTAGGTAGGAATGGAGGTTTGTCAGAGGTATGCAAGTTCGAACACACACACTTTTACTTTTGACAAAATCTGTAAGCACCACCACGCGTGGCGTATGGAATTTAGTTGTTAGGGTAGTGGGCAGGTGCTGCTAGTCCACTCGGTTACCTGTGTAAATGAATGTGTGTATACTACTTACTACATCACCTTCCGTATTTTATATCCGAGCCGTTTGCCTTTTCACCCCAACTCACTCGGGAAATGAATTTTTTTATGTATGTAACATTGACGTTATCTTGTTATTCAGAACACATTGAGGCAATCATGGGAATGGAAGAGGGTGTTCAAGCCCTGATTGTCAATGCCATTCAAGACTTGATGAACAGAGAGTCATCACCCGGTCCTCCCGATGTCAATTTGGTCACCAACCCTTCGGGGGCCTGGCCGGGTCCTCCCTCTTTCCACCCCCAGATTAAGACGCTGGTGGAACAATTGGAATCGACGTCGTTGGCCAAAGAGGATATGGCTAGACGGTGCAATGAGTTGGATCTGCAGGTTAGATGGGGTTCTAAGTCCGTCCCATTTCATGTTAGTCGAGGAAGGGGTTAATTTGTTTTTAGTAGTAGTAGTAGTAGTAGTAGTAGTAGGTTGAAATGCTCATATTAGCGTAATTATTATTTCAAATGATTCTTTCTGGACGACTTCATTTGCCACTGATGTTAAGCGTGTTCAATGAAATAAAATTGAATTGTGTGGATTATTTACGTCGTTTCTACTTTTGTTATTCACGTACGCAAATTTAAAGAAATTATATTACGTTTAAAGTCTGTCATAAATTGTAGTGATACGTGTCAAATTATAATTCCATTTGGTGAAGCATTGAGCAGATACCAAAACCTCCCTATTATTTGTCAATTCACGCTCTCAAAACGTGTAAATCATTCCATACAAGAGATTTTGCGCAAAAAATTATGATCCAGTGAGAGTTTAAAGCGCGCTTTAAACGTGCGAGACATCTTAGTTTTAAATGCTCCTCCACGAATTTTCACCAACTGGATTCCAATGTAAAGCTGGAAATTCAGCGGGTGTTCTTTTTTACTTTTATTGACCGACTGGCTTTTCGCGCTTCACGAATGAGAAAATTTGCAAGAGCGTAGAAGGACGATGGTAATTAGTTAAACTTTAAACATTCTGTCAATGCGAAAGGTAACTGAGAAAGCGTTTTTTCTGCTCGTGCCGACCTCGCTTACGAGTCGCGACAAAAATATAAACCGCACTTTTATTTAAGTTTTTCCTACCTTTAACATTAGTAATATAACCTTTTATATAAGTTTTATGGCCGGTGGGTTTTTTTTTTAATTAAAATAATGTGTTCTCTGCGTGTCGACAGATCACTGTTCTTAACGAAGAAAAGAAGAACGTGAAGGATGAAAACGAGAAGCTTCTTGAAAGACTTGAGGTGTTGGAGTCGGGTGGGGACATTGGAGCGCAGAGTTCTCGGTACAAGGACCTTCGTAAACAAGTGGACACCTTACAAGACGAACTTTATAAAGCCGAGTCTGGTAAGCTCTTTTTATATATATATATATATATATATAAGAAACCTCGTTGCTGTTTCGTGCGTTGGTCTCTCTTCACACGAAGGTCAAGCTGGTGGCCCCGCTTCTAGGTCTGGTTTGGTGGAGGAGCGAGTTGCTTTCTTGCGCTCTCCACCGTACATAGCCAGGTACACCCGGCTCATCTGGTGGGTCCTGAGCCAGGCATCTTGTCTTCTCTCTCTTCAAGACTTCAATTTTGACCCCTGTAACGTTTCTGAGGTCCTTTGGAAGCTGGTTAAAAAGTCTTGGGGCCCCCTGACAACCAAGCTATTTTCCTTCAGTGTTGACGAGGTCCCTTGTCGGCCTTCAATTTTGAAAAACTACACATCCTGCCTTTCCTATTTTTCAGTGTTGTTTGAATGGTAATTGGGTTTAGTTTTAGCTTTGGTACCAGTTTTTCGATCATTTTCCATATGTAGATTATGGTGTACCTCTCTCTTCTTTCCAGGGAGTACAGATTTAGTTTACGTAGTCTTTCCCAGTAGTTGAGTTTTTTGCAGCCATCAATCTTGGCTGTAAAATGTGTGCGCGTTTCTTCTAGTTTATTAGTTTCTTCCTTTTTATATGGGGACGTCAAAACTGAGCAGTATTCGTTTTGATATAATCGGTGTTTTTAGCAGGGAAATCATTACTGTCCTGTCCCTCTTTTGAACATTCTTAGAACCTGTCCCACGAAAAATTTTGCTTTATTTATCGCTATCTGATTTTTTGTTTCGAATTTGGCATCATCGGTCATTATTACCCCCAGATCGATCGCTTTCGTGCTTCTCTGATTTTCCTATCTGGAGCATAATATGCAGTCTGTTTAAATTCCTCTTTTCTACCATATCTCAAGAGCTGAAATTTCTCGGTGTTGAATGTCATGTTGTCCTGACCATTTGTATATTTTGTTCGTGTCCCTCTGCAGGGCCTCCACTTCATTTACATCGCTGATTTTTCTGCTGATCTTTGTATCGTCTGCAAAGGATGTTACTATACTGTTGCTGTTTACTCCGCTGTCTGTTTGTTAGCATGATAATGAACAGGAGTGGGGCCAGTACTGTCCCTTGGGATACTGAGCTGCGTACTTCCGATTCTGATGTTGATATACCTTGAATTTTGACGACCTGACGACGTTCTCTGAGGAAGTTGTAAATCCATTTTCCCACTTTGCTTGTTATTCCCATATATTTCATTTTATGCGCTATTAATACCGTGATCACATTTGTCGAAAGTTTTAGCAAAATCTGTGTATATAACATCGTAGTTGTCATTGCCATCCAGTGCATCTAGGATATTGTTGTAGTGTTCTATTAGTTGTGATAGGCATGATCTACCTGATCGGAATCCGTGATGATTTTCGTTGAATCTTTCCAGTGTCTCCAAGAAATCATAAATTTTCTCTCTTCTTTCAAATATTTTGGTGAGGTGGGACGTTAATGACACTGGTCTATAGTTCTTTGCTTGCGATCTATCCCCTCCTTTACATATATAGAGGGACAATGTTTGCTCTTTTCAAGATGCTCGGTATTTCCCCAGCTTCTAGGGTTCTTCTCCATATCCAGTGTAAAGGTTTAGATATTTAATTTTTACAGTTTTTAATCAATAACGCGTTCCAATTGTTCCTGCAGCTGAATGTGATTTCATTTGTCCTATAGCTCTCGCTACATCTTCTGGGGTAAAATCAAAGTCTGTTATACACTCTCCTTGCAATTTCTCTCCAAAGAATGCATCTATTCAGGTATCGCTTTGTCACTTTTTGGGGTACTGAAAACTGATTCATACTGGGCTCTCAATGTTTCAGATATTTCTTTTAGATCATCGGTTAGTTCATTATTTCTCGTCCTTAAGGGCCCGATAACGGCGCGCGTTTTTGTTTTCTTTTTCACATAGCTATAGAAGTATTTTGGATTTTCCTTTATTGCTTCTACCGCCTTTTCCGCTTCCCTCTCTGTATGGTCGTTAATCAGGGCTTGTATTTCCCTATCGATGCCCTCCAATTTTTCTTGTCACATTCTGGCATTATCTCCGCAGTTGGCTAACTTTACCTCCACTCTCTTTTGCGAAATATTCTTCTCTTTTGCCTCCCTAGCCAGCTCCTCTTTCCTTTTGGGGGGTGAAAATTTTCATTATTCTACACATTTGAATGTGGTATCATTTAATAGATCTCTTCATGCTGATTCTAAAATGTATAGTTTTATAAGTCTACGGTAAGATGTTTGGGAGTTATTGCCCATTAAAGTTAGGTTGTAAAGTGGGGCCCCCAAGATTTTCGGGGCCCATATCTCAAAAACTATGCGTTACAGAACTTTTTTATTTTGACTAGTGAAATCAGCACCCGGAAGAACCCCATATGCCAACTTTCATCAAAATCCGAGTCGGAGTTGTGACATGCAATGGGTGATCTTTCCTGGAATGCCCCAGTCGTTGCTGATAGAATAGACAAACTGAGCGCGTTTAAGGCTCCTGGGCCAGACCAGTTCCTCCTCATTGTTTTGCGTGAAGTGAGCGACCAGGTGGCTCCCCACCTGGCTACAGTCTTCAACAAATCGTTGGAGATGGGCCTGGTGACTGGAGGGAAGCTAACGTGACCCCTATCTTTAAGAAAGGGGATCACGAAAGTCTAGGGAACTATCGTCCTATTAGTCTCACTTCGGTTGTAGGTAAATTATTAGAGGGGATAATAGCGGATAGGATCGTTGACCATTTGGATCCCTACAAGCTGCTTGGGGATTCCCAACATGGGTTTAGACGGCACAGGTCGTGTCTCGCCAACCTGCTAGAGTTTTTCCATCATATGGAGCGAGTATGATAAGAGTAGGGCGATTGATATACTTTATCTCGACTTTGAGAAAGCCTTTGATAAGGTACCTCACCGATGGCTAATGGCGAAAGTCCGCGCGCTGGGTATCGGTGGGGAAGTAGGTAGGTGGATTGAAAACTCTCTGAAGAATAGGCGGCAGAGGGCTGTAATTAAAGGGACTAGCTCGGGTTGGGCCTCAGTCACTAGCAGGGTTCCTCAGGGTTCCGTTTTGGGGCCACTGTTGTTTATCATTTATATAAATGATATCGACACTGGCATCGTCAATAGGATCGCCAAATTCGCTGATGACATCAAGCTTGGGGCCAATGTTGGGACGCCCGAAGCGATCGAGCAACTGTGCGCGGACCTACGTGTAGGATAGGCGAGTGGTCCGAAAAATGGCAACTGCCGTTTAACTTTGGTAAATGCAAGGTGATGAACATTGGCTACGCCAATCCCAAGTCGGACTACTACACGTTGGGAAGTAATATCGAGGCCACTGATTTGGAAAAGGACTTGGGTGTGCTAATTAGTAGCGACCTTAAGTTTACAAACAGTGTGTAGAGGTGGAAAAGAAAGCCCAGAAGCTGTTGGGTTATATGAGGAGGCATTTCGATTTCGGAACAAGGAGACTGCTCTCTACAATTCCCTGGTTCGGCCGCACCTGGAGTATTCTGTGCAGTTCTGGTCGCCCACTCTCAGGAAAGATATTGAGAGGCTGGAGCGAGTCTAGGCGAGGTCCACAAAGTTAATCCCTTCTGTTAGGCATATGGGCTACAATCGACGCTTACAAGCTCTGAATTTGTTTTCGTTGGAAACTCGGAGGCTGCGCGGTCAACTCATCGAGGTTTTCAAGCTTTTACACGGGTTCGACGATGTCGGTTTTAGAAGCATGTTTAGTTTAAATGATAACTCAACTTGCAACAGTGGTTGGAATTGGATTTGAAATGGCTTAGCGCTAGTGTGTGTTGGAATTACTTTACCTATAAGATCTGTGAGACGTGGAACAGGCTACCTTCAGAAGTTGTGAACAGTTCCTCTGTGGATCAGTTCAAGAAAAGGTTAGACCGAATCTTGCACACTATTTGAATGTGTTTTACTGTCTTCTAGGGTGGCTGTTCAAGAAGCTAGCTCTGACAATGTGTGTGAATTTTTCCCTGGCACCCGTTGCCATTGGTACCACCTCGGTATGGACCGCAAGGCCTTTTGAAGTACTTCTTGTCCTTGTAGCTCTCTCCCTGTCATAATTCTAATGTATCGTTTAATCGTGTGTATACAGGGTGTCCCATAAGTCCGGCATCATAGGAAAAATAAAAAAAAAGGCAAAACAAAAGCTTTTATTTACAGAACGTGCTCAATATGTCCACCATTGTTTTCAATACACAAATTCAGACGTGATAACCAGTCATCAAGCACACGGTGAATGATGTCAGGAGTAATGGTGTTACATGACCCAATAATGCGCTGCCGGCAATGTTCAACACACCTAATTTTCTCTGGGGCCACTTGAAAGCGCTGGTATACGCAGAGATAAAAATCTAGTGGCGTGAGATCCGGGCTTCTAGCTGGCCATTCCACAGGCCCTCTACGTCCTATCCAATGACCAGGGAATTGTTGGTACAGGTATTCCCTTACTTGGGTGCTGTAATGTGCAGGAGCGCCGTCTTGCTGGAACCATGTTGGGAAATTTCCTTCTTCGTTCAAGACACTGGGAAATGTTTCTTCCTTGAGCGTACGTAGGTAGGTGCCTCCAGTGACATGTTCATCGAAAAAGAGGGGGCCTATGATGCGATCCTTCCAAATGCCACACCATACCATCACCCGAGATGCACCTTGTTCCTTTGAAGAGGTATACCAGTGAGGGTTGTTTTGAGACCACTAGCGGGTGTTCTGTCGATTTCTCTCACCATTTCCATAAAAAACAGCCTCGTCACTGAACAGAATGGTGGACGGGAAATTGGCATCCCAAGCATAAGAAAAATATGAATTATCGTTTGTAGAAATAGAAAAATATGAATTTCTCCTATGATGCCGGACTTATGGGACACCCTGTAGATGTAATCATAGTATTAAGTGGAAGAGTTCTAAAGTTCTTGTTATAAACAAAGATATAATTGGAAGGAATATTCCAGAATGTGCATTCATCCATTTTAAAAATAATTTTAATAACAGGTCGGGAACTATGAAATTGACGATATCTTGTTAAAATATCTTTTGCCCTTCATCAATACTTGTTAACCTTGTGCTAATATATCTACTTTTTTGTTTTAATGTACATAGGCATATATTTTTGTCATCTTGCCTATTCCCTTCATTCCCAGACAACGTGTACTGTTGAATACGCGAAAGGCCTTTGAGCCATTTTTCTTTTTCGTTTTGGGTTTGCATTATATATATATATATATATGTGTGTGTGTGTGTGTGTGTGTGTGTGTATCAGGGCTGTGGAGTCGGAGTCGGTAAAAATGTACCGACTCCGACCTCACTATAAAATCTTAAGAAAATACTTTTTTAAGTATAAATAGTAAATATAAATCAAATATTTATTATTTATACTTAATTAAATTATCAGTATTAACCCTTACTTTTTTTTTCAGGAAATATTTTTATAATTGTGATACTGATAACTTGATAAGTTTAATTTAAAATTATTGATAAAATTATTTGTTCTAAACTTCAATGCACAATGGCAAAGAGACTTCCAACGAAATCAGCTGTGTTTGAACACTTTACAATCACTAAAGATGAAAAGGAGTCCGGAGTCGGAGGTTTTGTGTACCGACTCCACAGCCCTGGTGTGTATATATATATATATATATATATATATATACACTATATATATATATATATATATTTGTGTATACATATATATGTGTGTGTGTGTGTGTGTGTAATACTGTGTATATATATATATGTATATATATAAGGAGGAGAAGGATTTGTGGAGACGGCAAAATGAGCGTGTTCTTCATGTGGAACGTTGTTTTTTTAAAGAATTTTTGTAATAACTTTTTTAAACGACGAGAAATGTCCGAATGTTTCATTAGTTGCGTTTCGTCGTAAAATCTTTAGATACTGTGTTGATCTTGTAATGAAAGGAACCATTGGATATGCGAATCCGGGTTGGTGCGTGATTGTTGTGACTGCAATTTGCAGCTCACAATTATTAGGCAGCATTTGAGGCAGTGGAGCTTAATATTTATTTTGGTGTTCTTTCATATTGGGTTTATCAGCGCGTGATGAGTACCGAAGTCGCGTCGAGGGACTCGAAAGAGAGAACAAGGACGTGACGAACCGCAACGAGGAACTGCAACGGTTAGCGGACGAAGCGAGGTCTCTAAAAGATGAGGTAATGAAGAGGTACCTTTTGCGGGAGTTGCGTTTAGAGTACTCGAAAAGCTAAGTAGTTGGGAATGTACTTTTACCAGTTTTAGTTTTAAGTTCACTAGTTTTTTTCTACCATTTACGCTTAAGTGTTAAAGTTGTGACGGGAATTTTTTTTTTTTTTTTTTTTTTTTCACTGGTGTTTTTACGGCTCTTGACAAGAAAATAAATTTAGAAAATTTTTTGTGAAGCTTTAATACATTGTTACATTTACAGATTTCACGAGAACTTAAGGTTGAGGTGTATATTAAACATAGCTAAAATAAACGTTTTTGCTGTATCGTTTTGCTTTCTTGCTTCATCCATTTCCCATTCTGTGGGGTGGACACGACGCTTGTACTCGGGGCCTAAAACGCTCAAATCAAGTTACGCACGCGAGAATACGCGGGGATCACTAAAGGAAATAAAGTACTACCACAATCTCGGGAATTCGGTCTTTTACGTTTGATGATAAAATTTGAGAGTATACCCCTAGTGGTACGTCAAAAGAGACCAATATCTTTTACATAAAACAAACCTGTCTGTCTGTCTGTCTCTCTATCGATAGTGTTCGGGTTCGGTGTACCGCGACAGTCGTTGCCGATAGAATAGACAAACTGAGCGCGTTTAAGGCTCCTGGGCCAGACCAGTTTCTCCCCAGAGTCTTGCGGGAGTTGCGCGACTAGGTGGCTCCCCACCTGGCTACAGTCTTCAACAAATCGTTGAAGACGGGCCAGGTGCCTGGTGACTGGAGGGAAGCCAACGTGACCCCTCTCTTTAAGAAAGGGAATCACGAAAGTCCAGGGAACTATCGTCCCATTAGTCTCACTTCAGTTGTAGGTAAATTATTAGAGGGGATAATAGCGGATAGGATCGTTGACCATTTGGATTCCTACAAGCTGCTTGGGGACTCCCAACATGGGTTTAGACGGAACAGGTCGTGTCTCACCAACTTGCTCGAGTTTTTCCACGTCATGTTGAGTGAGTATGATGAGTAGGGCGATTGATATACTTTATCTCGACTTTCAGAAAGCCTTTGATAAGGTACCTCACCGCCGGCTAATGGCGAAAGTCCGCGCGCTGGGTATCGGTGGGGAAGTAGGTAGGTGGATTGAAAACTGGCTGAAGAATAGGCGGCAGAGGGTTGTAATTAAAGGGGCTAGTTCGGGTTGGGCCTCGGTCACTAGCGGGGTTCCTCAGGGTTCCGTTTTGGGGCCGCCGCTGTTTATCATTTACATAAATGATATAGACGGTGGCATCGTCAGTCGGATCGCCAAATTCGCTGATGACACGAAGCTTGGGGCCAATGTTGGGACGCCGGAGGCGATCGAGCAACTGCGTGCGGACCTAGGTAGGATAGGAGTGTGGTCCGAAAAATGGCAAATGCCCTTTAACTTGGGTAAATGCAAGGTGATGCACATTGGCTTCGCCAATCCCAAGTCGGACTACTCGATGTTGGGGAGTAATATCGAGGCGACTGATTTGGAAAAGGACTTGGGTGTGCTAATTAGCAGCGACCTTAAGTTTACCAAATAGTGCGTAGAGGTGGAAAAGAAAGCCCAGAAGCTGTTGGTTTATATGAGGAGGCAATTTCAGTTTCGGAACAGAGATTGTGCTCTCTCTGTACAATTCCCTTGTTCGGCCGCACCTGGAGTATGCTGTGCAGTTCTGGTCGTCCACCCTCAGGAAAGATATTGAGAGGCTGGAAACTCGGAGGCTGCGCGGTCAACTCATCGAGGTTTTCAAGCTCTTACGCGGGTTCAACGATGTCGATTTTAGAAGCATGTTGATTTTAAATGATAACCCAACTCGCAACATTGGTTGGAAGTTGGATTTGAAACGGTTTAGGACTAGTGTATGTGGGAATTACTTTACGTATAAGATCTGTGACACGTAGAACAGGTTACCTTCAGAAGTTGTGAACAATTCCTCTATGGATCACTTCAAGAAAAGGTTAGACCAAATCTTGCACACTATTTGAGGGTGTAGAAAATTTTCCCTGGCACCCGTTACCATTGATACCTCGTCGGTATGGGCCGCAAGGCCTTTTGAGGTACTACTTTTCCTTGTAACTCCTTGTATCCATCTCATAATTTTGTTATTTAAATTTTATCTTTAACTAATTTGCATATTTGGCGTTAATTACTCTGTCAATTTGTTGGTTCAAATTCAGCTTTACTTCTTTCCAGCATTCTTGTCATCGTCTCGCGCATTACTCTTTCCATATATATGTTACAGCAAGATTGTGAAAAGAGTGATTTCGCGTAATTACTGTTTAACTGGGGGACTTAAAGGAATTAGGTTACGTGAAATTATTAAGTATTTCAGCAACTTCCTGAAGTCCCTGAGTGAAACTAATTATGCGAAATTACTGAAAATTTCAGGGATTTCATGAAGTCACTCGTTTCACAATCTTACTGTACCATATACATGAAGTAGTGGGTCATCACCCAGCCCTGTCGTACTCCAACTTTAATACCGAACTAAGCTAGTCACTCTGCTCGCATTTAACTGTTACACACAAAACTTCACTGCATTTAACAGTATTGACACCATACATAATTTTGGATTTTTTACGTTGCCGATTAAAACCTCCACCGTGAATCTTCGGTGCTGGTTCGTTTCTACCTATCCGACCGAAATAAAATAGTTACGTTAATTCAGATGATTGGCAAAAGTTTCCAAAATATTACTCGTAACGTTATTTAATTTATGTGTCGGAACTGTCGGTAAATTTTGTGAATATGCTGAAATGTTATCCATTCTTCCCTTACTCCGATTAAAGATTGTCTACCTAATGGTTGGAAATAAAAAGTACCTAATTCCTAAATTATCGTAGTACATCGTGATGTTTTTCCCGATGTTGATGGGCCAGAGACTAGAACGTAAGACTACACTAAAATACCAGAATCCTAACTACGCAATCTAGCTAAGGTAAATGTGTTAAAGCCGCTTATCAAATTTAACAAAAGACTAGCTAGCTATTTTAAAAGTTAACAGATGGACAAAAATTTACTAATAGAGATTACGTTCAAGTGGCCAAAGTCGATTATAAGCCTAGCCTATACGATTAACGATTGAAAAATGGTTGCCCCGAAACAAATCTGTTTTTATAGCTGTAAAAGCTCTTTTCCTTTAAAGCTTTGCTTTGCCTCGTTACATAATAAGCGTTAAATGATTGATACGTTAATAAACTTTAAAATGACCGTTACATTATTGCCGGTGAAATGTCTGAACGTTGAACAATATGATTATTTGATCGACAAATGACGCGTCCCTTTGCTTTAATACGGCGGATCATCCTACCGTCTTGCGCGTGGCTACAGAACGCGCCTCAATGAATTTTTGAGTGCTTAATATTTTCAAATTTATTCCATACTTTGCGGTATTCAAGATTTTTGCGTTGAAGGAATTATCGTGCATCGTGCAGATAGGTATACATTTTGTTTTTCAAATTACTTTCAATCGTAATACAATACGTACACGCGCATATATACATTTTATAAGATGGTAACCGTTTTATTATTATCGACTGTGAAATATTTTTCACACATACTAAGCACTCGCAAAAAGCGGATCTATTCACTTTATCATACGCTTTATCCAAGTTCATAAATGCCATATACACTTTTTTCTTAATTCACAGTTTCTCAATCAATAGTTTCACTGCAAACACTTGATTAACACACCCTCTTCCTCCTCTACGGATCCATTGGTTGGAGATAATGAAAATGTCTTTAATCTTTGTTTTTACATTATCAGTCAGTACACTTCTGTATACTTTTGCAGATATATTAAGACTTAAACCTCTGTAATGTTTACATTCGCTTCTTATTTACCTTTCTGCAGTAGTACAATTACAGCTTTCGTCCAGTCATCTGGAACACATCTTTTGTCGGGGCGGGAGAATGAAATTTTGACTAACTTGGCGTTTACCCTTTAGTACGGCGTGGTGAATTAACAAGAAATGGTATTTTCTTTTTCATGGTACCGTTGACTTTTACAGTATCTCTTGTATCACCAAATGAGACACGTTTCACAGGAGGTTGAAACAATGCATGATCAGTTTCCAATCGGGTGTGGGTGTGGGTGGGTGGTTCCACGCTCTAGATAATGTTCAAGGATAGGGCCTCGTGTATCCCAAAACAGTGTTAGCATAACTTTACCTGCTGACTGCTGCGCTTTGAACTTCCTTGCAACGGGAGATGTTGGATGTTTCCATTGCATGGTCTGTCGTTTGCTTTCTGGTTCATAGTGATGGATCCAAGTTTCATCTCCAGTGATAATGCGCTCCAAAATTTTTCACCTTCATTATGATACCGCGCCAAAAGACGAGAGCAGACGTCCACACGATTACGCTTGTGCTCTTCTGTTACAGAGCGTGCAATGGAAGCATCCAACATCTCCCGTTGCAAGGAATTTCAAAGCGCAGCCATCATCAGGTAAAGTTATGCTAACACTGTTTTGGGATACACGAGGCCCTATCCTTGAGCATTATCTAGAGCGTGGAACTACAGTAACAAGTGCATCGTATTCTGACATGCTTCGGAATGAGGTTAAGCAAGCAGTCACACAAAACGGACAGGGAGATTGTCGGAAGGTGTTATTCTGTTACACGACAATGCGCGCCCTCATAGCACTGCACAGTCTAGAAAATGCCTTCAAGAACTTAAATTTGAAGTTCTCGACCATCCAGCCTACAGTCCAGACCTGGCACCTCCGGATTTTTACCCGTTTGGACCACTAAAAGACGCTTTGAGAGGTCAGCAATTCCAAGGTGATGATGACCTGAAGGAGGCGGTGCATGACTGGCTACGCACACAGCCAAAAACATTCTTTTGTGATGGCATTAGGAAGCTTGTAGATCGCTGGACTAAGTGTATTGAGAAACGGGGAGACTGTTGAGAAGTGATGTGTTTATAATCTATCAGATGTGAAAATAAAAAGTGCGGATACTTATTGAATTACCCTCGTACAAACTCTAATAAAGGACCATACAGAGAGGGAAGAGGAAACGGCGGTAGAAGCAATAAAGGAAAATCCAAAATACTTCTACAGCTATGCGAAAAGGAAAACAAAAACGCGCGCTACTATCGGGCCCTTAAGGAAAGGAAATAATGAACTAACAGATTAAAAGAAATATCGGAAACATTGAGAGCCCAGTATGAATCGGTCTTCAGTACCCCAAAAAGTGACAAAGCGATACCAGACATAAATGCATTCTTCAAAGGGAAATTGCGAGGAGAATGTACAACGGACCTTGATTTTATCCCAGAAGATGTAGCGAGATCTATAGGACAAATGAAATCGCATTCAGCTGCGGGTCTGGACAAATGGAACGCACTATTAATACTGGATATGGAGAAGATCCCTAGACACTGGGAAATACCGAGCATCTTGAAAAGAGCAAACATTGTCCCTATATATAAAGGCGGGGATAGATCTCGAGCAAAGAACTATAGACCAGTGTTCTTCGTCCCACCTCACCAAAATACTTGAAAGAATAGTCAGAGAGAAAATCTATGACTTCTTGTAGACATTGGAAAGATTCAACGAAAATCATCACGGATTCCGATCAGGGAGATCATGCCTATCACAACTTATAGAGCATTATAACAATATCCTACATGCACTTGAAGCCAACGAAAAATATGATGTCATATACACAGATTTTGCTAAAGCTTTCGACAAACGCGATCATGGTATAATAACACATAAAATGAAATACAGTATATGCGAATAACAGGCAAAGTGGGAAAATAGATCTACAACTTTCTCAGAAAACGACTACAGGTCGTCAAAATTCAAGGTGTATCATCATCAGAATCAGAAGTACGCATCTCAGTACCACAATGTACAGTGCTGGCCCCACTCCTGTTCATTATCATGCTAACAGACATAGACAGTGGAGTTAACAGCAACAGTATAGTAACATTCTTTGCAGACGATACGAAGATCAGCAGAAAAATTAGCGATGCAAATGCAGTGAAGGCCTTGCAGAGGGACACGAACAAAATATACACATTGTCAGAAGACAACAATATGACACTTAACACTGAGAAATTTCAGCCTTTGAGAAATGGTAGAAATGAGGAATTTAAACAGACTGCACATTATGCTCCAGATAGCCAAGAAAAGAAATTCAGAGAAGCACGAAATCGGTTGAGTGGGGGTAATAATGACCGATGATACGAAATTCGAGAGACAAAATCAGATAGCAATAAATAAAGCAAAAAGAGTCACGGGACGGATACTAAGAACGTTCAAAAGGAGGGACAAGAAAGTACTCATTCCCCTGCTGAGAACGCTGATCATATTAAAACTTGAAACTTGAATACTGCTCAGTTTTGACGTCCCCATATGAAAAGGAAGAAATTAATAAACGAAGAAACGCAGACACATTTCACCATTTCACAGCCAAGATTGATGGCTGCAAAGAACTTGACTACTGGGAAAGACTACGTAAACTAAATCTGTACTCCCTGGAAAGAAGAGAGGTATACCATAATCTACATATGGAAAATTATCGAAAAATTGGTACCAAACCTCAAACTAAACCCAATTGCCATCCAAACAACGCTGGAAAATAGGGAAGGCAGAATGTGTAGTGTTCCCAAATTAAAGGCCCGACAAGGGACTTCCTCAACTCTGAAGGAAAATAGCTTGGTTGTCAGGGGGCCAAGAATTTTCAACCAACTTCCAAAGGACCTCAGAAACGTTACAAGGGTCAAAGTTAGTCTTCAAGAGAAGACTAGATGCCTGGCTTAGGACGGTACCAGATGAGCCTGGTGTACCTGGCTATGTACAGTGGAGAACGCAAGAGCAACTCGCTCCTCCACCAAGCCAGGACTAGAGACGGGCCGCCAGTTTGACCTTCGTGTGAAGAAAGACCGACGCACGGAATGCTAACGAGGTGTGTGTACATAACAGTGAATTATGAAAATGAGACAATTATAGCCTAAAAGCAAAAACGAAACTCGGTTAAACTTATCCACATAGACCAAATCCACTCCACTGAGCCTAATTAGCTGCAGTATTTTCATGTTTTGGGATATTACTGTCTAAAGCAGTGGTAGGCAACCTATTTTGAAACTGGGTCACTTTGATTTATTGGTAATTTGATAATGAATGGGTCACTGTTCAAAATTTAAATAAAAATACACTTTTCGGGACATTTTAAAATAAACTCGTGTAATATTATTATTTTATATATACTATATACCAGTGATATGTAGGTCTCGAGATCGGTCTCGGTCTCGAGACCCAATTTGCAGATCTCGATCTCGGTCTCGACAGACGCGGTCTCGGTTTTTCTCCCCGAGCCCTTTCGAGACCGTAATGAAAAATACATGTTATTGGCATACTCATGATGGTGGCTTGGTTGAACAGACACAATTCAGAATGTTTATGAAAGTTTGTAAAAGTAAGGGACTCTAGGTATTCACTAATCAGTCACCCTGTTTTGAGTTGCCACGTTTGTCTTGCGAGGGAGTGTGGGTCTGGATTTTTTTTAGGTTAGGTTGGTCTCGATCTCGGTCTCGAATTTTAAGGCTCTCGATCTCGGAAGGTAGATCTCGATCTCGGTCTCGATCTTGGTCTCACAGGATCAGGTCTCGGTCTCAGTCTCGGACTTGGTGGTCTCGACTACATCACTGCTATATACTACAACTATATACTTTCGCGGGTCAGCGAAATTGTTGCCGCGGGTCATAGGTTGCCGACCACCGGTCTAAAGTAAGAAACGAATGAGAGACAGAAGGCTACCAAACTAGTCTTTAGAAAAAAAAATTCAAAGGGTCGGAATTTTTTTTGTGCATGAAGGTATTTCTTTAAAGGTGACGTTTATTAGAAAAATATGGAAACTAAATGGAAGGCTAACCTATCATTTTAAAATTGCAAAAGGATAAAATTTCTCTTATGCACTTAAATTTTTTTTAGGAAAAGGTATATTTTCTTTTACAAGCTTCATTTCGTCTATCTTTCTCATTTAAGCTCATGCGTATTCACTTTGCCTTTATCCACATTACTCGACACATTCCAGAAATCACGCTTCTCTTCAACACATCTACAGTATCGTCACATTTCGTAAATCACCGCTTCTTTCACTCTTCTACTTAGTATAGATATCCGTTTAACACACGCGTGTTGATGCCACCCCCACTAATCTTTTTCACCTCCCTCCGTAACGTTTTCCACACCTTTCATTCATTCGCATTCCACATCACCATTCCATTTGAGCTTCGTTTTGCACGGACCAAGTAAGTCAAAACATCCATCCTGAAAAATGTTGTTCATGCTTACACTGTTCATATCCTCATTTAGAAAGCAAAATTAACACAGAAACGACAAGGTTTGGATTCGCTCGTTTAAAAAGTGTTCTCAGGTTTTCTTCTAACTCGTTTTATGGCAGTTATTAGATTATAATCGAAAATGTATTACTCTTATTGCTACTTACTTTTTCAGAAAAATTCCTCGTATTTGTAGTGGTTTTGTATTCTGTGAAATAAAGCCAGTGTTCTTTTAGGTGGACGCTTTGCGCGACATGAGTGAGCGTGTGGCTGTGTATGAAGGAACAGTGGAGACGTACAAGAAGAAGTTGGAGGAATTGAGTGATTTAAAACGGCAGGTTAAAATTCTCGAAGAGAAAAATTCTGATTATATGCAGCAGAATATGGAGCTGGAGGAAGTAAGATTCGAGCTTCGTTCTTATCAATTGGAATGAATTTAGCCTACATTTGAAGAAGTTTAGAGTTAATTAGGTTAAATGTAGTTTTGGTTCGAACTGTTACATTCAACAAAATTAAAAAGTAAGTTTTGAATCGCTTGTTTTGACGAAGCAAACTTAATTTATATTCATTTTGTCTCGCTAGACATCATTAGATCTAATTCATTTATATACTTCACCACACGGCTTATATGCATATGAAAGAAGCGGACCAAGTAATTTGTTGAATGCCCACTATTCATCGTATTTATTACATGCGCTCGTGATCAGAGTTTATTCTTAGTAAATTTTCAGTTTTTTCTGCTTACAAGTAGAGGTGAGGGTATTTTTCCATGCCTGAATGATTCATTCTTTGATAGGAAGTGAAGAAGTCTGGCACGTGGCGACCTCAGCTGGACCTTTATAAAAAGCAAGTGAGTGAACTCCATCAGAAGCTGGGAGAAGAATCCAAGAAAACGGATAGACAGATCTTTGAGAATAAAAAGTTGATGGAAAAATTGGAGGCGCTCATGCAAGAGAAAGAGGTACCCCTAATTTATTTCACTTCAGTCGTGTGTGTGTGTGTATTTTAAAGTTGAAGTAGAATATGGTTTTGATTGATTCAATTTGTTTCAGCGTTTCGCGCTTGAAAGAGACATATTGAAGGAGAATGTAGAGGAGTTGAAATGCACAGTTTCCGCCCTCAGTTCCCCAGATACCGCTTCGAGACCACCTTCAGATCTTTCAGACATAGACACACTAGAAATTATTCCTCCAGAAATTAGGTTGGTCATGGTTGCATGGAATGAAGCAAGCTCTTACTGGTGACCATAACGGAACTTATTCCCTATGTTAGCCATTATTCATGATGAAATCGAAATATTTTAATTTTGTTGAATGGTGTCAAATTTAGTACTCGAGAATTTAAAAGAGAAATGAATTCGTTCACAGGGAGAAATTGGTTCGTCTCCAACACGAGAATCGCGTCTTGAAACAGAAAGCAAACGACAAATCCGATGAATCTGATCCGATGCTTCAGTCTCTCTTCAATGACCTTCAGGAACGCCATGATAAACTACGTCAGGAGAACAGGTGGGAGAAGCTTTCCCCACCTTCCCCCCCTTCTTACCACTCCCGGTGGCCCCCCTTTGGAAGGATGTGGCCCCTGGATGCTTACTTTATGCTTGATTCTCTCAGAACCCCTAAAAAGTTGAAAGTGTTGAAGCGTAATTTGAAGTGGGCAAGCGAATCCGATTTACTTGTTCTGCGACAACCTCCGCACACCAGTTTTATGCCAAGTTTTCTATCTGCCAATATTAATAGCACAAAGCCTGAAAATAGTTCCTCTCAGACCAAGAGTCTCACTCTTCCAGCTAATTCTCTCTCGCCCGCATCACCCTCCCCGAGTAAAGACAATCCGATTGTCATTCACCACATTCATGAGTTTAAAATGGCACCGTCTCCTACGAATGAAGACAGTGGCTGTTGTAGGACTTCCCCCAGTAGTTGCGAAGGATGCGAAGATCACCGATCGTCCGGTAGCTACGGGATTCGAACCCCCGACTACGGAAATACCTTAGACTCGGGAGTATCTGGTATGTTCCGATGTCTGAGCCCGGTCATTCCTTCTATTGTGGAAGAATGTACCACGCACCATATATCGGATATTTTGCCTGCTATTCTTAACCAGGAGGGAAACGCCATCCCTCCTGTTATGTATCACACTCATCCCACCCACTCTGCCACAAACCACACCCACTCTAACGCGAACCACGTCCCCGCTAACTGCTGTTGCTCACCATCTTCTAAGTCCACTCGCGAGATGGCATTGGATGTAACCTCTTCTAAACCTTCCTCTCCCCACCAAAATACTTCTTGCACTTCATTCACTCACCCACTTTCTCAGCATGTCGAAGGCAATAATAGCGAACCTGATGTTAGTACCATTATTCCAGAACAACAAAGCTTACTGCACAATGAATATCTCCCCCAGAATTCTCACCACCAAGATTCTACAGTTTCGATACAAAATCGCAAACAAAATTCTTCTCTTCCTCAGAAGCCTGATCCTCCCGATTCTCCCACACCGCATAATTCCCCCCGACTCCCCCACAGTATCCATAGTAACCGAAACAAGGGGGTTAGAATTCCGATCCCCGTAGTGTCAACTTGTTGCGTTTCAGGGATGCAGGAAATAGCGAAGGTGCAAAATGGCTTTATAGCTGCTGCGGATGATAAACAATTGAAGACAGAAGGAATAGACACCTTTAGTTGTGAAGAGAGAAAGGAAAGACGTAAACAGCCCTTAAAGGGCGATGTTACATCGTCAAAATCTCGCAATTCCAAATCATTAATTCCCGAACAATCAAATGTGCAAATGGAGAAATCGAAACCTTATCTCGAAACTGATTTAGATCACGAATTTCCTAATAGATTCAGAGCTAGTTTTCGGGAAACTAATCTTGATAAAATAACTGGGAAACTAAAATCAGGGATAATGAATAAGGTAAGATCTAAAAGTTTGGATAAGTATAAGTCAAATGCGGAAAACAGTTTAAGTATTCCCGCAGAAACTCTGCTGACCTCGGAGAAAAATGTTTCGCATAATAACCCCAAAAATTCGGGTCGTTTGGTTGCTCAAGACAAACCGAAAAATAATAAAGCGTTTACGCGTCTTTCCGAAAGTAAACCAGTGTGTCGTACTGAAAAAGTGAGATACGTTGGTCGGAGTAGTATTTCTTCCCCGATTAATGTTAAAACGGATGAATTCATAGACAGGAATGAATTCACTCCTAATAGGAAGTCTTGGGGCTTTGAAAACTCTCCCATATACAAATCATTAAAAGAAAATAAACTTCTACTCATCCCTTCTTCCTCATCAACTGAAAGTAGGAGGAGAAGTCAAGGTGAAATTGGCCTGCATAAAAGTATTGCTGGTACCAGTAATGGGGTTAATCCTTTAGAAAATAGCAGTCGTACTTGGAAGAATGGCAACTCGTGCACAACGCCGTCAGCGCTTCACAAGTCTCACAGCGAAAATTTATTAAAACATCGCAAGAAAACTCGAACATCTAGTTCCAAATCGGCTAAATCGTGTTTAGCCTCAAGCGCAACAGATATTGGTCATCGGAAATCAACTTCGTCGGGAGAATCGCTAAGCAGTTTACATTATCTCCAAAATTCGCCGACAAAAAGACCCGATAAAAAGTTGCCTTCCAACTCCTCAGAAGTTACTCTTTTGACCGACACTTTGTTCACTCATTTTGTGGTTAGTCCTAAAAAAAACTGGACGGAAAGTAGTACAAAGAACCGGTCACAGAGTACTCCGTCCATTCTTAGTGTTAATTCTTTGCCAATTCCATTGTTGTGTTCGTCAACGAGTAATCGTAGAGTGAAGGAAAACGAGCCGTTATTATCCGATACCGATACCGACATAGAACTCATAGAGAATAAACTGGTATTGAGCGCTTACGGCGCGCCTTTAGTTAGCTCCGAATCATCTACTTCGATCATGCAAAGTGATAATAACACTGATTTTGATCCATCCGCTACGGATTATTACACGGAGAATGAAACTGATTTCAATCCGCGACAGTACAAACTGTTAACCCTCGAGAATAAAAGACTGGTTCGACCAGACGAACAAACTGATAACGAAGGGATTTGTCCTGATATGGAATCGTTGATCGTTCCTTCGACGCATCCCGTCATTCGTTCGAACAGTTATTTTAAAAAGAAGAAGAAACAAATGATTTTGGCATCGAAAAATAAAATATTGAATGGAGGAATCGTTAAAGTTAAAAACAAGACTGCGAAGGCGGTCGTGGCAGAGACATTTAACGCTATGTTTACATTTTGTACTCCTTAAATAGCATTTAAAAATACTTCCTCTTGGAAAGATTGTGTTCATTGCCTCGTGTGTGTGTATATATATATATATATATATATATATATATATATATATATATATATATATATATATATAGGTTGTAAGGTAAGGTGTGTATACTGTATATACACAGGGTGTCCCATAAGTCTGGAACCATAGGGTAAAATAAGTAATTCATGTTTTTCCGTTTATGCAAGTGCCCATGATGTCTCTGAGTAAGGAAGAACGCATCCAGGTAATTCTGCTCGTAGGAAATCAGAGTCACGGGGAGGTCGCTGAGGAATTTAACAGATTGCATCCGGACCGCGCGCCGATAACACACAGCTGTGTCGGCAAAGTTCAGGGAAACGGGATCCATAGGAGATAAACCACGCAGTGGACCTCAAAGGACATCCACCGACGATGACACAGCCGCTACCATCCTCGCTCATTTCACAAACAGTCCCCCAAAAATCTCTTCGGCGTTTTTATTGCCGTTTTTATCATTTTGCCCTATGGTTTCAGACTTACGGGACACTATATATATATATATATATATATATATATATATATATATATAGGGTGGTCCAAAATAGTATGGTAAAACTTCAAACTTTAAAATGTCAATCTCCTCAAAGCTGCTCTTGTTACACTATGCAATAGTAACACTCACAAAATGTTGAGCAGATTTAGAGGTCGCTACAAAATTATACATGTACGAAACCCACGTATTAATTCGTCTTGGGTTGAGTGAAGTTGCATCAAGCAGTGAGTCATTGTTTGAGGAGGAGGAGATAAACTACTAGCTGTTCCACTCATCCCTCAAGAAACCGGACAAGCACAAGCTGATGTCTGCCTCAGGATGTTGGACGAGTGGGGCTTGAGAAACCAGTTGCAGGGGATTGTATTTGATACAACAGCATCATATACTGGGCTGATATCTGGAGCTTGTACCCTGATAGAGAGAGCTGTAGGTCGCTCTCTGACGTGGATAGTATGTCGTCGTCATGTGTATGAAGTCGTTTTGGCTAACGTATTTTCGAGTATTCTTGAACCTTCAAAAGGACCACAAGTCTCATTGTTTAAGTGATTCATGGCACAATGGCCAGTTATCAATAAAGAAAACTTTATATCAGCGGGAATGGAACTTTTTGAAGGAAACTTGTGGGAACTTTGTCAAGAGATGATACAGTACCGTACCTCTCCGACGCTCTTCAGAACAGCAGCTTCTCAAGAGATGACTACAGTGAATTCCTCCATCTTTCTCTAATTTTCCTGGGAGAAAGTTTGCCTAAAAAGTACATCATCAGAGCTCTAGGAGCTCCTCTTCAGGCTCGCTGGATGGCAAAAGCTACCTATGCTTTGAAGATCTTTCTCTTCCAGGAGTAAATGAAACTTACTGCTCATGAAAAAAAGGGTCTGAAAGATTTTTCTTTGTGGCACTTGTTTATAGTAAATATTGGCATGAAGCACCGTTGGCAGTGACGGCCCCTAGAAACAACCTAGCTTTTCTAACAGTTATAGAGACTTATCCAAACGGGGTTTTGGCTGAAATTGTACTCGAGGCATTTAAGAGACATCTCCGTTACTTCTCGTAAGAGCTGATTGAACTGGCCATTTTTGACGATGGGTTGGACAGCAAAGTAAAAGAAAATATGATTAAGAAATTATCTCATCCTGCAAAAGCGAAAGGTCTGAACCGCCGTGATTGAAAGCTGTTCAAAACAGTAAACCCATTGGAAACTTGCGTCAGCGAGAAGACGGCTCAACTCTTCGATGTACTGGATAAAAACGGAAAGAAGAATGCTCAAGAGTTTGTTTCGAAAGCACCAAGTGATTGGCCAAGTAACGACAACTACGAGTTGTTGAAAGAAAGAGCATTGAAGATGGAGGTCGTCAATGACTGCAGAGAGAGCAATTGCTCTTATTCAACGGTACAATACAATGCTTACCAAAAATGAACAGCAAAAAAAATTCCTCCTTCGCATTGAAACCCATCGATAAACGTTTCCTACCCCCTCTAAATCGTGTTTACAGACTTAAAAGCCATTTGCATGTTCTTTTGTCAATTTTTTTTTTTTAAATTTTTTTTTTAAGAAAGAATTATTCATTTGTAGCGACCTCTAAATATAGTCGGAATGAGCTCATTTTTTGTAGCAATTATCCTTTTATGATTTCAAACAAGGGCAGCCTTGAGGAAGTACAAAAATAACTTATTTTTTGGACCACCCTAATAAATATATACTAGGGGCACTCAATATATTTTGCCCCAACCTTTCTGCGCTTCACACAACCGGATTTTTCCAGTTTGAATCTCCCCTCCTTGTGTAAAACCGATGGTTAACGCAGTTTCGAAAATGGCGTCTGACAGTGATGTGCGTCGTAAACAGAGAGCTGTTATCGCGTTCTTAACCGCAGAGAAGGAAACAGTTGGAAATATTCAGGAACGTCTACAAAACGTTTACGGAGATACTGTTGTTGATCGAAGCACAAGTGGACGCTGGTCTAAACGTCTGAGATCATCGGAGAGAGCTAGCTAGCTTCGATGATAAGCCACGCAGCGGTCGCCCGGCATCGGCTGTGACATCTCTCACTGTGCAACGTGCTAACAGCATCATTCGATCAAATCGGTGCGTCACGTACAAGGAGCTATCACTGGAGCTAGGAATTAGTGAAGAAAGTGTGAATACGATAATTCAGCAACTGGGATACTCAAAAGTGTGTTCACGGCTTGTTCCTCGCGAACTGACTGAAGATCACAAAGCCCGAAGAAAAGAAATTGCTTCCGAGTCGTTGGTTCGATACAAGACAGAAAGGGATGACTTCCTTTCACGAATTGTTACTGGGGATGAGACTTGGGTACACCACTTTGAACCTGAAAACAAAACTCCAATCCATGGAGTGGTATCACGCAGACTCCCCACGCAAGAAAAAGTTCAAAATGGCTCCTCCTGCAGGAATGGTTATGGCCACCATCTTCTGGGACATGAAAGGGGTGATTCTAGTGGACATTATGAAAAAAGGATAAACAATCAACTCGGAGGCATATATTGCTACCCTACAGAGACTCCAGAGACGAATAAAGCGAGTTTGACCGGAGAGAAAACTGGAAGACGTTCTTCTTTTGCACGATAACGCAAGACCACACAACAGTTTGAAAACGAGAGAGGCTATCACAAAAATGCGCTTGACTGTGTTACCCCACCCTCCATACAGCCCGGATCTGGCACCTTCAGACTTCCATTTGTTTGGGCCAATGAAGGATGCTATTCGTGGAAGAAAGTTTCAGAGTGACGATGAGGTTGTTGAGGAGGTTAAGAGGTGGCTTCAGCGGACTTTTACCAGCAAGGGATAAGGGCCTTTGTTTCGAGGTGGAGGAAAGCCGTAGGAAAGGATGGAGACTGGAAAAATAAAAACTTGTAAAAAGAGGTATGTAACTACTCGTGTACAAAATTTCTGGAACTTACAAGGAAACTTGGAAAGAAAAAAAAAAGGTTGGGGAAAAATATATTGAGTGGCCCTCGTGTGTATATATATAATTGTGTGTGTGTCTGCGTGTTCTCTAACCCTGCAAGTTCATATTGTTTTAATCAAGGTTTTCATTACGAGACATAAAAATACGCTTTTAAAAGTACCTTTATTGTTTCAAGTATATTTTGGGCTTGTCAGGAAACTTTAAAACCGATATACTAAAGTTCAGTAAACTAAAACACTGGAAACTTTGATTATCCGTACACAGTGTGTGCATTATATATATATATTATATATATATATATATATATACAGGGTGGGCGGAAAGTAGCTCCCTATTTTGGATTGGTAAAAAATACGTATATTATCCATTTATTTCAGAAGAAATAATATGAAAAGGTAGGTATACATGGTAGATTTTCTCTAAAATTCAATGTGGGCTCCAACTCTTTCCACCAGCTTCTGGAGCCGCCCAGGAATGGCGTCCACTGACTTTAGCAGGAACTCCGGCGGGATGGAGGACATGACTTCCCGAATTCGGTCCTCCAGTTCTTCCAATGTCCTCGGTTTGGTGCGGTAGACTTCTTCCTTTACCCACCCCCAAAGAAGAAGTCGCACGGTGTCAAGTTGGGGCTCCTGCTGGCCATTGATGTGGACCACGACGACCCATCCAACGCCCAGGGAAGTGGGCATTCAGCCACTCACGGACAACAAGAGCGAAGTGCGGAGGGGCGCCATCTTGCATAAATATCAGATCGTCGATGTTCTCCCATGTGCTGACAACCGGCCAGACCTCGTTTCGCAACATAGCAAGGTACCGCTCAGCATTCATGGTGTTGCGCAGAAGGAACGGGCCCACAACCTGATCTGAGGTCATACCACACCACACGTTACACTGAACCGATTCTGCCGTTTTTCAGCGGTAACCGTGCGACTTCTTTCTTTGGGGGTGGGTAAAGGAAGAAGTCTACCGCACCAAACCGAGGACATTGGAAGAACTGAGGACCGAATTCGGGAAGTCATGTCCTCCATCCCGCCGGAGTTCCTGCTAAAGTCAGTGGACGCCATTCCTGGGCGGCTCCAGAAGCTGGTGGAAAGAGTTGGAGCCCACATTGAATTTTATAGAAAACCTACCATGTATGCCTACCTTTTTCATATTATTTCTTCTGAAATAAATGGATAATATACGTATTTTTTTACCAATCCAAAATAGGGAGCTACTTTCCGCCCACCCTGTATATATATTTATTTATATTTATATTTATATTTATTTTATTTTATATTTATATATATATATATATATTATATATATATATATATATATATATATATATATATATATATAAGCAAACAACCACAAGGAAAAGGAAACACAAAGTCCGAGCGCTTTCGTGGTTGTTTGCTTATTAATAAGGTCACGTGTTATTTTGTGATTTTAGTATATATATATATATATATAATATATATATATATATATAAAGGGTGATCCAGAGAAATGGGACCCAAAAGAAACCCCTGTAACTCTTAAAGTATAAGTCCTTTTATAAAATCATACGCATCATTCGAAAGAGGATAGTTACAAGTTTGTACAGGATTGTATAGGTTTTGACAAGACAAGACAAGATAAGATACAAAACAAAATAAAAGTGTTAGTTAAAACTAATCCTTCAAGATGACTGCATGGACTGTGGAACAGCTGCGTTTGAATGGCCCGCAAGATCTCCGGATTTTTCTCCCTTAGATTATTATCTCTGGGGATATTTAAAGAGTAGGGTCTACAGAAATAACCCAACGACCTTGCAAGAATTGAAGGCCGCCATCACAAATGAGATACAGGCCATACCACCGCGCACTCTTGCAAAAGTGATGCAGAACTTACAAGCGAGAACACTGGAATGCTTGGCAACTAATGGAGCACATTTGAAAGGAGTCATTTTTAAAAAATAAATATTTCATAATAAACTTGTAACTCTACTCTTTCGAATGATATATAGTTTTTATGAAAGGAATTAAATATTAAGAATATTTGGCTTTTTTTTGGGTCCCATTTATCTGGATCACCATATATATATATATATATATATATATATATATATATATATATTACTGAAAGTCTGGCTCTGACGGGTTGGTGGGTTTCTTTCCCATTATTAAGGCTGCCAGCCCCTGCCTTAAGGCGGGGGGACTTTAAACTCGTTCATTAACTTGTAAAACACGTGGCGTTATATCTTGTTGATTTTCCCCGCTGCTGCAAAGTGAACCGGCATTCGTCTTCCAATGCCCAACGTGTCTCCGATCCTTCTTATCGAATATTGATCTCGGGGTGCATAAACGGACTGCTCAACCCGGCGAATTTTTCGCCGAGGCGCAACTTGTAACGAAGAAACCCCGCAACTCTGCCGAGATCGAAGTTCTAGCAGACACTGAAGCATTTGCTCCTCGAACACGGAAGGGGTTAGGTATTCATGAGCAAACTCTACCGCACTCTCCCGATCGAACGCTTGAGTCGGTCAACGGGCGTCGAAAACAGGCGAAGTACCGTGAGCGGGGTCCAGTTTTATCTGGCTCATCACCGGGAAAGAGCTGCTAACGCCGACGTCCCTCGCGGTCGTCGGCAGGCTGATAGGGGGTGCGATCCTTCCTCCCATGGTCAACCCTGGATGGGGGGCAAGTTCCGCCACCTATCGATTTCGTGGCCCAGGGGTCGGGCGAGTCCTCGCCTCCGTTCGCGGCGGTGTTTAGATGCCTATGTCGTGCCTGGCGTTTCTTTCTCATTCTTTTCGGAGTCCGTCCGCGATGAGCACCGAACGGTGGTAGGGGCCCCTTCGTGAGACGTTAAGCCGGCCGAGGTCGAATGAGATGTCAAGAACATGACATATGGAGCACTTGGCCCTGACCGAGTGACCATGTGGGACGTTAGGGGCTGCTAGCAGTGCCCTTTGTTTTCTGGTGGGTGGGGATCTTCTGGAACGTTTTCGGGACGCTAGGACGGTTCTCATCCCGAAGGCCTCTCCCGAAGGACTTGGTAGGCTGGAACTTCGAACAACGGAGGACATTTTCCACCGTTGCGCCTAGCACCATAATTCTGTACATGGTCGAGAGCTGAGCGGTGCTGATCAACACGCCGGGAAGATCTCTCACTCGTGGATTCACGACGGCAAACGACTTAGGAAGGGCGGAGATTTTGTCAACGCCAACATCCTCGCCGCAGTCCTCCCAACGAGGGAGAGATACCGGAGGGGTTGCTGGGGCACACCGATACTGCGTGGTGAGGCCGGGTGTCCTGTTGGGGATTGCCTGTAGCATCTCTTGCAGGGTTGCCCCGACACCCACCGCCTCCGCATTGATCGCCATGATTGGATGAGTGCGATTGGCCGGCTGAAGCCAGCCCCTCTCCGGCCGGCGTTCGGCAGCCTGATCTAGTTGTTAATATCATCGACGTCCAGATTATAGCCGATCCCAAATGTACGGCCCTTGAGACTGCTCTCCTACATAAGGTTCGTAGTTATGATGAACCCAGCGTTAGGCAATGGGCCGTGGATTGGGTACGACAGTTGGATGAGACCTGTAGATTTGGCAGTGTGACGAAAGCGACTATGTTTTGTCGAGGTCGTTTTTACCTCGGCTCCTGCATTCGGGTCCTCGGTTTAGGGGTTGTTTTGTTGAAGCTGATGGTTGTGAAAAATTACGAGTATTTATATTTGGCCCTGGCGGAAAAGGAAGAGCAGGCGTCGGCAGTAGGGGGAGGGAAAAATGCTACCACCATGATCCGACGAGATTTTTTTTCAAATATATATATATATATATATATATATCTATATATCTATATATCTATATATATATATCTATATATATATATCTATATATCATTGAAGTATTCTTAAAATAACACCGCCATATACCATTTTAATTTCAGAGCAGTTTAATGAAATTAGATTTGCATTACTAACTTTATTAAATATTTTTCACTGCATTTAAAATGTTAAAGTCAGTCCTCTAAAATTCAAACGCATTATAGCAACTACAAACTGAGATATACATTTCGATAATTTGGCGGGAGAAGTACTCGCCATTAGGCTACCATAAGTTAATAAACTGACGCTAATAATCAACTATTTATTTCTGAGATTTCTGCTGTACAGTTTGATCTCTTCATTAAGTTAAAATAAAAACTTTGTACTCTTTCTAGTCATTTGAAGCTGCTATTGTAACTAATTTCCTACAGTAATAGAACTGAATATAATTTACTGTTAAGGAATTAATACCGCGTACTAACAAATCTTTATCATTATATTTGAGTTTATTTATTAGCATTTCTTATATAGATGTTGAATAATCAAATTGGAGTTTGTTACTGCGTATATTTTTGTGGTAATGTTTTGGGTTTCGAGTTTGAAAATGGTATTAATTAAACTTTAAAATTTCCATAAGCTAAATAAGGTTAGAGAAAATTAAGGAATTTGGCTTTCGTTCGCGATACGATTTAAGTGACGCGTTCACGATTTAAATCAGGTTGTCGCAGTTGATCATTTTAATTGGTGACCAATTAATTGTTTGTCAAAATTGGTTTTAAAATTGCTCCAATACATTTTCATCTTTTTAAATTTGTTTTGTTATTTTTTGTGCCAATTTAGCGTTTACGAACAAATAGGTAATGTTTTTGAAACGATTTGGTACACACACATTCGTAGCTGTAAGTATAAATATTTGAGTTCTTTTTTGTATGGAGATTTTACCCTTTCAACGACCCCGGAAGGCGATATTTTTTCTAAGGGAACGAAAAAATAAAACGCCAATTTTCACTCGATGGTCACTGAAAGGTTAAGTATCCGCCGTTCTTAGTTTTTATATATTAATAATAATAATAATAATAATAATAATTATTCCAAAGCTTAAAGCTTAAAGCTAACCCCTTTTAGTTTAAATGCCCGCAATCAAGATGGTTTTCCTTAGTAACATTTATTTTGTGCCAATATTTTTTTGTATTTTACCAGTAACTCCATTTATATTTCTAAGTTCTCTAAATGAAGGATTTATTCAGTTCTTTTAAAGAAATTTGAATTAATGTATTTTAATGAGATATATTTGTGATTAAACGTTTAGAGGCGATTTTAGTAATGAATCTCGTTTTTCAACATTATTTATTATTATTATTATTATTAATTTGCACGTAAGCTATTGATTATCCTTACCTATTATTGCAGTGTCGCACTTTCATTCCTTTTACGCAAAATGAGACTTCGGATAAAATGAAATAATTGTGGCCACAATGCGATTATGTTAAATTTAAGTTGTTTACCCATTAAACCCCGCGGTTCACTCTTATTATTATTATTATTATTCCCACTGATATTTGAATTAATTTTGAATCGATTGAGGCGCGAGTGTGTTGAGGTTAGATTTGTTTGTGTAGTGTAATGGGGTAGTAGCGATTCTGAGGTGGAAAACTGGGTACAATAGGTTGTTTATTCGTGGTGCTCTCACTTGTATATATTAATCCCCGAGATATAATTGGTTGAAGCGAAATTTGTAGGTTTTAATACGAAATTGAAAATTGTTACCGTATTTATGAATATCGAGTAATTCGTTTTTTAATTTAAGATTGACGAAGTTGCCTTTTAATTCTGTAATTATCGTAACCATAAACGAAGAATCGTTTAGCCTTGTTGATTCCAACTATTCTTACTGTTGCGGACATTCTCACCGTGAAAATGTCCAATTTAGTTTAGAATTTAATAGTGATGGAGAGGGCAGTAGGCGTAATCTCTCGGGTGTTCAAAGTTTCGTAGTTTTTCTATTTCTTTTAAGTTTAGACTTAAAATCGAAAAGAATGAAATCTCGATACAAAATACTCAAAAATTAAGCGAGTCGTACGAGGCCACCCATTTATTCCCAAATATAAATAGGGAATAGGATTTTTAATAACGTGTCGAAAATTTTTTTTTTCTGCCGAGAGAAATCTTATATCTTCTTCATTGCACCAATTGCGTTGATGAATTTGCCTCATTTACCAATAATTTACCAATAACAAAATAGTATCATTGAAATTAATTTTTACTAATAATTTTTAAAAAATGTACTAACGCGCGCGTAATTGAAAACTAACGATGTTGATGATCCTTCGCGCATAAAATTAATTTAAAAATAATATTTTAGTATATTAAGAGAATATTGAAAATTAAAAGCATAAGGCAGTATTAGTTTTAATGGAGAAATTCCTTTTTATATTAATTATTAATACATTTTAATATTTTTTGTATATTAATGCGCAGCTTTACAGATTTTTCTCTAATTATTTTGGATATGTTTCCTACCTAACGAGGTTGAATAGGTAAGAGATGAATCGATAGCCTATACAAATATTTTATATATTATTATATTCTATTATATATATATATATATATATATTATATATATTATTATATATATATTATATATATATTATATATATATATATATATATATATATATATTATATATATATATATATAATATATGTTATAGTGTCGGTTTAAAAAAATCTATATGAATATAGTATTATATTAATAAATATTTTAAGAGCTTAAATAAGTGTTTTCGAGTGGTATAATGAAAGTTAAATATAGATTTAAATATGAAGTTTGTTTTATTTTGCCGTTTCCTTCATTGTTCGGTGATTGCAAAGTTTGCTCATTATAGCTAATGCCTCTGCTTTTAATTTTTTTTGTTTCTTTTAAGATACTTTTTAACTTAGCATTTCTTTCTGTTTTGCCGCTCATCATTATTATTATTAACAGTAAATAAAACTTTAATTTAACATCTAGCTCATTAACAACATTTTGCATGGGATAAATTTTTCCGGCCTAGAATTCAGCTGGTTCACTCAAATGTTTATCATAGTCATACCTTGCATGGTTTACAGCGGGGGATAGGCTGGATGTGTCGAAACTTTTTAAAAAAATAATTTACCAGTAATTGAACATTATTCCGCAAATTTAATTTCCCCCTCAAAAAAAAAGAAAAGAAAAAGTAATGCTTTTATTTATAAAATTACTTTCAAACTATGAACTGTCGTAATAATAAGTATAGAAACGAGGTAATTGGAGAAGGATTCGCACACTAACCAAGCATGACGCGTTCATCACATTTAAGCTCCAATTAATTGCCATTAATTATTCTGAACTCTTAATGTGTCTCTTATTAAACCAAAAATAAATAAAAGCTAGGTACCGTTCTCAAAGCATCCTATATAAAAGCTAATTACTAAACAACTAGTAACTATTCCACTAACTACTAATTAAGAGGTAATTGTTACGCTTCATACGGACTGTAATTTATAGTTTAATTCAACTAGAAAGAGCTCTTGCGCTTCATTTCATCGCGCACCATCCACTTGATAATGAGTGAGGAGGAGTGCCAAAAACTGGCGCAGCGCTCGGGCAACCTAACTTGGCCATTTGCGGTAACCCCCAGATTATTATTATTATTATTATTATTATTACTACGAGCATCGTCGGGATTCGAACCCCGTCCTCGGGGTCTTCACTTCGCTTATAGGGAAAGTCTTTTGCCCACTGAGCTATAGACGCTGGTACACTCCGGGCCTGGGAGCGGCGTTTGCGGTTCTGTTTATATCAGTGGTTCTTAACCGGGGGGGCGCGCCCCCCTAGAAACAGGAATTTCTCTAATTGTATTTGTTATTCTCTTAACGAGAGCATGGGCTAATATTGAGAATGTTATTTTGATTGAAGGGGGGCGTGGAGGGAAGGACCAATTCCTAGAGGGGGCATGGTAGTAAAAAGGTTAAGAACCACTGGTTTATATTGACTACACAATGAATGCGATACTTGATGTTCACGCCTTTCGTTATTAAGTAAAAACGAATGAAATTATTGAAAAAATATGCTCATTATTTGTCTCGACCATTTGTGAAGTGATATAATTCATTCGTTAATTACTCCATTGAATTAATTTCTGAAGGTTTTTGAGAACCGATCTAGATATTTGGGGTAGAAATAAGATTGATAAAGGTTGGTTTCGATTAAGATTTGAGCGGAGAGTTGTCAACTCCAAAGATTGGTGCACGTTTATAATCAATATCGGTTCCGTTTTAACTAAATCACTTAAGAGAATAATTTTTTACTTAATTTGAAATCGTTAAAACGTTTCTGAAAAAAAATCAATAACTCAGTTTTATATATATATATATATATATATATTAAATAAATAAATAAATAAATAAATGGAGGAGTTTTACTTACTACAGTAAAGGTAAGTAGAAATATGTTTGAAATGAAATAAACAAGTTTGTTTTACATACTTTTAAAAATCAATTTACACCACTGATATTGCAAAAAATTAAGAATATCAATTTTGTTGTAGAGAATTGAACCAACGAATTATGGTGCTTGAAAGCGATGTAGAAGATGCGAGGAACGTGAACTCGTCAAAGGGGCAAAATCAGGCTTCTGTCGTTCCAAAGGCAAACGCAGACTCGAGGAAAATGACTGACTTAGAGAAAAAAATATCGGAAAAAAGTAAAGAATATAATATAATAGGGATTATTTTAAGTAGCGTTTGTTTCTAAACTTGATCACGCATTTATAATGAATTGAAACTGATTATAAATTAATTTCATGTTTGTATTTTATATTATGAGTGTTTAAAGCTGCTATTTTGCTATTAATATTCTCGATAGTCATGGAATGCTTCATTAGCAAAAACTGTGTTTAACTTTGTATGTATAGAGAAAATTTGATTATTTTCTCAAGATATTCAATCGCGTTTCTCAGCCATTTCATTTTAACTTTATGAAGTCTATTGTTTAGCTATTTTGATTTTCTCGTAGCGTGAATTTTTCGTACATTTTCATCATTCTGAGTATTTTCTATCCGATCTCTAATTAATAATTTCCTCAGGCGATAAAGTTTCTTCTTTGGAGGAGACTTTAGTGAAGAAGGATAGCGAAATGGCCGCGATGGAAGAGCGGTACAAAAAGTATTTGAGCAAAGCTAAATCCGTCATTAAAACTCTCGATCCGAAGCATAACCCTTCTCTGGTACCGGATGTCTCTGCCTTGCGCAGTCAGCTCACAGAAAAGGAAAAAATCATCGAGACCTTGGAGGTGAGCTTTCTTTAGTACATACATCATACATTTTCGTTCGACAACCGGTAAGCGCAGGACTTCAGTTTCAAACTAACGTTCTACGAAATAAAATTGAATTAAAAAAAGCGCCCGAAACCAACTCGTAATTTTTGGACCTCTTGAAATTTTAATAACCTTTTGAAATCGTGTAAACAATCGTTTAATAAACCAGTGGTTCCCAACCTTTTTTTATTTAGTCACACTTTGGACTTTATGGAAAAATGTTGGTCACACTTTACCTCGGAACAATATAAAGCCGACCTTTTATCCGTGTATATTTGTACAAGACTTAAGGAGAAGAAATTGTGAATGAAAAATGAGGAGTTTTATTTCTCAATGAACATATATCTTTGCAATTTTCAATACAATAAAACTTTTCTGCAAATAAAAAATCTAAACGATAATTCTTCAAATCTAATGGGATTTCTGCCGCTCGATTTTCTTTTCAAGCTCATTAAATCGGGGTTCAACAGTTTTTGTCACAGCCAACTTTACACGTGCCTTAACACTCCCCGACCAGTTCACGTGATCAGCTAATTAAAATTTTCAAGCCATATTTAAACGTTTACTCTCGTGAAAAAACTATAACTATTTTTTCTCAAAATTCTTTACAAACTATTAATGGATGACAGAAAAAATCTATACTAAATTATTAAACTTCAGTAATAGGACCGAGTCCTGTCACGTTCCTGTTTACTCGCAACCCTCTTTGTTGATGCTCGACTTTTCTTAGGTATTTCCAAAGAATAAAGGATTAGTTTTCCATCATTACGACATTATTTGGGTTGACTACTTGATATTGGTCACACTATATTTTCTGGTCACCTAGTGTGCTTCAGGCACCCACCCGGTTGGGAACCACTGATTTAAACTATTCTCAAGGACATTTACTTCTCGTGAAGATTTAGATATTGTAATCCGGCAACATGTGAAGTGAAATCGGATAATCCATTTACACACACATTTGTGTTTTCAGCTTCTTTCTTATAAAAAGGTCAGAGAGTTCATGATGGTTTTTTTTTTTTTTTTTTTTTTTTTTTTTTTTAATGCGGGAAGGAGGGCCAAGGGTGAACGTACGCAAAAATGCTTCCCCCAGTCCCTTGCACCCACAAGGAGGAGGAGAGAACCAGAAACAAGGTGGAGAGTTTTTGAAATGTCTAGATACTTCGTGTTTGAAAGATTGAAGGTCATAAACGGAGGTTAAGTAGATGAAAGACTGAGAATACCGATTAACCGTATATTAAAGAGTTTGACAGGAAAGGGATTTGAACGTGTCGAAAGTCTGGTACTGCGTACTCTCCTTGAAGGAGGAGGCATGCAGTTAAAGTTCAGAAGAGCAGTGGTGATAGTAAAGAGAAAATAAGGCAACATTGCGGCGAGGAGGAAGTTATTGAAGACAGTCAGTAAGAGGCGGGAAATTAATGAGACGAAAAGCCTTTGATTCCACTCGGTCAAGTGTAGCTGCGTAAATTAGTCAGTTGAAAGCGTCCACTCTCTCAGTTTTGCACAAAGAATATTAGTTTTTTTTAATATTTAATGCAGTTCATCGTGATTGGGTTGTAGTAATTTCTCGTAGTTAACCTTCATTGTATAATTAGATGGCTGATGGCCGAAGTTTTCACATTGGTGGAAATAATTTGTAATTAAACTAATTACTTTAATCGCACTCTACAGAAAGAATCCGAGAAAAGCAGGATGATAAGAGAAGTGGAAGAAAAGCGAATTTCAACGGCTTTTTATAATTATGTAAGTTGAATTTGTTTTAAGAGTCCTTTCAGATGATCACGTGAGTTTGATTCATAAATTTACTTTCATCAATCGATTGGATTTCACCGAATGCAGACTACGTAATCGCGGTATTTCAAACTTTAAAAAACATTCTTAAATTACTAATCATTTTGTGCAAAAATATTTCTAAAATTTAATAAGCACCCTACCTCGTATGCATTCATTCTAATGGTTCCATAACGACCATATAAAACTTATTTCCCATTCTTCATGGGGTGGGCACGACGCGCTTGAGCTCGGGTCCCAAGATCGTTGGATATCTATCTATCTATCTATCTCTATCTCGTATATACAGGGTGTACATAAAGTCAGGATCTATTTTTGTGAAAAAATTATTTTTTTCTATTTTTTTTTTCAGAAGCCCTTAGAATGAATACAGAAGAGCGTGTGGCAATAGTAATTTGGCGAATCGAGGGAAAGAAATACAATGACATCAGAGAGAAGTTTAGAAGGAGATTTCATAAGCCGGGGCCAATAGACAAGACAATACGAAAATTGGTGAACAAATTTAAACGAACGGGATCTGTAAATGATGAAGCAAGATCAGGACGACCGTGAATGCAGTACGCGGAATTATCACTGAGGAGCCACGTACGTCCGTTCGTGCTGCATCACACAGACTCGGCCTCCCGACGTCATCTGTGCACAAAATTCTGAAAGTTAATTTGCAGAAGAAAAGCTATCATTTGCAGCTGATTGGGGATAGGATTGTTAGTACCGTCGTCTATCAACATGATGGTGCTCCTTGTCACTATGACAAAATTGTTCAGGATTATCTAAATGGACGTTTTCCAAATCGCTGGATCGGACGCGGAAGCAACGACCTTGCCAGCGAGATCACCAGATTTAACCCCTTTAGATTTCTTGCATGGGGCTTTATCAAATCGCACGTCTATCAGACGAAGATTACGAGTCTTGAAAACTTACGTATACGAACTGCTGCAGATAACATAACCCCGCAAATGCTCCAGAATGTGTTTAGAAATGCTGTGGAACGATTTGAGCTGTGCAGGGATACTGATGGGCGTCACGTTGAATCCTACTCTTAATTATTTAATAAATGTTACCACTTTATCATTTTATGATTGAATTCCATATAATTTCCAAGTGCTTCACAAAACTAGATCCTGACTTTATGTACACCCTGTATACTGAGGGTGGAAATACAATTAATGAGAAATAGTACATTAATGTCGAACTGGAACTACCGACAAACGTATCCACCGGGAATACAAGTAATGATAATTAGATGTTGCTTAGCCTCCTTCACAACGGCAGGGGTCATGTGATGAAAGGCCCTCCCGGTGTCGTGGTGGTGTGGTTTGCGTGTTCTAATCCAGTGGACTACGTCGGCGGGGACTCGGACCCCTTAAGGATCACCCATGCCGGACAGACTGCTGGGGGAACCGGACTAAGAGACACCAGGACTTTGGCTCCCAGTACGTCCTTTGGGCGTCACTGTGTTGACTGGTTGGGGGCAAACTTTCGTATCACGTGGCACCATTTTTAAAACGACGGTGTGCCTCCTGTAGATGAGATACCCCGTCCCCTGCGGTTTGCGTTCGTCCTCCCTTTCTACGTACCGGTAGGCAGTTCCTAGCGTCCTTTGGGTCAGTTTTCTTTTTTTCGATACTTCCATGGATTCACTTAACTCTTCTACTAGCACTCAGGTGGTGTGCGACCAGGCCCTCGAGTCTTCTACCACTGGAAGCTCGCGTCTTCAGGGGATCGTCTCCCCTCTGGCTGCATGTCACTCGCGTTCTCCTCGTTTACAAAATCTCAGTCGTTTTGTCCCCACCGACCTCTCGACCCTTTCGCAGGGGACGTCGGCTATGATGGTGACTACCCTCGATTTTTGGTTCTTCGTTCTTCAGCCCCCTCTCGTCTTCCTCTTAACATTTCCTTGCGTTTTGTCTCTAATTTAGCTTCGTCGCGATATGACCCCAGCAGTCGAAGCGCTGGTGAAGCACCCTTCCCTTCCCTTCTTCCCTTCCCTTCCTTCCTCCTTCCTTCCTCCTTCCTTCCTTCCTTCCTTCCTTCCTTCCTTCCTTCCTTCCTTCCTTCCTTCCTTCCTTCCTTCCTTCCTTCCTTCCTTCCTTCCTTCCTTCCTTCCTTCCGCGGGATCCGAACCACGGGTCGTTACTTCATCTAAACGCAGAGGACGGTCACCCATCAATCACTGAGCGGATCGACGTCGCTTAAACTCGCAGATCCTATGAGGAGCGGTGTTACGATGTGACCACGATGTAGTTTTCCACCGGGAATGAGGAACCACCTCAACGTCTCCATTTACACACCTCTACACCGCCTCTATTTCTCTATTTCTTAATCCTTTTGCCATATTTATACCTTCCATATATTCATTAAATAGTCTAGGGTGGTTCTTAAAATCCAGCTTCTTTATTTCTTTACTCTGAACCTGGTTTTTGTTTTTCATAATAGAAACCTCATTGTGCAGAGCTGGGGGGAAATTAAAAAATTATTCTGGGGTTACGCAGAATGGTTTAAGTTTTACCTTTATCTTGAGAGGAGTGACAGCAGGTCCATTATCGTCTAGCTTCCAGGTCTACCATACGCTTTCTCTAAATCCATAAATGCCATATTCACCCTTTTCTTAAACACAGTTTCTCACTGCAAACACTTGATCACCGTCGCTTTGTTCCTCTCCAGTCAGAGGATCTGTAATCTTATTTTTTTTTACCCTGTCTGTCAACACACTTTCGTATACTTTTCCAACAATACTTAAATACCTTTATAATTTTTACACTCACTTCTTTCACATTTATTTTTATACAATGGTACAAATACAGTTTAACACCCACTGTCCTTCGCCTTTTGACATGTCTTCCATAGCCATTGAAGCACCTCCAGTTTGAGGTCTTCCACTCCCTTGTATACACTTCAACCACCAAAACTAACTGTTAAATCTCTCGTGTACTTGCTCACCATGCACTATCACATTGTCATTCTTATTATTTATATTACCAGTCATTCCATCAAACTGACCTTTGTACTTCATTTCTTCGCAGAGTAGCTTTCTGTTCTCGTACTGCTTATTCATTTTCCTTTCCCTTTCCAAGTCTACTCTTTTTACTTCTTTTTACATTTTTCTTGCACTTTACATATTTACATCTTCTTTCATCATTGCATGGCTGCGTTTGTAATGTATCTCAGATATCTTTCACTTCAGTCTTCGCCTCTTTGTCCCAACACACAGTTGGCTCTCTCTTCACTCCATTTCGTACACATCTACGTACCTCAGATGTTCTTGTCACTAAACATTCCTCATACATTCCATATTCTGTACATTCATTTGCATTTGTTCATCTACTCTCCAAGGACTTGATCTACTAATCTTTTTTGCGCTGTCGCCACTTCACTCCGATTCAGCTTCTCAACAAATGTTTAAGAGAACAAATGTCTTACGACGTCGTCATCGCCGTGGACTCCATAAAAAATAGTTTGGATTGGAAAGGTTTCTTTGTAGTTATTAAATATTTGTATAGCACTTGTAATTTGAACTTTAGCGTGCGACTTCCTTGAAAATTGAAGATATATTTTTTTTTGCAATTTCGGAGGATGTTGCAAATGAATTTCTTCATTCATGAATGTTACTTCAGCGACCGGTCTATATATTGTGTTTGGGAAGTTTTATTACATTATTGTAATTGTAATGTGTGTTCGATCGGTGAACCTATTTTGACGGTTTTAGTTCTCGTCCCTGTCTGTCGGATTCTTTTTTTTTCCCCCCTCTCTAACATCAACCAATTTAACTTTAGATATCCCGAAGTGAGAGACCCCCGAAGTGAGAGACCGAGACCAACCTTCCGGTCCACTCTGGGAGGTTCCTGTTATTAAACTAGTTCATTTTTCTTTCAACTATTCTAGCAGTAGTAAAATATAACGCCCCCTCCCCCCTCCCCGCTATAAATACTGTATATCCTTCCTAATTACTCCTTACTCGAGTCTCAAGCCACTTCTCACTTTCACATTCATATTACGTATTACTATAACTGTAAACATTTACGATGCGTAGAACCACATTACTTTCCAGAAATCATCACATTCTGTATATGCTGCAATTACTGCTACTTTCATTAACGAAGCAGCACCCCACTTTCCTTTTTTTTTCCTCCCTCCATACCTAATTTCACACACTTCATTCCTTCCCATTCCTCATGACCATTTCCATTCATTTTCATTTCGGACGGATCAAGTAAGTCAAAACGTCGTCCCCACAAATCTTGAGCCACTTGCACCCCTCTTACATCCTAACTTCCGCACGCAAATTTTTCCCAGGGCAGCGTTGGCGGGGGCTCCCCTCAAATCCAAGGCTAGCTCAGTCGCTCGTGAGATAGTATTATTCCACAGTTGGGACCTAGCCCAGTCTCCATCCCTGTTACGCGCAGGAAGTCGTCGTATATATCCCATCCGTAGGGGACCCCCATATACTCGCCTTTTACGACACACTTGACGAAAGCGGAGGATCAATTCTAGCTGTTTCACTCCCAAGGAATATCATATCCTATTTAAATGTAACGAACATTCTTCCGTTTCAAATTAAGTAACTCTTTTCATTCGTAATATTTTGATTGGAAACGCCAAATTTACATAATTACTGGCTCTTAACTATTAGCTTAATTAATATTGATCACTGACCCAACAGGGAATGCAGATGCATAGACAGATGATTAGCCAAAGACTCTCTGCCTTGGATAACGGCCAGTCGTTCTTAACACGGCAGAGACAAGTGTCTTCACGTAGAACAATGAATAGCAACGTCGGCAGTAGGTGAGGAAACCCTTCTAATTTAGTGCTCTTAAAGCGATGTTATAAGTGTTTTGGAAGCTATAAAAAAATGCTTTTTTTGGATGGCTGTAACGCGATATTAGAGTGAGATAATGTTTAAAATATTAAATACTTACGAGTAGTTGTCACAAACAATGAAGATCGAGTTCTTTCGCTCTTCTTTCTCTCTAATTAATTAATTAAGGGATCATTAGTTGAATGAAGACAAATCTTTAATTTCTTCTGTAATAATAACAATAGCACTAATAATAATAATAATAATTTATTCATGCATTTGATAGAGTTTCTGCAAGTTCATTAAAATCACTCTAACATCACGTCGTGTAGTCTGTTCTACCTTTGAATGAAGCTCTCTGAGGAATTCATTTTATTATGAAGCATGATTAATTAATTAATTAATCCAATAGGCATTTCTCCTTAGTGAAAACAGTGATACAAAGATTAATTGTTGTTAGCATGGAATAGACCCTCTTCCTACATTGACTTCTTATTCAGAGTACTTTTAGTCCAGGAAAATTAGGGCTAGGCCCTAAAAAAAAAAAAAATATATATATAAAACGCCGATTTTTTCAGGATAAGTCCTGTATATGAAATAACATGCTGAAAGTCCCCTTGAATCTAATTGGAGTTTAAGTCAGACTTTAAGATGGCTTCCTCTGATGGTAAAACGGGTATAACATTTAAAACGCCTGATGTGCAAATTCAATACAAACATCTAAAAGGGATTTTCAATTATGCCCTACCCGAAAAACACAATGAAACGCTAGTGGGCCTCTTGCAGTTTCATCTGTAAAATTTACATACCCGTTGGACTCCAATGCTGCCTTTTTTCATTACAAAAAACAAAGTGAAACACCAAAAATAAAGGACAAGTCTAGTTTATTCAATTAGTCCTGTGAAGCACCTGGAACATTATTACAAGTTTGGAGCGGAACGAGGTGCAGTGAAGGACGAACTTGGGGCACCCGCACCTTTTACCACACTGAGACTTGTAGCTGCACGAAATCACGCGCAGGACCTTCTGACTTCGTGTACACACTGGTGTTAACCGACCATCTTTGAAATGGCAACCTGGAAATGATTTATATATATATATATATATATATATATATATATATATATATATATGCAAATAACTGCAATGACCGCGCAGTATATAAATGAATAGAAACGACATAAGTATTAAGGAACGTTTCTGCACACGAGGAGGAGAGATAACGAAATAATGAAAAATGAGGCGGTTCGCCTCATTTTTCATTATTTCGTTATCTCTCCTCCTCGTGTGCAGAAACGTTCCTTAATACTTATGTCGTTTCTATTCATATATATATATATATATATATATATAGTAACGGAGAAAACTTTCTCCCGATCTACCCTTTTGAATCAGATTTCGTGCACCAACTTTTACCTTCTAGTAATAACATGGAAATGGTAAATAAATTTCTACAACTCTGAGGTTTCTGTAACGATGTAACAGATGATGCAAAGGCAATTAGATGTGATCTCTGCCAACTCCTTTTCGATTTCAAATGCCTGAAATGGAAAGATGAAGAAATCTCTCTCATGACAAGTGTAAAGCAACTGAATGGAGTGAAGTATTTCTGCGAAAGCCACATGACCGAAATACTCTTTTACGGTCTTTAAAGCAGAAAGAGACAATGAGGAGAAAGCAAAAGAGGAAACTGAATAATGAACAGGAAGAAACGGAAATAGAAATAAAAACAGTACCGACACACAACGAGGGCGAGAATATAAATGCAACAGATAATATAAAGGCAACAGAGGCACAAAACCTAACACAAAAAGTTCAAACTGAGGACACTAGCAAAAATAGTAAAAAAACAAGCAGCCAATCACGAAAACAGACTGAAGTTATCTCCCAATAAGGAGCTGATACAACCATCAAAAACAAAGGCCCCAAGTAAAAATGGGGAAGAAATTGTATGCAAATATTATGTAAAAGGGAATTGCAGATATACGGGGGGACAATGTATATTATTGTATATATGAACACCCCACTATGTGCAATTTCTACTATAATAATGGTTCCTGTAAATTCGGAGACAGCTGCAAATTCTACCACCCGGCCATTTGCGAGACTTGCGCAAAATATGGAACCTGTAAATACGGAAAAAAAATTATACTACCATCATCTCCCGACAAACTCAAAGGACAATAGGAAAAACGAGAAGCCTATGTACACAAATCGCGAACCATATTTTTTTTAACATCGCAGGCACAATACGGCTGCTAAATTTCATACAGCACGTGTAATCGACACAGCTGGGAATCCCCGAGTCGAACCGCTTCCTGGCAAGAAGCTACCAGAACAGGCAGGCGGAAACGGATCTTTCTCAGAGAACCACAGGGTTGCTAAACGACGCAATACTGAAGGATAACGAAATTGAAATGCAAAACTAAGAACATAAATATTGTCCTCGCTAATATTCAAGGGCTAAAACCAAACCACTCGCTAAAAGTTTCATACCCGAAAGGATTTATGAATGCAACGAGGGCGGACATCGCAATCCTCACAGAAATACATCTTAAAGATTGCCAAGGAGCCTGCGAAAACTGCGAACATAGATACATATCGATGGTTACAACTTACTTTACTTACTGATACTGTAAAAAAATAGATTGCACATTTCCTTATATAGATATATACGAGTACATAAATTTGTATATACAGTGGCGTAGCGTGGATCTCCGGCGCCCGGGAGCCATTACTTCCATTTGCGCTCCTCCTGCTCCTCCTCCTCCTCCTCCTAATAATAATAATAATAATAATAATAATAATAATAATAGTCAGGATGACCCTGTGAAAAAGAAAAGTAGGTCAAATGGGAGCGAAACAGGGGTGTTAGACTTCAAAACGACAAAAATACCCTAAGCAATGTAGTAGTCCACTATAGAATGCATTAGAAAATGTTTTTTTTCACTTTTACTTATGATAATACAACTTTGTAAGAATCGTAGCAAAACATCCCGATGCATCAAACACCTTGGAAATTAATGTAAGGTAGCAGCAAAAGACCACAATTAATGATTTACATATCTTCATCGCGCAGTATTATGTTAAATACTTCAAAGGTCAAGGTCAACGTTTCATTAATGCAATATATGGCCAGGCCCGCGTCCCGTGGCCATGGCCCCCTACCGACCCCCTTTCGCAACGCCACTGTGTGTGTATATCAAACACATTACACAAAAATATTTTTCATGTATAAATAATAAGTTTAAAACGATCTACGCAAGCCTGAGTGTTGCCATATTATACTTTCAGGCGTCTGTATGGTCATTTAAACAGTGCCTCACCGACGGTCGAACATATAATATGACAAAACACTGGTCTGTGTAGATGGTTTTAAACTTGTACATATGAAAATATTTTTGTGTATCGTTTCATATATACTCGTACATATATACATTTTTATGTATATATGAAAAATTGCAAGTTTTTTTTATAGTATCGATGGGTGACCGAATGCTAAACAACGATGAGTATGACACACACACTTGTATTTACGCCTAATCATCAAATGACTAACTCCATTAGCTATTTCAAGCATATTTGTTCCTGGTAATGACAACTTAGCAGAAGATACAAAATTCAGCTGATAGCTGATCACGTGGCATGCAACACACGATAAATTGCACACAATTGCTACAGTCAAACTGGTGCGAATAAGATGTCTAGCGACGACACTAAGGTGTAACGTAACTATTAACAGATGCCATCTTGAATTCTAACTTAAATTCCATTTGGAATCATAGGGACTTTCAGTATGTTATTTCATACACAGTTAGGGACCTATCATCAAAAAAATCGGCTTTATATATATATATTATATATATATATATATATATATATATATATATATATATATATATATATATATATACAGGGTGGGCCGTAAGTTTCCATACATAGGAAAATTTAAACGTTTGGTCTTCACGTGCGTCGGTATTTGGATCAGCAGTTTCCGGATGCTTGGATTGGTCGGCGTGGTCCTGTGGAGTGGCCTCCCAGATCCCCAGATCTCACCCCCCTTGATTTCTATCTTTGGGGGCACTTGAAGGCCATGGTGTATCAGGAAAAGATACGAGACATAAATCATCTAAAGGAACGTATCACCAACGCCATTACAAGCATAACGTCAACTGTGCTAATGCGTGTTCATCAACAGTGGGGAACACGTATTGAAATGTGTTTTCAAAACAATGGCAACCATGTAGAGCATATTATATACTGTAAATAAAAATGGTTGTCCATAAAAAAATGTTTATTTTTCCTATGTATGGAAACTTACGGCCCACCCTGTGTATATATATATATATTTTTTTTTTTTTTTTTTTTTTTTTTTTTTTTTTTTTGGAGGGGCGGGTTCACTATATAACTTTCCCTAATTTTCCTGGACTATTTTCCCTCGCTTTTCGTTTAGGAAATTGGTACATAGTGAATGCATTTTCTTTCTTATATATATTGGCCATGTGATTATTTTAGATAAAACTTATTTTCTTAATAAAAAAAAATGGTGTAATCACTAAACCCAATTTTACCATTTTTATGTATAGGACAAACACATCAGACGAACCCCTTTTTTATTAATAATTAATTATTGGACTAGTTTTTAAGGTTTTCGAAACTGTAGCAACCGGAGTTCTTTTCCTATATTAAAATAACCAAAGTAACAACTCTCTTTACATTAACTTCCAGCCAGTATTATGATTATTAGACGCGAATGAGTTTCTTCGGATTTGTCCACGCATGGTTAGTAGCACGATCCTGATTTCATTTCGTCGTTATCCAAAGAATTTGTGTTTTAGGAACGCTCAACAAGAAAGGAAACCACAAATAAAAACAGGCATAATATATTCATAACTTTTATAACCCGTTTTGGTATGTTCATCATTTTAAATTAAGCCTATTTGAGATTGAGAGAACCGAGAAAAGCATTCAGAATTTGTTAACGCTCGCGTTCAGCCTCGTAGGAGAGATCTCGTCTTTTTAAGTTTGAGTTTGGATTATACGCAAACTGTTTAAATTACATAGGAGCTACAGTGCCTTTATAAATGTTTGCTATGCGTATTAATTTAGTATGTTGCAATGTTGGATGTAATCTTGCATTAATATTTTTTAAAGAAATGATTTGATAATGTAAAGGAATTAAAATGCCTGATTTTTATACCCATACATTGACGCAATCTTAGATTAAAAACTGAAATTTACTTTTGCAGATCTTCAAATCCGTCCATTAATCAATTGGATGACATGAAGTATAGTTGACACCTTTTATTCTTTTATATTTTTTATGAAAAATAACGTTAACTCACTTCGCGAAAACGTTATATATAATTGTTCTTTACTAATTATAAAATAAGGCTCCTCCATTATTTTAGGGGTTAACATAATTCAGTTTTTTTATTGTGAAGTTAATGGTGACTATTACAAATAGTTAAACAGACTTTTACTTTTATTCTTAATAATAATAATAATAATATTGATTTAGTTTGTAATAATTTTCATTTGGCTCTCTTAAAATCTGGGTTTTTAAACCTTTAAATCGCTTTTTTGATATTTTAAAGTATGATTATCTTTAACTTAATCCCAACTTGAGCCCCAGTTTGTTGTTGGTATTGAAAAATAATATTTTATATGATGGTAATTTTTACTTATAAATAAAATACATTATTCCTTATCACTGAAGCTTTATTTCCTTTTTATCACTGTCATTTCCTTTTGGCATAATTTTGGGTTCGGAAAGTGGTCATAAAATGGAAGATAGACACGACCTTCACGCTCGCAATAATAAAAGAAAGCGCGCGTGTTGCGTTACTCGTAAGTTTTCATTCCATAAATATTAACCTACGTTCCACGATCGTACCGAACGAGCTCGAACCAGAACTAAGAGTATGTTCTCTTGAATGTTATTAATTTGCTGATGAATTGTTTAACCTCTATCGCAACGTCAAAGAATATTTGACAGTATGACGAAGGGACCTACTACAGTTTCACTCGGGATCTGAACCACGGGACGCTACATAATCTGGACACGGAGGGCCGTACCCCATCCAACTACTACCCACACCCAAATATTGCCTAATAATTTCGCGGATCAACGGGAAGCGGTGTTAACGACATTGGCCACAGCGTAGCCCGTCTCTCAAATGCGCGCGATTCTTTGTTGTTCCTTACAATTTTTAATTTTTTTTAATTGGGGTTGTTTAACCACCACCTCAACATCTAAGGTCATATGACGGAGGGGACCTACAGTTTTACGTGGGATCCGAACCACGGGTCGCTACATAATCTGGGCGCGGAGGACGGTCTCCCATCCAACTACTACCCAGACCCAATGTCGCTTAACTTCGCTGATCTCTGGGAAGCGGTGTTACGACATTGGCCACGACGTAGCCCGTTGTTCCTTATAAATTGCTTTCATTTATAAGTTGTAATCTTTAAAAATATATAAAGAACTTTTAAACTTGAAATGCACTTTTATTTTTTCGCCCCAACCACGAGACGAGACAAAAATATATATCTTAAGAGAACAGACTGTTTATATTCTCATGCACTCGGATTCCCTCTTCAACGCCTTCCAAATCTATTACAGGATCGTCCAGCGATTGACTCTAAATAGCCTAATGTATCTTTAGTAGTAGTAGTAGTCACGTAACACTAAATGAAAATGAAGGGCAGTACAAAGATAATTTCTTAAGGGATAATTTCTCGTTGCATGCGAACATGTTTAACTTCATTATAATGTTGTTACGCAGTTTTAACTTCGTAATAATATTTTCGGATCATTAGTTTTGGGCAAAAATGAAGGCGAAAGAGAATTTGATATCGTAAGGTGCAACCGCGCAACCTCAAAATGAGGATGTTTTGCTATATCATAGGCCTCCACTTTCTCTAAGGACTAAAAAAGTTTTCTTCTACGTTGGAAAAAAAATGGGGTGTAAAGTATTTTCACATCTCCCATTTCCCTTTATTAATTTAAGCACATTTTTTACCGATTTTGGTCGTAATAAAGGTGGCAAGAAAAATAAAGCCTCGTAAAGCTAAACCAACAAAATAATGAAATATTGTCAAATTAAAATTTGGCAACGGCGAACATGCCTTCAACATCAGATTTCATTTCTCTCTCTCTCACTCTGATCTTAAGGGAAACGGTGTAATGACTGGCAAAACGCGACCTCGCTAATTTCTGATTCTCAGTGAAGATGAGCGACAATGGGTCTAACCACTAATTTGATGGGTGACCGTCGTCTACTTCCGAAACGTGTAGTGACCCGTGGTTCGGATTCCGTGTTAAATTGTACATCCTCTCGTGAATAAGGACGATCCTGGGTGTTAGTACGACGAAGGTGAAATGATACAAAACAAAAAATTAGAGAAGGCAAAAATATAAGAAACGAGCCATAAATTGGGGATGAAGAAGTAAACATTTTTAGAAAGAAAGATAATATATAGTAATTGGTACTGCGGAAGAGGGGTTCTCAAAATTATTTTTCTTGGTTACCACCTACAGCAAAATCGGAAACAGCGTACCACCACCCTCAATTTTCGAGGGCGGAGCGAGGACTGACCTACAGTATAGATAATCATTATTTTACAGGCATACCTAATTAAAGTAGCCCATGTACAACAAATAAAGTACGTAAAGCAAAAATGTGTTGTAACCGTTTCTACGTTTCCTTTTTAATTGTACTCTCGGTCACTTTCCACCCATTTCACAGTTAGCGGAAATACCAGAAAAGGGTTCTATTACTCGGTGATTGCTTCTGAAATTTATAGATCTTTATCAACTTGTCTGAACTATGATGCTGAATGGAATGTTGACAAAGGAGAGAGAACAAAATAGCAAAAAAAAACTAAAGATGAATGAGAAACGAGATTGAATATTAATAAATATAATACACAAACCATCTTCAGTATTACAATTAGAAGGAATCAACTGAAATGATAGACCCAGTAATCACGATAAATAAACTTCAAACGTATTAAATTGCCAACTGAGCCGTAACAATGAAATAAACAGGAACAGTAATCTCAATATACTGTAGATACATGGAACCAATAAATGGAGTGGTGACTACCGTCTTCTTATCGACTTGGTTACGAGCCTCAGTCAAGATTGTAATCTGTTGCACTACAACACGCACTCAATACAAGTGAATCGATCAACTTCGCCTCGAAGCAATCGAGACTAGCCCCAGTTCGCGACGTAAAGTAATTAAAAAATATAATTAATAATGAACAATTAATTAATAACATTTACTTGTCCAGAAAATCCTGTTTAATGCCTAAAAGTTTTACATTTTAGCCAACCTCCGTATTTTAGAAGCTCAACTCCAGTGCTGTAATTTAACTACAGTAGTTATTCAGTAATCGTTATTATTTTTAGTAACTGTAACGGTAACTTGTTACATTTTTTGGCCGAGTAATTGTAACTGTAGCTAGCTACAAAAAATCATGAATATGTGTAACTTCTACCAGTTACTTTTTTCTGTGAGGGAAAAAGTTAGTAGCAACTTTTTTCACAAGCCTTACTCGATATACATACTGTGCCCACTGCAAGTTTATTGACAACATATAGGGGTCCATCTAATGCTGATGTGATAAAATCTTGTTTATTCGTTAAATCGCAATCAATTTAAAACAAATGAACAAACTTGCCAACTATCGCTTTTCAGGGAAAGTACTTCTATCAGGATCGCTAAAACCAGGAAAAATGTCGAAAGTGACTTTTGAAGTAACTAGTTACTTTTTCTACACAGTAACTGTAACTAGTTATTTATTTGAGACAGCAAGTAGCAACTGTAATTAGTTACAAAAGAGTAACTATCACAACACTGCTCGACTCTCAGCTTCGTTCCCATTCAACTTTCGCACCACTGAAATCCTATCAAAATATACCTCATCAGTAATCAGGTTAAAAGCTAATGGAGTCATATTTAAAGCATTCAAAGTTAGTTAAGGTTTGTTTATTGTAAATAAATGCAAAATGCCTTTGCAGTACTCTGTAACACTGTAGAAACTTCTACAAACAATACAAGTTTTTAATTTCCCAAAAAAGATTTTTTAATATTTGGACGTCTAATTGTGAAAGAGTGGACCGAAAATTTAGCCGTAACATAAAACAGAGTAAAATGTGATAAACATTTTAATGAGTTATATAGGCCGAGATTTTGTGGATAACTAATCTATTTTTTGGGCCCTATTGCAGACCTTCATTACAATTAATTTGAGATGTACTAAATTAATTCCGTTTTATTAGGATTGGATATACTGTATACATAGAGTATGTATATATACCCAGAAGAGGAAGAGGTTCCCATGTATATATTAAATTTATTGAAATTTTGGTATTCCCACCAATCTTTTACCGTGAGGTGGGGCAATGTACTATCTGAATGTTTTGGCCCCTCTTGCGGGGTGAGGCAAGGTTCCTTGCTCTCTCCTATGCTGCTTAATGTGTATATTGACGAATTAATTGCTTCACTTAATGAGGTAACAGTGGGACGTTGTATAGATAACAAGGATAAATAACTTAGTTTATACCGATGACATGGTGTTAATAAGTATCTCTCTTAAAGGTCTGGATCGGCTACTAAAAGTCTGCGAAGTGTATTCGCAGAAACATGATATTCTTTTTAATGTTACAAAAACTAAACTTATGCAATTCCATCCTAAAAGCTGTAATCAGCCAGGTGATATTAGGTTTAAAATGAGAGGTGAAGTAATTGAGGAAGTACAACAGTTTAAGTATTTGGATCAAACTATCACCAGCTCCTTGAGTGATGACTCAGATATAAGAAAACTATCTCGAAGCCTTTGTGCTAAAGTAAATATGACCAGAAAGAACTTCCGGTTCTGTACAAGTGAAGCTAAAGACACACTTTCGTACTTTCTGCAGTAATATATACAGACAGCAACTCTGGGTGAATTATAAAAAAGGTTCTGACAGAACCCTAAATTTGCTGTACATGTCTTTTAGACTCCGACATAAATTACCCCCGAGATGATCAGCTTCGCAAATGTTTGCTACCCGTAATGTCCCGAGCTTCCCGGAGGTAACAAGACGTGCTCAATACAGTTTAATGCAAAAAATTAAAAAATCAACCAACACGATTATTCAAGCTATCCATGTGTCCTGCCGTTTGTCTTCTAAGCTATGGAATTCATGGTATAAAAACGTCTGTCTGTAGCTCCACTTAACTTTGACATTACTGTATTATTTCTAATTAGTTGTATATTTTTATATCCTTAGTATGTGAACCGACATTGTATTATTAATATTTGTCATATGGACGATAGTCTGCCAATAGACCTTTTCATTTATATATATATATATATATATATATATATATATATATATATATATATATATATTATATATTATTCATTGATGCATTCTTAGTTTAAGTGGAAATATGAAAAGTTAAACATCTTTTTACAAAAAGCATCATTCCACCCATACGCCCATTTCAGGGTATGAGCAGTTCGCAGCAGCATTGCCAAGCAAACATGGAACAAATGTACTGACGATGCTCGTATGTGGTTCATCACCACTGAAAGCAACAGTGCTCGGTGCTACTGTAGTATGCGGTCTACCTACGATTGGTTAGGTTTAATCATGATATTTTCGTTAAAACTAACAAAAATATCATGACTAAACCTAACCAATCGTCAAGGGCGATTGACAATGGGATGTAAACAAACAATTAGTAAACAAGATAAGAAGCTATAATTAAAAGGTAGACCGCATACTACAGTAGCACCCAGTGCTCTGTGTTAGCCTAATTTAACATCTAAATCAGTATTCGTCTTCGTGCAATTTTCGTTAGTTTGTATTATATATATACAGGGTGTCTGAAAAGTCTCACCCTATTTTTAAATTCTTACTGCTCCTAAACGAAAAGGATATGAAAACATTCTTTCAACTGAAATGAAGCGTATTTATTACCATTTTTATTTAATACAAATTAAAGTAGGCTCCAGCATTGTCCACACACTTATGTAATGGAGCAAGTGTAGTTTACGCCCCCTTTGCGCAAAAGGGGACACAAACTACACTAAGTCAAAGTTGGGGAACGTAAACTACACTAGGATCTTTAGGAGACATTTTTTAAATGAATCTATGAAATAAAACGTTAAAACTAACGAAAATATTACGATTTAACCTAGCCAATCGTCAATTTATATATATATGAAAATTATTTCACGAAAGTAACACGTGAAAAATATTTATGATGAATAAAACCACGAAGGAAAGGAAACACAGAATGGTGCTCAAGCGCTTTCGTCTAATGACATCCTCAGAAACACTGAAGTACATAAAGAGTTACAGCCTATATATAGATTACAGAAAAAAAAGAAATATATATATATATACAATAAACGGAGAAATAAAAATAAAAATCAAACATTAAAGGATTGTGGGAGGAGCATACAAATTTGTAAGGAAAAAACTATCGATGTTTTAGCACTTTGCTCGAATCCAACACAAGATCAAATGAATTGTTTCCAACCAATGTTATAGTTAATTAAAAAAAATAATAAATTGAACAATAAAAATAAAAATAAACCTTATAAGAGGAGCATACAAATTTATACTGGAAATCTGCCCAGGTTTTAGCACTCTGCCCTTCTTGTCTAAGTTCGATGTATATAAAAATAAATTGAAAAATAAAAGTTATTAGAGTAGCATACAAGTTTACCAAAGATTAAGTGTTCTACCCTTCTTATCTAAATCCATTCTGAAGGAATTCAAAACAACAGGATCGAGTTGAAAATGACCTTTGCTTATGTTGAAGTTATTTGTAAGTTGGATAATGGCAGACTCAAGAATATTTCTATTAACAATGTTGCTAGAATGAAACAAAACTGTAGCATTATTCCAATCAATACAGTGGGATAACTCTGGCAAATGGACAAAAAGGGCACTGGACGACTGTCCTGTTCCAACGGAATATTGATGCTGTTTTTTTCGTGTGTGCAAATCCTTTCCCGTCTGACCTATGTAAAAGGAATCACATTGTTTACAACCAATTTTATAGATAATCCCTGAATTATTGGTTGGGCTATTTTTTACTATGATATTTTTCATCAACTTTATATTCAGAAAGTTTTCAGTTTGAAGATATACCGTATTTCCCGGCGTATAACGCGCACTTTTTTTTTCCCCAAAAATACTCCAAAAATCACCCTGCGTTAAAATTAACTCGTTAAAATTGTACATATGAAGTGAGGTAGGAGGTATATTTTTTTCCTAAATTTTTATTTTCCTAAATTTTCTATTCATAATTTTCTCTTCAAAATTAGGGTGCGCGTTATATGCCGGGAAATACGGTATCTTCTTCAACAGATACAGAAAAAGAATCTGGCAAGACATTTGATGAGCCAATCTCCGTAAAACGGAAATGCATCAGAAGCGAACGCGGAAAAAGTCGAAACATAAAATCTCTGAAGCGATTACGCTTCCCTTCACTTGCAAAAGCTTGTGATCGTACAGGTATTTCAGATAGAGCAGCTGCCATAATAACAAGTTCTGTTTTGCACGACATTAAACAAACATCTGAGCCTGATCCATCCCTGGTAATAGATCGCAGTAAATTGGGCAGAGCTAGGAAGCATCAATGTGATGACTCTGTATATGTTGAGAGACAAAGTACTTTTTGTCAAAGTTTACAAATTTTTCGTATATCTTGCAAAATAAGACAGAGCCATCGGTGGAAAAAACATCACTTCCAAACTCTCTGACAAGATTAGTCAACTTCTTACTTGAAGATGCACTGACTTTAGGCATTGCGACGTGTATTCACTGACGTTTAGGTTGCGAACTTGCGACTGAGAATCTTGTGTTGTAGTATGGCTTTTCAGCTGCTAGATGTTGCCAACAAAACAAAACACTATTAATCTAAATGTTTATTTCAGTATCTTATTTCAGAAAATATTTAAAATAGGCACATTTGGCGCTTAAATTATGAAATAGACATTTTCGCCCCAAAATCCCCCAAAAAGGTAAAAATAGGCATTTAAGGCATTATGCCTGAACATCCGGGCTCTAGTGATGAGCTTCAACGGGATGCTAGCGTAGGAAAAACGATTATGAGTATTTATTTTGACGGTCGCAAGGATAAAGCTATTGTTCAAGAACAGAAAGTTCTAAATTTTATCGTAAAGTTGTTATGGAAGAGCATGTAACCTTGGTAGCAGAACCAGACCAAGTGTATCTAGGGCACTTTACTTCTGAATCTGGGACATCTAAAAGTATATGTAAAGGAATATGCAATTTTTTGAATACACATAACGTTGATTCTTCAAATTTAGTTGCTATGGGATGTGATAGAACTGCTGTGAACACGGGAGCGAAAGGTGGAGTCATTCGGCTTATGGAAATGCATCTCAATAGACCTTTGCAATGGATTGTGTGTCAGTTACATGCAAATGAGCTTCCTTTACGCCACCTCATGGAGAAATTGGATGGAAAAACCACTGGACCTCGTGAATTTGTTGGCATCATTGGCCAGCAATTGCAGAAATGTGAAACACTTCCGGTTGTTCATTTCGAAAAAATCGAAGTTGAAATTCCATCTATTGACAAAGACGACTTGAGCACGGATCAAAAATATTTGTTTGATATTTATCAAGTCGTTTCAATTGGCGAGTGTAGTACTGAACCTTCTGATGATTTGAAAAAATTGGTTTCGTATGTTATGCACGTATATATCCCAATGTGGTTTACAATCAAACAAAGCAAATGAATTGCATATGGAGCTCCTAATGTTTTCAAAACCATTCAGTATTCCCGAATGTTGAACGATTCTGTTCGAGCAGTTATTGAACCAATGATCCAAAGAAATGCATTTTTCAGTCATTCAGAAAACATACTTTTGAGCATGATACAAGATGAGCGTAGCCATGTAAGAGTACTTGGATTGAGAAGAATAAAGAAAGCTAGAGAACAATATCGTGGAAAAAGTCTTAGACTCTTTAAAATCCCAAAGTTAAATTTCGAAGCCACAGACTACACAAACATGATTAATTGGCATGACATCGCAGTAACTGAACCTCCAATGACAGGTGATTGTGTTTCCGACGATGAAATTGATACAATGATTGCTAATAGAGAAGTGAAAGATTTCAACAAGCTGCCATGCCATACTCAAGCTGTTGAACGAGTCATCAAGTTAGTTACAGAAGCATCGTCTGCTGTGTGTGGAGCAGGATCTAGAGACGGATATATTCGATCGAGAATGGTAGCGCGGAAAATGATGCCCTCATTTGAAACCAAATCTGAATTTCGAATATAATTAAATATTGACTAAAGTTTTCATTACATAAATCATGTCCATATACTGTAGTTGGGTGGTAGGGTTGGGCATGGGTGGAACTCAACAAACAGCCACCTCCTCGTGGTGAGTTCTGGATCATTCGGGCTGTATACGAATTTACGTGACAGTCAGAATGAACGAAGAGCTGTATTTATGGAACCAATTATTATCTGGAAATAAAAAATCAATGCAAATAATATAAAAGCTATTTCCGTTCATTGAAAACTCAATATTTAAATCAGTTAAATTTCCTTATATTACTTGTCTGTAAAATACCATTTTTTCAGAATAAATTCATAAATTTAGGTAACACCATTGGTACCTGGAGATGTATCCTTAGGAGGTTACAACTTTTATACGTGCTTACTATCAGGTCACAGCATATTTTGCGCACTATTAGGAATCTTAATTCAAAACTTACATAGAACTTTCCATTTATGCCTTTTACTGAATATTGCTATTTTTTTGCCATAAATCTACATATTTGGAGTAAGATTGGCACCTGAAGACATTAAGTTAAGGTGCTATAACTTTAGAACGCACTTACTATAAGGTTTTGGTCCATTCTCCACACTATTACAATCCATAATTCAAAAGTTACAAATAAATTTCCAGTTGTCTATTTTTTCTAAATATCACTATAATTTCGCAATATGTTCATAAATATGGAGTGAGATTGGCACCTGAAGATATTAATGTAGGAGGCTAGAAATGTAATACACACTTTGTTTCAGGTCATAGCACATTTTCTACACTATTACGAACCATGTTTCAAAAGCTTGTGAAAAACCCCCCCAAAAACGCTCCACCCTAAATTGGTCATGTACGCCACGGCTCATCTGGTCTAGTATGCAGTCCAATTTCTTCATTCTACCATATCGATGCGATATTGTTACGACATACCCTAGTCGAGTTTTTCATATAGGAAGGAGGGGGCCAAGGGCGAATGCCGACAAAAAAAAAAAGAGCGAAAATCATTCCAAACCTCCTATCAAGTAGCTGTAAAAGAAAATCTATTAATTTTAAATGCAAAAAACCACTTTTTTTCTACGTGAAGGTCAAAATATGATAATAAAAACCCACTCCAATAGACAGGGCTTATTTCGGCAAGTTTCGATGCCCACTGGCATCCTCTTCGGGTGGATACAGAAAAACTATGACCAATTGCCTATATATATATATATATATATACTAAAACGAAATTCAAAATATTTGTTAAAGGCGTAATGAAATAAGTCTAAATTGCAATATACTCAATGCAGAAACAAAATAACTAAAATAATCAAAATGCATGTGAAAAAACAAGTTCGATTTATAAGGTTAAATGCTGTATTGAAATGAAAACTCAACCATAGCATTATTGCGCATGTGTTGTGTTCCCCATCCAAACTACAGCTAACGTCGGTTAATAATGAGAGAGTCAAAATAAAGCTCGACTGTTGCCACCCGAACTTTCACTCAGTCTAAGTTTTATGTAATTTAATTTTTGGGGGGAACCCACCCGGTTAGCCGCAGGCTGTAGAAACGCAAATCAGTCATTGAAAAGTACTAAGTTTATTACACACACAAATATATACCGCTTCCCGTTAATCAGCGAAGCTAAGCGACATTGGGCCTGGGTAGTAGTTGGGTTGGAAACCGTCTCCGCGTCCAGATTATGTAGCGGCCCGTGGTTCGGATCCCGCGTAAAGCTGTAGGTCCCCTCCGTCATATGATCTTAGATGTTGCGAAGGAGGTTAAACGACCCCAATATATATATATATACAGGGCGTCCCAAATAAATGTATACACACTTTAAATACTTATAAAGGCAGTGTTTATTAAAATACATTTCATTTTCAAAATGTAATAGAATCTACAGACATTATTTAATTGTTTTGTCAACGCCTGTTTTCAAACTGACGTCCGTTCTGGTCCAGGCACTGCTGATAACGCGAAGCAATGGAATCGCAAACATCACGAAACATTTCGTTTGGTATTTGTGTGCATTCTCGTTCAATGGCTGCTCTCAATTCAGCGACTGTTGCAGGTTTTATAGCGTAGACTTTGTCTTTTAAGTATCCCCATAAAAAAAAGTCTAGTGGTGTGAGGTCTGGTGAACGCGGATGGTATTCTACGAAACCCCTTCGTCCAATCCACATCCACATCGTGCCAAGTACCACTCGCAATACTCCACTCTTCGGTCCGGATCATCTTCATTAATAGCATGGACTAATCTTGGAATGTAACTTTTCCATTGACAGCGCTTCAAAATGCGTTGGACAGACGATTCTGAAATTCCTACCTCACGACTCGCTTGCCGCACAGATTTTCTTGGACTTTGGTGATACGTTTCCAGTACTCTTTCTTGCTTTGTGGGGCTTGTCGATGTCCGTGGTCTTCCGGAACGCTTCTTGTGGACATTCTGAACAGTTCCATCGGCTTCAAACTTATCTCTAATTCGAATGATGGTAAGTCGCGTTGGTGGATCTGTTTGAAACTCCCTCCTAAACTGTCTTTGCACTTCAACTGCGTTTTCACACTTCCAGTAGCATTTTAGAATGAATTTCCTTTGTTCAAAGCTTAGTCTGACTGCCATTATTAATTCTAATGGGTTTAACTTGGAAAGAAAGAAACATCAATTGAGCTGTCAGCTGTTAAAGTGTGTATACATTTTTTTGGGACGCCCTGTATATATATATATATATATATATATATATATATATGGTGTGACCTAAACTAATTTCGTAAATAACGATTTTTTGATGTTTGTGTAAAAAATAAAATAAAGAGAACCCAAGTTGCATACCCTTGCAGCCCCATTTGACCTAAACTAATTTCGTAAATAATGATTTTTTGATGTTTGTGTAAAAACTAAAATAAAGAGAACAGTCACTTGCTTGGTTTCGGATTTCAGAATAATTAATTAATTGCTATTTCTCAAATCGGTCTTCTAAACCAACTGGAATATATGGAATATTTTAATCATTCCGTCGTAGAGTTGCCAAGTGTCCTTTATTTCAAAGGACAGTTCTTTATTTCAGCTCATGTGTCCTTGTCCTTTGATAAATTCGGAAAGGACGCCATATGTCCTTTAATTCAGTAATTGACTCAAAATTTTATTCATCACTAAAAATTTGAGACGGAGATGTTTTCAAACTTAATTCGTTAATCGAGAAGCAGACCCGGATCTAGGGGTGGGCTATGTGGGCTGCAGCCACGGGCCCCGCATTTGAGGGGGGCCTCCAAATTTGGAGAAGTTTTCCCCAATGTCTTAAATACATACAGAATGTACTTGTCATTGATGGTGACCAATTGTACCGGCGAACGGAGTTTTTCTAAGTTAAAGCGACTGAAATGTTGCACACGTTCAACAATGAAGCAAAAGCGATTACAGTCACTGGCAATTCTCTGTGTTGAACATGCTCTGGCCAAAGAAGTCGATTTTCGAAATATTATTAATGAATTTGCACAAAAAAAGGCTCGTCGGTTCAATCGGTTGCCAGCTCATAATCAGTAGGTAGGTGTATAAAATTATTAATTCAGGAAAATATAATATGTAAAATAAAGTAAAATATTTGTAAAGTAATATGTTTGTTCTGAAAACTAAATAAATAAAGTAAAGTAATATGTTTGTTCTGAAAACCTTTAATTTTCCTCGTAAACAAAGCTTATAATCCTTATACAATAAAAATTGTAGCCAAGGGGGCCCCAAAAAAAAATATTAGCCACGGGCCCCCATTCTTCTAGATCCGGGCCTGGTGAGAAGTGAGATTCAACATTCAGATGTGATTTCTAGTAAATCAGAGTTGGCAATCCTGCCCCCATTGCCCGTTGCCATTGTCATCCTTGCTGGAGAGGAACGAGGAAGGCATCGCCCGCTAACATATTTTTTGTGCTTTGCCAAATTGCCATATTAAACCGGCTTCATGAGTTTTTGATGTGATTCTATTTTTTATGAGTTGAAGAATATCTTCAGATGAATACTTAGGTAAGAATACTTAATTATATACTAGGTTTCCCTCTCTTAGAAAGTTAGAAAACATTATTTTACGTGTCGCGCTACTGAAAGTTAAGGCTTGTTCGTGTCTAATTTTAAATGTATGGTTTTAAATGTATAAATATTTTCAAAGTGGTGTCCTATGCTTTGTCGGTGCCTGGAACATCAGCATATTGCCAAAGAATTTTCAGTGTAATGAATGCTAAGTGGCGAGATGACAGAAACAGATGTTCAGTAGAATTAATAAAAAGTGAACTTTTGATTTATTTCAATTTAAAAGACAATTGTGCCGATTTTGTTGGCAAAATAAAAAATGATACAGCTTTACTGAAGGCTGGTCGAAGTCAAGATAGGTACAATTTTATAAATAAAGGCTTCATTCATTATAATGATTTGTAAATATTTTCCTGTCTTTAATTCACAAACTACAGTGTGTCCGTAAAGTCATGGTGGGATTTTAAATAGCTATATTATTGCAACGAAACATGATAATGAGATGAAACAATGCCAAATTTAAGAACAACTCTCAAAGTTGTATCTTGTAGTTAGTCTAGACTAAGCTTAACCTTTATCTCGTAGTTAGTCTAGGCTGTCCACATGCCTATGTTGAACATGAGCGTAATAGCCCGAAAGTTAATGTGTGGTGTGCTCTAGCACGAGATCGAGTGATTGGCCCATTTTTCTTCGCGGAACCCACTGTGACGTCACACAACTACCTCGCTATGTTGGAACATTTTGCAGTACCCCAATTTATTGACAATAATGTCATCTTTCAGCAAGATGGTGCTCCTCCGCACTATGCCAACGTTGTTCGAGAATTCCTTAATGAAAAATTTCCACAGAGATGGATAGGAGGAGGAGGATGGAAGCCATGGCCTCCACGCTCTCAGGACCTGACACCTTTGTACTTTTATTTGTGGGGTTACGTCAAGCAAAGCGTGTACAGTGTACCCATTAGGGATATTCATCACTTGCACGAGCGAATCACGGAAGCTATCGCATCCGTCACTCCTGATGTTCTTGGGCGTGTGTGGCTGGAATTGAATCACCGCCTAGATGTCTGCAGGGCTACCAGAGGAGCCCATATCGAACTACGTTAAATAAAGTTATTCTTTTAGAGTTGTTCTTCAATTTGCCTTTTTTTCATCTCATTATCATGTTTCGTTGCAATAATATAGCTATTTAAAATCCCACCATGACTTTACGGACACACTGTATAATAAAGAAATTTAAAAATGTTTCAATACAGTAGTGTGATTTTACAAGTGTACGACTTTCTAGACATATTTTATCTATGAATATAATAAAGAAATTGTAAAAAATATTGCACAAGTAAATTTTTATCACGATAAGCAATGGAATATATGGTAGCGTGCAAGTGTTCTTTATTCAAGATCTGTTGACTTGGCAACCCTATTCCGTCGTATGTATAGGAGTGCGTATTTAAATTCTATTTATTTATTTAATAAACAGAATGAAGTAACGGTATTTTATTTAATTCAGATTAAATGTATTTCTTTTAATGTTAAAATAATTAGTCCTCAATAACTTTAAGGCGAAAATTCAGCTGCTTTGGTAAATCGTGTGAAATAAAATAAATGATGGTACCTGACAACTATCCTCATATAAGGAATACCTGAACAATTAAAATAAAAAATGCTATCTGGCAACTCGACCTTCTAAGCCAAATGGCTGAATAATATAAGGAATAATTAAATAAATATTGCTATCTGGCAACTCAGCCTTCTAAGCCAACTGGCTGATTAATATATGGAATAAATTAAATGCATGGCGAAAACTGGCAGCTCAGCCAACTGGCTGATTAGGGGCCTATAAGAGAGCTGCGGGGTGGCTGAAGAAGTCATATGCGTCTGACAGCTGTCAGGCGAAAACTGGCAGCTCAGCCAACTGGCTGAAGAAGTCATATGTGTCTGACAGCTGTCAGGCGAACACTTCTTCCTTTCTCTCGCTGCCCCTTTGGGGGGTTCAGCTTGGGGGATAACTCCGCCTCCAAGTTGCATACCCTTGCAACCTCATTTTGGGGTTGGCAACAAAGGGTTGGCATTTTCCTTTGGGGGGTTCAGCTTGGGGGATAACTCCAAGTTGCATACCCCTTTCAACAAGGGAGTGCCTTGCAACAAAGGAGGGGTTGGCACTCTTGCAACATTATGCACTTGCATTTGCACTCTCCCATTTTGCCACCATACTACTAAGCTTCTCAAAAGTTGCATCTAAGAGCGAGCCTCGTTTCGGACGCAGTATATCCTTCCCTACTGAAAAAACCCGCTCAACAGCGGCACTAGATGGTATAGGAGTGTTAAGTTTAATAAACATATTTTTAAAGTTAGTGGATGGGAAGGATGCAGAGCTAACGTGCCGTGAAGGCCCAGATGAGAGGAATGACGAAACCTCTGTTGAACTTAGGTCCCTCCCTGCTCCAGGGTTCTTCGCCTTTTTACTTTGACAGTGCTGTCAGTGTAGGGGGAGAGGGTGGATTGGGGTAGGCTGCCAGCATGCCAACGGCCAACATGCACACCTCGCTCATAGTGAAGGGACAAATTTTTAACGTTTAATGAATAATGAGTGAGGATCGAAAGAAACTAATTGCGAGCTACGATAAAAAGTAACGAGTAACGACTAACGAATGTATTTCCCTAAAAAGTAACGTCGTTACTGAGAGTACAAAAACTTTTGATAAGACACTAGTTTATTACCCTGATGAAAAAAAGTCATGCACCCCCCAAAATGATGTTCACACAAGTCGCAGAAGCTTCAGTAACTGGTGTAGCCACCGTTAGCATTCACACATTCTTGACAACGTTGGCGCATGCTGTTCATCAGGCGTTGGAAATAACGTTGAGGGATCGCTTGCCATTCTGCGACTAATCGCTGAGCCAGTTGCCGGAGGTTGACGGCAGGGACGTGATGTGATCGAACTCGCCGCCCTAGTTCATCCCACGCATGCTCAATGGGTGACAAGTCGGGTGAATATGCAGGCCAATCCATGTGCTGAACGTTCTGCTCCTGCAGGAAGTCGGTCACCACCCTGGCACGATGAGGTCTTGCGTTGTCGTCCTGGAACCAAGCTCCTGGTCCAATCCGCTGCAGAAGTGGAATTACCAGAGGTTGAACAATCTCGTTGAGATAACGCTGACCAGTCAAATTTCCGTTGACGACGTACAGAGGGGTTCTGTGGTTCATGGATATCCCCGCCCACACCATCACACTTCCTCCTCCAAATGGTAGACGTTGAGCAACGTTGACATCAGCAGATCTCTCTCCTTGACGACGATAAACACGAGCCCGGCCATCATTGAACTGGAGCGAGAAGCGTGACTCATCTGTGAACATTGTCTCTGCCCACTGACCACGGTTCCACCGGATATGACGTCTGCACCAATCTCGGCGAGCCCTTCTGTGACGGTCAAGTAGCGGTGGTCGGACTGCAGGACGCCGGCATCGCAACCTCGGTCTCGCAGACGATTCCTAATGGTCTGGTCGGACACGTTGGTGCCTCTGGCAGCTCTGAGTTGATCCCGAGATGCCGTGCGGTCACAAAGCGCTGTCGCAACGCCGTTATCATCAGGAAGCGGTCTTCTCGTGCTGTTGTTGATCGGGGTCTTCCAGAACGGGGCGATTCTGAAGCATTAGTTGTTCTGAACCTCTGCCAGAGTCTGCCGATAACGCTTTGGCTTACATTTAGACGCTGAGCCACAGTTCTCTGAGTTTGTCCATCTTGTAGCCAGCCAATGGCCCTTCCCCTGTCTTGGATGCTGAGTTGTCGTCGAACCATCTTCAAATTTCAAGTGATGATGAATGGAAAATGCTCAGCCCTTTCATTGCTAAAATTGGCATGCATGGAATGACACTCATGCAAAACACGTGCAAATGGTGCATGAGGTGTCACAATGGGTGTTTCGAGGTAGTTTGTCAGTTTAGTCTGACTAAGTTCGTGCTTCAAATCTATGAAAAGGAAATCTGGGTTAATTTAAAAAGTTTCTAAAGATAAGTGCAATGATTGCATGTCCCATAATAACGTGATGTCTATAGTCCAAATGACAACCCAAAGGGGGATATTCTAACCCTATCTGGCTTAAAAAGACATACTTACAAAAATGATCAAAAAATTTCCTTTGACCCTTAAATTCTTTTGAGTAGTATATATATATATTTACGTCAACAATGACATACAAAGGAAAAAGGGGGTCGGTGACTACTTTTGGGTGAATGGAGTCAAAACTCAAGAATCACTGAGTGATACGCCGATCCGCTTCTACGCCTCTTATAAAGTTAGACTCACACCCGTGATACGCCGCCTAAAGGGCCATAGGGAAGAATTTATCCAAAGACACAAGTTGTATTTATGCATAGACATGCTTAATTTTATGCCTAATCAGCATAAATTATGCTAATGACCATATTTCTAACTTTTGAACCAATTAACTTAGAAACGTGTGTCATGACTCGTTTTCAGCTAAATTCAGCATGAGAAATCCATTTCTGAGGTTATTATGGGGTTTGGAGGTCATTTTGACCCCCAAAATCAAATATGGCCGCTGGCCGCCATGTTGAAATTGGGGAGTTTCTGCAGTTTCAAAACTGACGGAGTGAGACACCCCAAAATAACCTGAAACCCCAAAATAACCTCAGAAATGGCTTTCTCATGCTGAATTTAGCTGAAAACGAGTCATCACACACGTTTCTAAGTTCTGTGACCTTTAAAAATTCAATTGGAGCTTATGCTTCATATGTCAGTCAGACAAAAGCTATGAACCGACTAAGAAACCATCATCTGTGAAATTGAGAAACAAACCTGAAAGACTTTCAGCCTCTTATAAAGAAGTTACGGACAACATCCAGGAGCTCAATGAATTAGGGGAGTTGCCTGACTTTGAAGTCGTAGATGACATTGGTGGCGGTGCTCAGAATGTAGTGCAGCTGATGATGTCTAATCAATTAGTGTGGTACAAAAGTTGTAGGAATGCTGTCGACAATCAAAAAGTGCAGAGAGCGAGGAAAAAGCATCAAGGGCAAGAGTCAGTTAGCTCGGTGAAAACTCGCCCCATGAACAGTGGTGCCAGGTCCATCACACAGGCCTCACCCTCACCCTCTACATCTTCGAGCGAACCAGTCGACACTCCATGCCTCTTCTGTGACGAAGTGGGCAACAAGAAAGAGCTGAGGAAGGCCTCCACTCTTGGCTTGGCTAAGAAAGTCAATGATTGCGCTCGAGTGTTAGGTGACAAACGTCTGTTGGCTAAACTTTCTGCCGGTGACATGGTCGCTATTAATGCGTAATTGAGGGTGAACAAAATTGTGGGCGGAGCTTATACTCACTGCCGCCAGTCTCTGTTGTTCAGCATAACTCAACCACTCCACCACCAGCTTCGGTCTTCTATATGTAGTCTTCTCCACCATCCCTGGTGAGTATTAATAATTTTTAATCTTTGTTAATTATATTTAGTCTATATATTATACTTATTTACTGTTAAAGTTATATTTTGGAGCCGAAATTGGGTTGAAAAGTTTTTCAGGAAACACATCCCCTATTCATATAATTATGCTTACTAGTTAAAGTGGGCTACGGTCCCATTTAGCTGAACCTGCGGTGCTGGGGCCTTCCGCTTCTAATTGGGGTGCCTGCGGCCTCCAAATTATTGGCGAGTCAAATATTCGGTCAATAAAAATATGGAAAAGAATGCAGTCATGAAAATCTTGAGCTTCACAATACAATGAGTTCGGATGTGAAGCATAAGATTTTCATTGCTGCATTCTTTTCTAGCTAAAGTGGGCCGTAAAAAAAAAAGAAAACATTCATATTCTATACAGGGTGATGCATAAATGTGTTTCATAAATCGCAGAGTGTATTCTTGAGATAAAAGTAAAGAAGAAAGACCATATAAACATAAGGCGAGAAAGATTTTTTACATTTTTTACCTTCGTATAGGCGTTTCCTTGAGCAGACTTTGCCAGTGCTTCTTGAAGATGTACTATCAGAACTCGACGACTAATGGGGTTCATGTACGATGGTGCACAAGCTCATTTCGCCCGTTTAACGAAGGAATATCTCGATACTGTGTATCCTGACAAGTGGATAGGGCGCGATGGACCTATTCCGTGGCCACCTCGGTCACCAGATTTAAATCCTCTTGATTATTACTTATGGGGTCAGTTCCTTTCTGGCCGATCTATAGCTGTAATTGTAGATGGCCCCTTGGAGGGGCCAAGGGCGAATGCCCTCAAAAGCGCCCTCTCCCACATAGAAGAAGAGAGCCAAAATCAAGGTCCGGGGTTTTCGAGATGCGTTTGAAATATGGAAGGTCATGATAGGAGGAAAGATTAATTGAGGAAGATTGTTCCAGAGTTGACTTGTTGAGTAGATGAAAGATTGAAAATACCGATTAACCCTTGCGTTAGAGGGTTGGACAGAAAAGGAATGAGAAAGTATCGAAAGTCTGGTGCTGCGTGCTCTCCTTAAAGGAGGAGGTATGCAGTTAGAGAGTTCAGAAGATAGTAAAGAGAGAGAGTGGCAACATTGCGGCGAAGAGAGATTCAAGACAGTCAGTAAAAGGAGGGGAATTGATGAGAAGAAAAGCCTTTGATTCCACCCGGTCAAGTACGGCTATGTGGATTGAGCCACCCCACACATGAGAAGCATACAGGGGCGGACAAGACCCCTGTACAGAGACAGCAACTAAGTGGGGGTGAAGAAACCGCGGAGGCGGTACAGCACACCTAACCTCTTAGAAGCTGTTTTGGAAAGAGAGTATATGTGATCTTTCCAGGAAAGATCACGAGAAAAGGAAACGCCAAGAATGTTAAGAGAAGAGGAAGGCTTGAGTTGTGTGTTGTTGAAGGTAAGGGGATAGTTGTGTGGAAAATTGTGACGAGGAGACAGATGGAGGAACTGAGTTTTTGAGGCATTAAAAGCCAAAAGGTTTTCTCTACCCCAATCAGAAATAGCAGAAAGATAAGAGGTCCGGTATTCCATCGCCGTCCTACGCGAATCATGGAGTGACTGCTGTGAGGGACGCTCTGGGAAGCGGATGGAAAAGTGAAGTGTAGAATCATCGGTATAGAAGTGAACAGGACAGGAAGTACGAATTAAAAGATCATTAATAAATAAAAAGAAAAGAGTGGGTGACAGGACAGAACCATGAGGGACACCAATGTTGATAGCTTGAGGAGCAGAACAGTTGTCATCTACAACCGCAGCTCTAGATCGGCCACCAGAAAGGAAATTAGAGATGAAGGCTATGGAAAAACTATACGCGCTTACAACATGGTATCATATGTGATACCTTTATTTCATAATTAAATATAAATTATTAATTAATTGAATTAAATATCTACAAAATTGCCTCGGGATTGGCGACATAGCCTAATGGGAATGAAATGATTGCCATACATACATAGAACCCGTATGTAGGCGTCGGGCCTGCATAACCACAAGAAACATTTATTATTTCACGTGATCAAAATTTTCCATTGCTAACTCATGAGATTACATCAAGGCATGGGTCAACAATAGGCTGACCATATTTCCTTGAGACAAAAACGGGACATTGGGATGGCAAAAAAGGGACGGGGGTTATGTAATATTCTGTATTCATGAAAAAGTAAGTACATAAACATATTGAGCTTACAATTATTCTTCAGTGACAGAACCCATACAGAACCCATAAAAAAAACGGTACTGTCCCGTTCAAAACGGTACGTATGGTCAGCCTAGTCAACAACCTTCGCCAAATCAGCAATTTATACTAAAATACGAAGATTATATTATATCGGCGTGCTTGGAGCTCTTTATGTTACAGCGAACGCTTTAAACAGGGAAGATGTGCTTCGTCTTCCCTAAAGTTCTGAGTGAATTCCTCATAATATAAAACCCAATAACTATAAAAAGGATAGGCCTATACCTTCAGGTGTTTAATTAGTGACTGCCTATATCAGTTACAAAGTGTCAACTCGCAGTGTAGGCTCCATCGTAACGGCCCTACATCGAAGAAGACCGTCACGCCCTACATCGAAGCAAACTAAGGCCCAGCGAAAATAAGGTGGGACACTGTCTTTCGTTCACATATAGGTAGGCATCTAAAATCCCGACGCTAGAGTTACCATAAACAATTAAATAAAAAGAGGTCCTTTGAAGACTCCACTGAAATCTGCTGGAAATTGCCAACGGATGAGGGTATCAGGCAATCAACCCATAGCCCTATATAGTTTTTTTCACATGGTGGCCCGTATATGGGGAACTGACCCCTCTAAAATTTACAGTGACATACACAGTGGCTAGGCTTAGCTCATTAGGCCTAACCCCAATTTCAACTATAACCCCAGTTACCCCACTATAGTTTTTTCATATGGTGACCTATGTAACTGGGGAACCGATCCCTTTTACCTTTACACTAACCGAAAACAAAGGCTTGTTCATTTAACAGGCATAACTCATTTTAGGTCCTATAAAAATAGGCCCACATCATTAAGCCTATTTAATAGGTCCTACTCTTTAACTCAAAACAAAGCCTTGTTGATTTAACAGGCTTAACCCATTTTAGGTCCTATAAAAAGACCAATTTCAACATAAGCCTATTTAGTAGGCCAAACACAGCCTATTTAGTAGGCCCAAATCACTTTGCCTTAACTAATAGGCCTAACATACTCATACACTAAAGGCCTACTTCAAACACTACAATTTGCAATTAATATACAAGAAGCCTACCTAACAAAGTACGCCCTACTCTTTACACTCAAGGCCTATCCTAACTAAAAACACTAAATTTATAATTCAACCTGTGGTGTAGGTTATAAAATTTATTTCAGCAATTTAACTTACTCATAAGACTCATTAACATCGCAAAATTCAATTCAGAACTGTAACATCACAAAATTCAACTCAGAACTGTAACATAAAAAAAATTCAACTCAGAACTGTAACATAAAAAAATTCAACTCGGAACTGTAACATCACAAAGACCTAAAGCAATTGCACGAATTCAAACCTACACCCACCTAACACCTATTCGTAACCCTATTCTAAGTCCTATTTGACATATAGGCACAACCTATTGTAAGTCCTATTTGACATATAGGCACAACCTATTGTAAGTCCTATTTGACATATAGGCACAACCTATTGTAAGTCCTATTTGACATATAGGCACAACCTATTCTAAGTCCTATTTGACATATAGGCACAACCTATTCTAAGTCCTATTTGACATATAGGCACAACCTATTCTAAGTCCTATTTGACATATAGGCGCAACCTATTCTAAGTCCTATTTAACATATAGGCCAACACATTTTAAGTCCTATTTGACATATAGGCCAACCTATTTTAAGTCCTATTTCACATACAGGCGCGACTTATTCTAAGTCCTATTTCACATACAGGCGCGACCTATTCTAAGTCCTATTTCACATATAGGCATAAAACAGACAAGGCTTGATATAAGGGTCTCAAATGCAACATTTGAGGATCTTTACTCAGCCAAATTGGTTAACCTAACACAAAACCCAAAAATAAAACCCTATAACAAAATACACATTTACGCACACACGTACGGTACAGTATATAAATATATACATACGACTCCAAACATCCAATTCTTCTTTTAAGGAAGAATCACTCAACAGATTTCATCAACAGACACATACATTCCTTGCAAACAGATTGGATTCCTTCAAAACCCCAAACCTTCCAGACCTACCTGTAGGATACACAACATTTACTCAATCATAACTATGGGTATTGACTTCACTGGAGTGGTGGATCCAAGTTTTGAAGACCAACTGGATTCAGAGGAATGCAAAACACACACACACACACACAGTACTCTTTTCATGTGTCTCAAACACAACAACCTGTCTGAACATAACCAAGGATCGGAGAGTAAAAGCTTTTATTGCCGCGCTCTGATTCTGTGCACATAATTTTGTGCCAAAAATTATATGGTTAGACAGTGGACATACAAACAAACTACTCTAAAGGGTTTTATGGCTTACTTTGGCCATAGCCCTAACTACTCTACTCTAAAGGGTTTTATGGCTTACTTTGGCCATAGCCCAAACTACTCTACTCTAAAGGGTTTTATGGCTTACTTTGGCCGTAGCCCTAACTACTCTAAAGGGTTTTATGGCTTACTTTGGCCATAGCCCTAACTACTCTACTCTAAAGGGTTTTATGGCCTACTTTGGCCATAGCCCAAACTACTATTTCAAGGGGCTGATGGCCTACCTTGGCCATAGCCCAACAGATCATCAAAGGGCCTTGGCCTACCTTGACCATGGCCCAACAAATTCATCAAACGGCTGATGGCCTACCTTGGCCATAGCCCAACAGATCCTCAAAGGGCCTTGGCCTACCTTGGCCATAGCCCAACAAACTCATCAAACGGCTGATGGCCTCCCTTGGCCATAGCCCAATCTATCCAACAAGGGGCTGATGGCCTACCTTGGCCATAGCCCAACCTATTCATCAATGGGCTGATGGCCTCCCTTGGCCATAGCCCAACATATTCAACAAGGGGCTGATGGCCTCCTTTGGCCATAGCCCAATCTATTCAAACAAGGGTCTTGTGGCCTCCCTTGGCCAGAGACCAAACACAAAAACAGTACAGGATTCAAAGCCCCAAGCCCTCCAGATCTACCTGTGGAGGAGTAACATTTACTCTACTAAAACTATAGGTATTGACTAGTCTGAAGTGGTAGGAGGTTTGAATACAGTACAAACTCTTTTAACCAAACAACACAACATGGAAGTACAGCACATTTCAATTAACTCACCAACGTAGAAGTCACTTCAAAACATAAATCGTTAACAAAACAAAACATGACAAAACTACAAAACCACATCAGTAAACCAGCATTTAAAAACTGGTGGTCAACATAAAATTTACACAAATAATGAGCAAAGTTAAAATGCTTAATAACTTTACTTTAATTCTGTAAATTTCCTATACCTAAGGGGAGTCAAACTGATTGACATAACTTTAACTAAACTTGAGAAGTTGGCCTCTTGAACTTTTATATTTAAATAGGTCTTGAGTAACCTTTCTCTTCCTAAATTCCTATTTCATTCTTTTCAATCCATTTCACATGGTTTAAAATACATAGTTTATCAAAAAATTTTATCTATAACATACAAATCCCCACCCCCCCGCCCCAGTATATGCAAAAACTATACGTGCTTACAACATGGTAGAAATTACATAACGCTTATAAAATGTTGTGTTTGGCCACGAGTTGGCAGTTTTTCGGCTGTAGTTATATTGTAAGCTTTGAATTAGTGTGAATCCTGCGATTGCTTGACCATACAACTTGTGAAAGAGGAACACACACACACACACACACACACACACTCTTGATTTTATTTATAAGATTTAGAATATTCTTTGAATTAATTATTTACAATCATGACTTGCAAGGAATTTCAGTCATACTTGAAGTCTGAAGATGGAGCTAAAATTTTGAAGATTAAAAGTTCAGAAAAATATTGACATACGTCATAATATAATTAGTAAAGCGAAATTTAATATGCTATGATAATTTCAATATTATTTACGATATTTCAATATTATGTATAATAATTTCAATATTATTCACGATCACGATGTTTAATTGTTAAGCATTATTTTAATAAATTTTTTCTAATTTTGTTTGTTGTAAACGTTGAAGAAATCGTTTCAATTTGAAAAAAATTTGGTCTTAAAAAAAAATAAAAAAAATAAAAAAATTTTGTCCGCATGGCCATTTGAAAAATCTGGCAACCCTAATGGTGGCTATTGTGCAAACATTGAAAAAGAGGACGCATTTATGAAAATTTTTTAATTCGGTGTAAATGCCTTTTTTAAAACAATACCTACACAATTTTATAACGAAATGAGAAACGAAATAATATTTTTTAACTTACGTTTATTTGATCAAATCTAATTTTTCTTCGTTTTTCATACTTTTCCGTCTCTGACAGCTGCTAAAAAATTTTCGGTTCTTTTGCATTATCCTCCCAACACTAATTTTTTTATATAATGTTGGTTTGGTTTTGGTTATGGTACTTTATTTTCCTTCCATTATAAAAAAAAATTGGTGCTACTGTAGTATGCGGTCTACCTACGATTCGGCGGTCTACCTTTTAATTATAGCTTCTTATCTTGTTTACTAATTGTTTGTTTACATCCCATTGTCAATCGCCCTTGATGATTGGTTAGGTTTAGTCATGATATTTTCGTTAGTTTTAACGAAAATATCATGATTAAACCTAACCAATCGTAGGTAGACCGCATACTACAGTAGCACCAAAAAATTAGTGTGTTGGTATTAGGTTAGGTTTGGTTAGGTCACGGTAAAAACAGCCCGCCGCCATTATAAAAAAAAATGGTTCTTTTGCATTATCCTCCCAACAATAATTTTTTTTATATAATGTTGGTTTGGTTTTGGTTATGGTACTTTATTTTCCTTCCATTATAAAAAAAATTAGTGTTGGGATTAGGTTAGGTTAGGTTTGGTTAAGTTAGATTAAAAACAGCCCGCCGCAAGTGTTTTGCTAACGTACTTTATTTTCCTTCCATTATAAAAAAAAATTAGTGTTGGGAGGATAATGCAAAAGTACCAAAAAGGTTAGTGTTGGGAGGATAATGCAAAAGTACCAATTTTTCTTTATTATTTCTTCTTAAGCTTCAAAACAGATAGAGTTCGATATCACGTTTATTGCGTTCATCTCGCCAGGCATTTTTCGTCATAGAAAACACTCTTTCAGTGAGGGAATTACTGCACGGGGTTAAAAATATGTACATAGCTGCAAATTTTTCTAATATTTCAAAAATTATTTGCCGCCTCTGGGGATTTCAATATTTTTAGATATTTATCTTGAACTGCAGGCGTTTCATCAGTTTCACTTAGAAATACTGAAAAAGCTTTTTCGATGAAAAAAATATTCCACCTAAAGTTCGTCTATGTTCAGCTCAGTGCCAAATTTACAAGCCAAAACAGCCCCACTAAATTCTTTAAGTTAAAAGCGCATTTTCTGTTAGGGAAAGTACAGACAGCGTCTTATGAATATTCATTAAAGTCATACTGCTCTTTTAGATATTTAACTCTTTCATGAAACTGAATAAAGTCCTTTTCGCATTTCTGTTTAATTCCATTTGAAAAGACTTAATTTATTGTCTGCCATAAAACCAAAGAAATTGTCCCAGACTCTTTCCAATTTCGTTTTTGACCTACCATTAAATCATGTACTGAAGCCACATTAAAGTTTTTTTCTAAAGACAGAATGGTGTCAGTAAACAATTTCAATAAATGGCAAAGAAATAAAATATATACTTCAGCTGTTCCATTTGTCTATCAACATTTCCAAATCCCATATTATTTGAGAACAGCTATCTTCACCGATGCTTCTGAAATAGCTTTTCAGAGTTTCCCAACACTAGTAAAGTCTGTCAATAGCTGGTAAAAGTGATAGCCATCTGGAAGGTACATATTTCATTATAGTTGCTTTTCCATTTAAAAAAAACCTTAAGATGCTTCAACATGACTACTGATTACTCAATACTAGCTCTGCGAAACCAAAAGCCGAAATCAGCTGAGCAGCGAGCAAGGCTGCCATCTTGGCATGAGTGGCAAGTTCTGCCAACCTAACAGCAGCAATATATAAATTTTAAACATCAAATAGAGTAAGTTCGTGGTTAGTTACAACTTGCAATTGAAAATAGCCAAAATACCGGGCAAAGTGGTGTTTTGGCACACTTGTCGTATAGGACAGTCATGAAATTATAAAAATAGAGGAGTGTCCGGTTTAATACCGGACGTCTAGCCACCCTAGACTGGGTTCTGTTTTTAATAATAATTCCCTAGCCTAAGGTCGAAATCCATTGACCAAACACCGTTGCTCAGGGTTAAATTAGCCTGAGCTAAGTCAGCAAAGCTGTTACAAAAGTTACGAATATATGATTTAACCTGTGTTGTCCTCATATTTTAAGGATATATTTATGAAAGTCTTAAGTTTAGATTTAGTCGTGCTTTTAATGCAAAATAACATAACCCAATCATGCTAAGTTTAGACGATTAGGCCCTAGGTATAGGTAGCCTACACTACATGTCTACTGTCGTTCTGCTGCTATCTTATTTTAATACAGTATACTGTACTGTATTTTGCAATTTTAATATATTTTTCCTTTTTATGAAAAATCTTTTGTTAGCGTAACTGTCTTATAATTTTTTAAATATAGATGTAAAAATTATGAATAGCTCATTATTTTAATTACAAATTGTCTCTTAAGTTACAAACTCCAATCTTTATTTTCCGTAATTGACTGAGCAAATCTTAGTCACCTATAATTACGGGATCACCTGAAGATCAGGGCCCCCAGCCTTCTTTAGTAAGCCTTATAAGGCTAACTAACGAAAATATCATGACCTAACCTAACTAGTCGTTAGGTCAACTGTACGCACTTGACGATTGGTTAGGTTAGGTCGTGATATTTTCGTTAGTTAGCCTCATAAAGCTAACTAAAGAAGGCTGGGGGACTTGATCTTCAGGTGATCCTGATTACGAAACACAGGGGGCGGCGGGGTGGTGAGGGAAAGAGTATGATGGAAGGTTTTCTGACTGAATTGGGGGGTCTGTGTAACTTACTTCACAGGCTTTGTTCTAATTAATATTTTGACATAAAATAATACCGTAGAAAGTAAATAAAGATTCACTCACTAAATTCGAAGGACGATAAAGTTCTCTAAACTTATGAAGAGTCCCAATCCAAATGAAATTAACTCTTGTTTTTGAAATCGTGACCCACTTTCAAAAAACAACAGGGCAAGTTAGACCCTGCACTGCCTGCAGTCTGTTTGAAAGATGCTAGAATTGCTTTGCAATTTACCACTCTGAAAGAAAATTTGGGTCTTCTAGGTTTCATTCACTGCTAACTTATAATAATAAAATATGTTTTTTTTTTAGGTAATTTTATGCACAGAATTCAATTTTGGCCTTTCTTAAATGTGGAAATTAACCAAAACTAAGATATATATAAACCATAACCTTAATAAAATAGAAAATAAATTACTGTATACCCACTATAGCCTAAATGAACACAATATCTTCCACAAAAATAGTACGATATCTTATTTCGAAAGTATACAATGCCCTGAAAGGATGCATATTACTGTCATTGCATATACTGTATATAAGTTAGGTTAGGATAGTGCAACTCACTTCTCTTAATTAAATAGTTATAGTTCATTTAGGCTACCGGTAGCTATAATTTACTTTCTATTTTAGTTAGGTTAAGGTTTATATACACACACACACACACCTTAGTTTCGGCTAATTTCCATATTTAAGAAAGGCCAAAACTGAATTCTGCGCATAAAATGACCTAAAAAATTATACCTTTTTATTAAAAATCAGCACGAATGAAACCGAGGAGATCCGAAAATGTGAAACCTTATAATTAACATTTTTTAAGTTTAGAATTATTAGGAATTTTTAAGTTAACTCTCTGTGAACCAAACCACCAGGTTTCGTTATCAAAGCGACCCTTATTCGCCACACACACACACACACACACACACACAATATTAGCAATAAAACATATGAATAAACTTTGGAATCTTCCTCAAGTTTATCTTTTAATTAACTTGTATTTTCAGTCTTTCAAACTCGTGCAGTAGGTTACGCTAGTTGAGCGTGGGTGCAGTGCGTGCAGATGGCTAGCGATCAGTGCGTACGTAGCTTACCTTGGTTGGAATAAGCAAATTAGACAATATAGGGCTAGGTCATGTCATAATTTCTGTCTTTAATTATACATACTTAAGAGTAATTCGAGTCTTTTATATTCTGAGTAAATTAAGTGTGTATGAATAGGGTAACAGTTTTTCAAAAAAAGGATTATTTTCATTCACTATTTAATGAAATCAGTGTCACCCTGTTTTGAATTTTGAGATATCGTAATAAGTACCAATACCCCTAGTCGCCAGTACTTCAAAAACGGGTTCATACATTTTACTATACAGGGTGTCCCATAAGTCCGGCATCATAGGAAAAATAATAAAAAAAAGGCAAAACAAAAGCTTTTATTTACAGAACGTGCTCAATATGTCCACCATTGTTTTCAATACACAAATTCAGACGTGATACCCAGTCAGCAAGCACACGGTGAATGATGTCAGGAGTAATGGTGTTACATGCCCCAATAATGCGCTGCCGCAAATGTTCAACACTCCTAATTTTCTCTGCGTATACCAGCGCTTTCAAGTGGCCCCAGAGATAAAAATCTAGTGGCGTGAGATCCGGGCTTCTAGCTGGCCATTCCACAGGCCCTCGACGTCCTATCCAACAGGGAATTGTTGGTACAGGTATTCCCTTACTTGGGTGCTGTAATGTGCAGGAGCGCCGTCTTGCTGGAACCATGTTGGGAAATTTCCTTTTTCGTTCAAGACACTGGGAAATGCTTCTTCCTTGAGCATACGTAGGTAGATGCCTCCAGTAACATGTTCATCGAAAAAGAGGGGGCCTATGATGCGATCCTTCCAAATGCGACACCATACCATCACCCGAGATGCACCTTGTTCCTTTGAAAAGGTATACCAGTGAGGGTTGTTTTGAGACCAGTAGCGGGTGTTCTGTCGATTTACCTCACCATTTCCATAAAAAACAGCCTCGTCACTGAACAGAATGGTGGACGGGAAATTGGCATCCCGAGCATATTGTTCCGTAGCCCATTCACAAAATTCCATCCGCCGGTCGGGATCATCTTCGCTTAATTTCTGTAGGATCTGAAGTTAATATGGATACCATTTGTGAGCCTGAAGAATGCGATGGATGCTACTTTTCGACACTCCTGTCTCGGCGGACAATCGCCGAAGAGGCTTATTGGGACTTCTGTTAAAATGAGCCAGGATAGCAGTCGCTGTATCATCGTCAGTGGACCTCCTTGAAGGTCCACTGCGTGGTTTATCTTCTATGGATCCTGTTTCCTTAAGCTTTCCAACAAGTCTGCTAACACAACTCTGTGTTATTGGCTCGCGGTCTGGATGCAGTCTCTTAAATTCAGCAGCGGCGTCTCTTTGACTCCGATTTCCTATGAGTAGAATTATCTGGATTCGTTCTTCCTTGCTCACAGACATTATGGCCTGTAGAAAGAGAAAAATATGAATTATGGTTTGTAGAAATAGAAAAATATGAATTTCTCCTATGATGCCGGACTTATGGGACACCCTGTATATGGTACACTGTCACATTTAGAGAAACTTTAATATATATTAACAGAACCAGGTGAGAAAGGCTAGAACCCCAGACTTTAATGATGAAGGTTGCCTAGATGTCCAAAGTGCAAAGTTACTGACTTGTAACATACTGTAGCAGTTCAATCGCTGACCACATTGAATTATAACAGTATATATACAGTATAATTCCGTTCGAATATTATAATATAGGACTAGCCAGCTACAGAGTTAGGTAAAAAGTAAGCCCATTACTTTCAAATTTGTTTTAATAACCACTTCAAACGTGAAATAATCGTACCTGTTAAAAACATGATCGAAATAGGTGTGTGTATTATGAGTATAATGTTTCGTGATGGTGAGAGAATAAACCAAATTTGGCAAATTATGGACGTGGCAACCACCAAAATTAGGCCTACACTTATTTCGACTTCTTACTTGAACGCCAAACTACAGGGTGTTCATAAAGTCACGCATCAGAGGAAAATACATTTATTTTGTTTATTTATTTATTTTGTTTTATTTATTTATTTGTTCGAAATGATTCCCACCAATCTCAAAACATGTATGTAAACGAAAAAGCAGGTTTCTTTGAATGTTCCTCAGCATATTTGGCCTGATGGAGACATAAATAAATAGACATTGCTTATGTTCCTATGAGGCGTGACTTTATGGACACCCTATATATATAATATATAATATATATATATATATATATATATATATATATATATATATATATATATATATAGTAGCCTTGAAAGTAGGCTTACTATAATTTTATTAATTAAATTTGAAACGAATGCTTAGGGTCACCAGTCAGAGCATTCAGCCCAAACAACAATATACAGGGTGTTTCAGGTCGACCCTAGAAATATGGAAATTGGCGGAATTTGTATTTGGTATTTGGAGTTTGTCATAGTAACTCCGTAACTAATATGAAGTATTTCTTTTTATTGCAGGTGAATGAAAACAGCTGGTAGAGGAAGTGGATCATTTCGATTGTCTAAGCAGCAACGAATAAAACTGGTGAAGTTGGTGTATCTTTGCGGTGAGAAAGTGAGTGAAGCACGTCGAAGATTTTACGCAGAGTATGGTTTTACGCCGGCACATGCAACTGTTAGTGATTTGATAAGAAAATTTGAAGAAACGGGGAAACGTTGACACAAAGTCCTCGGGATCAAGAGAAACAGTAACTGGTGTGGACATTATATAGGGTGGCCCACTTTTCAATTTTTTTTGAAAAGTATAGGTTATCGTAGTTTTTCCCATTATTTGGCACTATACTAGCACATTGGTACCATTTTTACAAAAATTGATCAATATTTAGGGGTCTCGCATCGACCTTGAAATTACGAGGTTTTTTAAAAAATGCGTACTTTTTAACTTTTTACTGAATCAAGATAAATCATTAAGTAGGGATGTTTTCTGAATCTTCTTGATGAGAGAAGTCGTTTGGTGTGCCTTCCAATGTCATACGACTAACGGTTTAAAAGTTGTGCCTGTATACAGGTAATACCAATGTGCTAGTATAGTGCCAAATAATGGGAAAAACCACGATCACCTATACTTTTCAAAAAAATCAGCAAATAGCAGACAAATAAGGAAGAAAGAAACAATAACTTAAACAATCACTTTTGCATTGTATTGACCACTATCACACGTCACTGGCTGCAACGTTGTCCCTCTGTGCTATGTCATCGTGGCGAGTGATGACTTCTTGAAGTCGCCGAGCTCTTTCCGGTTCTTTTCCACCACTTGCAGAAGATCCTGCAGCTGTGCCTCGTCCTTTGTGACCGTGTTCGCATAGTCTTGTATCAATTGGACTCCTCTTTCAGCGACGTCATTGGTGACCTGGAGATTAGAGATCACATCCTTCAGACGACAAAAGTCCTCGTTCTCGTCCCACTTATCTGCTGGTGGATCCGCCGAACGTGTGATAGCAGCCACAATGCTTACTACCTATGTAGAGAATGGAAAGTGGAGAGGAAACTGTCAAGAATACATGTGGGTTACGGGACACTTTAAAACTGATGCTATCGATGAATACTATACACAATACGCACCTGATTATTAGACATGCGGAAACGATCAGCCACTTCCATGACAGCAGGTGCATTAAGGATGCGGCGAGGAAGATTGACAGACACACTTGGCTCTTTCGGCAGGGGGAACGCTAGTTCTGTCTCCGACTCTCCTGACATGCCAGTATCATCATTCTCCATGGCCTCATCTCCGGTTTCGTATGCACACTTTGAGGTTTGCGGCTCCTGGCGAGGACGTTTTCTTCCTTCCTGTAGCTTTCTTTTTACAGCGAAAACTTTATCGTTCCCGCTCATCGTTGCCACCCGAGGACCACGTTGATCGAGGTAGAAGTCAATGTCTTCTTTCTTGTCCTTGTCGGACAGCAGTCGATTCTTCTTTATATCTTCGACAGCGTCAGATGCTCCGATATCCCACAGCTTGTCCACACTGTCCGAAAACTTCTGCCGTTTTCCTCCGGCGTCAGTTTCTCGTTTTCTGCTCTTTTGGAGTAAGTGCCACTCTTTTCACAATGCCTCTAGCTTCCGTTCGCAGTTGAGCTTTGTGATTGTTTTAATGCGGGCCATGTTCCAAAACTTTAAGACGTTGTTTACGGTTTCTTTGAATGCGTCTTTCCTGTTAGCAGTGTACTGGATAACACTGAAGAAGTATTGCAAAACCTGCCGTGTTGTTGGCAATTTGCTACCACTGATGGAGGACGACGGTTGGCCAACTAAAAAAATTTCCGAGGCCGATCTTAGAGAAGGTAGCGATGTTATTTTCGCCTTTCCTTTTGATGACTCTCTCTTTGTAGCTTCAAGAGTTCTTCCAGTTATGGTTGCCATCGATTTGTCCATGACAAAGGATGAGGAACTCAGACAGAATTTCAAAATGTTATGATCTGCAAAAAAAGAAATAGGTTAGGTACCTGGCACAGGCATAATGCATTTTCTAATTACCTATATACATTATACATTCCGCCCGGGTATGGTGACTCATTTTTTTGAAAAGTATAGGTGATCGTGGTTTTTCCCATTATTTGGCACTATACTAGCACATTGGTATTACCTGTATACAGGCACAACCTTTAAACCGTTAGTCGTATGACATTGGCAGGCACACCAAACGACTTCTCTCATCAAGAGGATTCAGAAAACATCCCTACTTAATGATTTATCTTGATTCAGTAAAAGGTTAAAAAGTACGCATTTTAAAAAAAACTAGTAATTTCAAGGTCGATGCGAGACCCCTAAATATTAATCAATTTTTGTAAAAATGGTACCAATGTGCTAGTATACGTAGTGCCAAATAATGGGAAAAACCACGATCACCTATACTTTTAAAAAAAAATTGAAAAGTGGGCCACCCTAGACTGGACAATCAACAGCTAGTAGCGGAAGTCTTAGTCAAAAGTCCAAAGAAATCATTGCGTAAACTTTCTTCTGAGTTACCTGTTGATGTCAGTACAACATCTGTTTGGACGATTACACGAAAGCTACAAGTAAAGACCTACCGCCCACATGCAGTTCATGCTTTGTCGGAAGATGACCCCGACAGACGAAACCAGTTTTGTGTCATTGTGCTTGATCATTTAAAACAGGACCCACAGTTATTGGACAAAATTGTGTGTAGTGATGAGGCAAAATTTCTTCTGGATGGCAGTAACCGTTACAACTGTTACATCTGGAGTGATACGAATCCACACTGTGTCCTCACTCACCAAGTGATGCACCTGGAGTAACAGTTTGGGCAGGAATTTCTTTGAAGAAATGGTGAATGGAGAACGTTATCTGGAAATACTGCAAAACAAAGTCTTGCCCATTCTTCCTGAATGTGTCCCGGATGTTAATGAAATCTTTTGGCAACAGGATTCTTTTATTTCTCGACCAGACATTTCCACAGCGGTGGATTGGAAGACGTGGTCCATTTGAGATGCCAGCGAGATCACCTGCTCTTACCCCTATGGATTTCTTTCTTTGGGGCTACATTAGAGAACAAGTGTACAGGACGAAGCCCAAAGATCTACTGGATCTTCAGGAGAAAATCAAGGTTGAGATTTATTCTCTTCCACACGATTTGTGTGCAAAAGTATACCGCAGTGTTGAACACCGGATGCATGCATGCATCAATGCAGATGGAGCTCAGTTTGAACATTTACGCACGTAAACCACTTGTAATGACATGAACATGTAGAACCTATCTTGTACAGTATTGTACGTAAACAATAATCTATACCATAATAAGAGAGCTGTCCGTCCGTCTGTCTGTCTGTCCGTCCGTCCGTCCGTCACAGTTTCAGAAATTGTGAGAAAAAATTGAGAAAAAAATTCAGAAATTGTATTACGGGCGGCAATGTGAAGCTCAAGATTTTCATGACTGTTCTTTTCTGTAGTTTAGCCTGTCTGTTTGTCTGTTTGTGAAATTTATCCCGGGCAGTAATGGGGGAAGAGTGGGGGTGGGGTAATGGGGGATGGGTGGGGTAATGGGGGAGGGAGTTAGCCCCCAAGTTGCATGAATGGGGGTGAGGAGGTTTTGGGAGATACCAGATTCAGAAATGTTGACACAATGTGAAGCTCAAAATTTTCACGGCTGCGTTCTTTTCTGTAGTTTAGCCTGTCTAACCGTCAGCGAAGCGACGGGAACTGTACTAGTAACAATAAAACAACATATTAACTTCGTCGCTTCTTATAGGGTCGACCTGAAACCAATTTCTATATAATAATAACTGAAGTAATGAAAGTGCAGTGTTGTATTGGTACAGAAAACGAATTAGGCAAGTAAAATAAAATACTTAAATAACAAATAAACAAGGACACAAATACGGTATGATAATTGAATACGCTAAAATAATTTAATAGGCCTGCTGCAGTCTTAATGGGAATTAGCTTGACGGTTGGTTGGAGACACTTTGAAAATAGCCTATTCGATAGGCTGACGGTATACACTGAAGTTATGTAGGCTACGCGGGAGTTGCTTAACACGAGGGCAGAAACGTAGGCCAAATGGGCTTTTGACCTACGACAAGGTTTACGGACCCGGGCTTCGAAGTAGATGCCGGCGAGAGGATGAGTGTTGAGGGCCGGTTGAGACTTGTTGAAAAGGGGGCTAGCGGAAACTCCCGCAGCAGTGATGTTGCTTCTTGCGGGATGCAATTGTAGAGGGCCTTATTTGATGATAGATTTCGTGTATGCTCGACCAGAGCCTCGAAGGACGGCGGGCCGCGAAGGCCGGATAGTGGGTGGCGTGACGAGTGGCGTTACTGACAAAGGACCTGAGAATGAGATATGACAACAAATGCGAGAATAGGGCGAGTGAGAGTGATTTTAAGTGAACTCTCCTTTATATAGTTTTCGAAGACATGCAGTTTTCGCGAGCCTTTTTGGAAAACAAAGTAAAAATTTGCTTTTCTCTTTGTGGACTTCGTGCCCATGTGGGATTTTATTGCCTCGTTTACAATTTCCAGTCATGAAACAAACAGGCGAGGAAGAGGAATATCTCTCTCTCTCTCTCTCTCTCTCTCTCTCTCTCTCTATATATATATATATATATAACAGATTTGTGACTACGTTGTCCCAACCAACTAGAATTGTGATCCCATAGAGCTGATGTGACTTTTCATTGCTACCCCAGGCTAATAATATCCAAATAGAAAAATAATTTTATATAACAGAACACTTTAATGGTAACAAAACACTATTACACGAGCTTGCGAATCCTTTAATTTTACTTTGGGGATGATTTTTCTTATGACTCAATTTCACTCCACATTCAAATTTAACTCAATTAGTTGGCACAAAATGACTCAATTTGTTACAGTGGAAAATCTTAATAATGATTAGCATCTACAATTTAGCAATTAGAACTCAATATCTAACTTAACTTACTTAACAATATTATTCCTGAGATTATACCCAAATTAAATGTGTATACAATTTCTTAATAAATTGACACAGACCAATGAAATAGATTTGAGGACTATAATTAATTACACCTTGAACTGCAATAATCCATATAATTATCATGTGCTCATCACCAGGACCTAAAAATACACTATTGGCCCTCATCATCATGCGGGGCCATACCATTGTTAACTCCAGTTGTAAATATTTTATTTATGCTAAACACTTTATGTACTAGAAACTCTTTTTGAATGCCACACTGAATTAATAAACCTTATTTCTGCACCTCAAGCCCTTATGCTTAGTCTCCAGAGAAATTAGTTTTCTTTCATTGGGCAACAAACAATTGAAACGGATTGTTCTACTTGCGGATACTCCAGAGAAGCCTCCAATGCTATTCACTCTGGAACTTGGTACTTGTGCCGGCTCGCAATTTTTTCCAGTACGCACGAGGAATTTCGCTTGTCTGGCTATTTCTCACTTGTCCATGAGTGGGCCCTTCTGTCCTCTACATCCATTCAAACGAGTTAGCTACTGGCAAACCGACAAGCTGTTCAGTGCCTCCACTGATTCTACCCTTAATACATAATCATCATATAAATATCTGTCCCCTGAAACAATTGCCCCCACCATATTCTTACATAACATCCAAATCTTGCCCTACACACGGTAGAGATATCTTTGATTTACGACAGCATGAGAATTTATCCGATCTTAGCCTATATATTCATTTACATTCTTGGCGTTAGCCAATATGAGAAATTTTGTAGTAGTAGTACACCCACTTCAGTAGATTATAGTGACTCCAAATCCCATGCCCCTTCTAGTCATGCCATTTATCAGAAGGGGACTCAACAAGCTTGCAATTAGCAATTTGGTTGGAAAGCAAAACCTATCGGACCATCTCTGCCAAATTTCTCAATTTGGACCTCGATTCACAATCTGTTTTACGTAAGCCCTAATTTCTCAAACACTGTCTGCCCTTTCTTTGTGGGCCTAGTAGTAGTATCTATCTATTTATTCATTGCTTACTTCACAAATATAATTAGTTTGATACAATGATAATTCGTTTAGGCTACCAAGCTTTACCATTTATCTGGTCCACATCGAGTTTCACAGGAACTAATTAACTATATATATATATATATATATATATATATATATATATATATACAGGGTGTTTCAGGAGGAAAGGTCAATACTTCGGGAGGTGATAGTATCGGTCATTGTGAGAAAAAAAGTTCATATGAACATGTGTCTAATTCTGAATGGTTACGGAGATAGAGCTGTTTGAATCTGATGCGCGCGCAGCTCTTCCTCTCCCTTTCCTCCCCTATAACCTTGACCCATGTAAGCTGTAATGTAAGCATGTAACATAAGCCAATCGACAGCTGACTGTTGTGAGTGACATTGTTTGGTGTTTGAAGCGGTGTTAAGAATGCCACACACCTTCACACATACCGAATATGCAGATATGGTGTATGTCTACGGTTTTTGCGATGGAAGTGCAACAGCTGCTGTTGCAGAATACCGTCGACGGTTTCCGAACCGCAGGATTCTGGATCGAAGAGTGTTTACCAGGGTTTTCAACACATTGCGTGAGATTGGTACACTTCCCAGCGCTCATGTTTCATCTAAACGTGAAGGTCAACAAGATGTCGATGAAGTGGAAAACATTCTTCAATTGGTAGAGCGTATTCCTACTACTAGCATCACGAAGAATTTCTACACGTCTCGGTGTACCACACACAAGAATATGGCGAACATTACGTGAGGAAGGCTTGCATCCATATCATGTACAGCGTGTACAACACCTTCAACCAGGAGACGCTGCCATGCGACTGGAATTTTGTCATTGGGTAAATGCTAGTCGCCGATTGTTTCGATTAATACTGTTCACCGATGAAGCTACTTTCACCCGTGACAGTATCAACAACACTTGTAACTCTCATCGGTGGTCAGACGAAAATCCAAATGCCACTGTGGAAACAAATTTTCAACATCGCTTCTCTGCCAATGTGTGGTGTGGTATCATCGATGATCAGCTGATTGGCCCTGTTACTTTAGAGAAATGTCTTGCAGGACAAAGTTACCTAGAATTTCTGCAAAATGAATTGCCAGGACTATTGGAGGATGTTCCTTTGGCTACACGCGCTGGTATGTACTTTCAGCATGACGGAGCTCCTCCACATTCTACCCGTCTGGTGATGCAATACCTAAATCAAACTTTCCCTGGTCGATGGATCGGCCGCGGTGGTCCCATTCAATGGCCACCAAGGTCTCCAGACCTCTCTCCGTTAGATTATTGTTTGTGGGGGTGGATGAAAAGTCAAGTTTACAAAAGAAAGGTAGATACACGAGACGAATTGCTCGCGCGCATTTTGGATGCTGCTACCCGCATGAAGGAACGTCAAGATCAACTCAGACGAACAACACGCGATCTTCGCACACGAGTTGCAAAGTGCATTGAGGTTGACTGTGGGATTTTCGAAAACATATTGTAAACTGTAACAAATTTGTCATTTCTGTATCTGATACCCTTCAAAATGACAATGTTTAAACATTAAATGTTAGAAACAGTAATTGGTTTCTCTTTCTTGATTACCATTAACAATGCTTTTGTATTTGTAGATTCAAACAGCTCTATCTCCGTAACCATTCAGAATTAGACACATGTTCATATGAACTTTTTTTCTCACAATGACCGATACTATCACCTCCCGAAGTATTGACCTTTCCTTCTGAAACGCCCTGTATAGGGTGCGGCATAAGTCGGTTTACCGAGAATAATGGAATCACCTTGTGAAGAATAATATTTATCATTTACTACAGAAATTATTCAGTGTCGTCCATCATGTTCAATACACACGTTACATCTTTGAATCACTGAACAACAAATAGGGCAGCACAGCACAGTTCTTTGTTATTATTTAACGTCTTGAACTCCTGGCGTATCAAAATCATCGTGTGATCGAAGTCCAGAGGTTTCTGGCCGTAGACTCTATCTTTGATTATACCCCACATTGAATAATCACTGTGATGTGATTATTCAATGTGGGGTATAATCAAAGATAGAGTCAACGGTCAGAAACCTCGGGACTTCGATTACACGATGACTTTGATACGCCAAGAGTTCAAGACGTTGAATAATAACAAAGAACTGTACTGCCCTATTTGTTGTTCAGTGGTTCAAAGATACAACGTGTGTATTGAACATGATGGACGACACTTTGAATAATTTCTGTAGTAAATGATAAATATTATTCTTCACAAGGTGATTCCATTATTCTCGGTAAACCGACTTATGCCGCACCCGGTATATATATATATATATATATATATACAGGGCGTCCCAAAAAAATGTATACACACTTTAACAGCTGATAGCTCAATTGATGTTTCTTTCTTTCCAAGTTAAACCCATTAGAATTAATAATGGCAGTCAGACTAAGCTTTGAACAAAGGAAATTCATTCTAAAATGCTACTGGAAGTGTGAAAACGCAGTTGAAGTGCAAAGACAGTTTAGGAGGGAGTTTCAAACAGATCCACCAACGCGACTTACCATCACTCGAATTAGAGATAAGTTTGAAGCCGATGGAACTGTTCAGAATGTCCACAAGAAGCGTTCCGGAAGACCACGGACATCGACAAGCCCCACAAAGCAAGAAAGAGTACTGGAAACGTATCACCAAAGTCCAAGAAAATCTGTGCGGCAAGCGAGTCGTGAGGTAGGAATTTCAGAATCGTCTGTCCAACGCATTTTGAAGCGCTGTCAATGGAAAAGTTACATTCCAAGATTAGTCCATGCTATTAATGAAGATGATGATCCGGACCGAAGAGTGGAGTATTGCGAGTGGTACTTGGCACGATGTGGATGTGGATTGGACGAAGGGGTTTCGTAGAATACCCTCCGCGTTCACCAGACCTCACACCACTAGACTTTTTTTATGGGGATACTTAAAAGACAAAGTCTACGCTATAAAACCTGCAACAGTCGCTGAATTGAGAGCAGCCATTGAACGAGAATGCACACAAATACCAAACGAAATGTTTCGTGATGTTTGCGATTCCATTGCTTCGCGTTATCGGCAGTGCCTGGACCAGAACGGACGTCAGTTTGACAACAGGCGTTGACAAAACAATTAAATAATGTCTGTAGATTCTATTACATTTTCAAAATAAAATGTATTTTAATAAACACTGCCTTTATAATTATTTAAAGTGTGTATACATTTTTTTGGGACGCCCTATATATATATATATATATATATATATATATATATTATATATATTAATATATATATTATATATATATATTGCCTTGGGTTATGTGTCAATTTTACATTGATGAGTTGTTCCCACGTGACCAATTTTGGCCAATCAGGATTTTTGTAACAGATACGGGGAGCTGGTTTCCGTGAAGCTCGATATGTCCCATATATCTTAATTGACATCCGTTGTTATATGTAAATTTGTTGTCCTTACCAACGTCATCTGCTAAATAACTCGCATCTATTTTTTCCTATACTCTAATCAATTTCAAACTCACTTTATGATGTGCCCAAACAGCATTTCCAACTTACCGACACAACATTCAATCCCATAGAATGAAGGAAATTTTTTACTTTACTTTTTAATTTACTTTATAATACCAAAGGTTATGTCATGCTCCATATCTATTTTGCCATACACCAGATATGCTAAAATTCACCAGACCCACTTCCTTACACACACGACACCTATTTTGACACGCTACAATATAAATTCTTGGACTCAGATTGTTACTTTCGGATTACATTATAGATAAGTAAACATTGCATTGTTTTTTCAAAGCACCGCTATACTCACGCTCCAGTACATCTATTCAGGTACGTGCAGCTCGTATTATCATTGCCAAGAATACTGAATTTCATGAAAAAAAGAAAAAGAAAACCACGCGTCGTCATGCGTGTTAAGAACGGGTTCAAATCCTGGTGGGGGATTTGGTTTTTTGTTTTGTTTTACAAAAAAACTACGCATGTCATTTAATATATATATATATCGTGCGTATATCTATATATGTATGTATGTATGTGTGTACAGAGAAAGTATATAAAGAGATATATATACAAAATAAAAATGGGAACCATATAAGAGTACAAATAAAAACTAAAAATAAATTGATATGGTACGACAATAGCAACGTTTAAGAAATAGAAGTTCTTAATCAATATACTACAAAAAAAGATAGTTTCAGACAAAAGAATAATTAAGAAATACAAAATCATGGCGTAAATAAAAATAGCTAGGTGAACAATTATATAGCACTATAAATATAGGAAGTACATTAAAATACAGTTTGGGGCATATAAAATATACGCATAATAAGATACGGAAATGCGAGCTTGGAAGGACATACGAGTACGAGCGCGTGGAAGATCGCGAAATGTAGTTGGTTGTTAAATAATGAAATGATAAAGTTTGGGAAAAAAGACAAATAGGAAATTAGAAAAGTTGAAAGAAAATGAAACCAAACAGTTAAAATCGAAGTTGAGTGAGGATAACGATTGTATTCTGTCCTCAATTATAATAAAAACAATAATAACTATATTAGTGAAGGTATTAAGGTACTTTCCTGTTATCCCGGACCCCAATTTTCTGCCAGTTGCCAGACTTCAATTTTGACACAGAATATTTTCGTTAAAACTAACTAAAATATATCACTACTTAACCTAACCAATTATCAAGGGCGTACAGTTTACCTAACCAGGCATTCAATTAACCTAATTAATTGGTAAGGTTAGGTTAAGTCGTGATATTTTCATTAGTTTTAATGAAAATATTCTGTCAAAATTGAAGTCTGGCAACTTAAAAAAAATCTGGGGTCCGGGATAACAGGAAAGTACCGGTATTAATAATAGTGATAACAATAATGTTAAGGATAGTAATAGTAATTATATATATATATATATATGAGGGAAGCTATATTTTTGGGACCTCTTTGCGAGTGACCCGTTGCCCACGTCGGGCTAGCATTATGAAAAAGAAAAAACTATAGTATTTGTCATTTACCATTACTTGTTTGGACTATAGTGGATTTAATTTTCCTAGAAGAGTTCCTTGTTCCATGCACGGTCTGTGTGGATCATATATATAGTCAAGTGGCAGTAGAATTATAATAATATTATGTTAATTAAGGTATGTTAATGATTATGATTGCTTGAGGCTTTGGGTCACCAGATCTTTTCAGATCAATTAATGTTATTAATTAGAAATTAATAGAGTGATTTTTCTTTCTTTATTAGACAAAATAAATGACTTATAAGTGGGACAAATAAACGTCATAATTGTTTGGATACAAGTTGACAGAATGAATGGAATTTCAGTTGGAATGTATAAATGTGCATTTGAATAATGACTTCAATAATATAATAACGCGCCAAGGAATGAGTCTTCATATAAAATTAGGTGAATGACATCAGGCCAATGGGGCCTGTTACAACGTTATTACTTGATGAGATCGAACGTGCCACGAAGATTTTCTGTTGTGAGTGGTTTGACGCTCACAACAGAAAAGGAAAGCTTGAGGGAGTTTCTCGATGTGACGTCATCTTGGTCGCGGCTGTGTCGATGGAAACATTGACCTTATTGTGAAGGTAGAAATCGCGAAAGTATCCGAAGGCGTTTCTGTCTACTGCATATATATCCAACAGGAGGAGATTGTTGACACCAATCGACCAGAGAATTATTCCCGGATGGACGTTCGGAGGGAGACAGGGAGTGCTGGAACTCCCGTTTCTCCTGACTGTCCCCTTTAGCTGATCTTTATCGTGTCATCTACCCTGTGAGCAGTTTAGCATGCTCTCAAACACACACTTCTCTCCCTGTTCCTTACTACACATACGTGCATCTTACACACTTTCAACCTTTCAAAGGTTCCGTGCGATGATTCCTCATTTCACGAAGGTCAAGCTTGTCGCCCCTCCTCTCGAGTTGGCCTGGTGAAGTAGTGAGTTGGTTTCTTGTATTTTCCACCTCACATAGCCAGGTACGCCCGGCTTATCGGGGATTGTTCTGAGCAAGGCGTCTAATCTTCTTTTGGAGATGTTCACTGCAACACCATTCGTGTTCCTTAGGTCTTTGGGCAGTTGATTAAACAGTTTTGGTCCTCGCAACAAAACTACTTTCTTTCAGGGTTAAGGATGTTCCCTGTTTCGCCTTCAATTTGGGAATACGACACAGTCTACCGTTTCTACTTTCCACCGTTGTTTGGGGAGTTACAGGGTTCAGAGTAAGATTAGGGACTAGTTTCTCCATTATTTTCCAAGTGTAAATAATGGTGTATCTCTCTCTTCTCCTTTCCAGTGAATATAGGTCTAGTTTGCGTAGCCTTTCCCAGTAATTTAGTTCTTTGCACCCGTTGATCTTGGCTGTGAAGCTTCTCTTGATCCCTTCCAGCTGTCTAATGTCTTCTTTTTATATGGGGATGTTAGGACCGAGCAGTATTCCAATTTGGGTATGATCAGTGTTTTCAGTAGAAGAATCATTATATTCCTATCCCTTCGTTTATAGGTTCTCAGTATCTGCCCAGTTATTCTCTTTGCTCTGTTTACTGCTATCTTATTTTGCGTTTCAAATTTCGCATCATCAGTCATTACAACCCCTAAATCTTTTGCTCTAGAATTTCTCTGAATTTCCTGTCCATTTGGGGTATAATATTCCATGGATTTTAGGTCTTCTCTTTTTCTGTACCGTAACAGCTGAAATTTCTGTGTTAAACTTCATATTGTTGTCTTCCGTCCACTTGTAGATTCTGTTCATGTCGGTTTGTAAAGATCCTATATCTTCTGGGTTTCTTATTTTGCTACTTATCTTTGTGTCATCGGCAAAGGATGTTACTGTGCTGTCTCTGGTAACGTCCTCATCTATGTCAGTTAGCATGATTATGAAGAGTAGTGGGCTAATACTGTTCCTTGTGGTACTGAACTGAGGACCTCTGATTCTGATGAAGATACTCCTTGTACTGTAGCGACTTGCCACCGCTCACTAAGGAAATTATATATCCATTTCCCTACTTTTCCTGTTATTCCCATATACTTCAGTTTATGTATTATGATTCCATGGTCACACTTGTCGAACGCTTTGGCAAAGTCTGTGTATATTACATCATAGTTTTCATTACTTTCAAATGCATCAATAATGTTGTTGTAGTGTTCCATTAGTTGTAATAGGCATGATCTTCCTGACCAAAATCCATGTTGGTTATCATTGAATTTTTTCTGAGTTTACAAAAGTCATAGGTTTTCTGTCTATTCTTTCAAATATTTTAGTGAGATGAGATGTAAGCGACACTGACCTATAGTTTTTGGCTTCGGATCGATCTCCTTTATGTATTGGGACTATGTTCGCACTCTTCAGGATGCCCGGTATTTCTATCGTGTCTAGTGATCGCCTCCATATCCAATATAGGGTCTCAGCGATTGCGTTCTTGCAGTTTTTGATCAGTGTGGCATTTCATTTATCCCGTCCTGCCGTTGAGTGTGTTTTTAGTTTCCCTATAGCTTGTATAATATCATCTGTCGTAAAGTCGAAGTCTGTTATACTTTCCCCTTGTAGTTGTTCTTCAAAGAACGCGTTTCTATCACATATCAGTTTGTCAGTTTTTGGGATACTTAATATTTCAAATACTTGTTAGATCATCAGATAAAACATTGTTCTCGTTTTTCAAAGGTCCGATAGTCGCATGGTTTTTTGACTTCCTTTTTGCAAAATTATAGAAGTACTTTGGGTTAATCTTTATCGCTTCTTTACCGTCGTCTTCTTTTTCTGTATGCTTCTCAATTAGTTCCTGTATGACGTCATCGATACTCTGCAGTTTATCATTTAATATTTTCCTGATGTTGTTATCTTTACAGTTACTTAATTTTGCAGTCACTCTTTTTCTCTTTCGGAACAATGACCTTTTTTGTCTCTCGAACCTGATTCTCTTTCCTCTTTGCTGTATTTTTGGGACATGTCTTTCCACAACTTTCAGCGTCTTCTCCTCTAAAGTCATTAGCATCTCTTCCGTTGTCTTGGCCTCGAAAATGGTTTTCCAATCTATTACTTCCATGCTGGATGCAACATTTTCCCAGTTTATAGCTTTGGAGTGAAAATTAAAAATTTCGAATTTGCTTCTTTCTGTTGTTCGTGTTCTTTCCACTACACAATTTTTTAAAAACAAAAAACAAAACAAAATGGCAACGACTTTGAGCCTCGGAGTCCCCTGGGGAGGGGACAATAAATATCTCCACTTCTGGCTACCCCGCTGCCGATAATGGGAACGCAGACCCTAGCAGCGGGATTGGTTCTGTACTACACATTTGGGATGTTCTGATTCCTTTTCAGAAACTTTTGCAACATTCGTGGCCTTTCCTCAGATTTTGAGTTTGTTGAACATCACCTCTCATCATCTACACCTCCCCTTCTCTTCCTCACTGAAACTCAGGTGTCTGGGACGACTGACAGCAGCCCCTTTTCCGTACCCTCCTACTTTCTCTATACTCATTTTCACTCCAAAGGTTGATGTTGGATATATGTACGCAATGACCTAACTTGCTCTCTTATTCCAGAACTTGACTCCTTTGAATTCTACACCCTTTGGCTACGGCTTACATGCCAATCGCAAACTAAATACATCCGCGCTGTCTACCTTTCTGTCAACTCTACCGACTATCCTAAACACTTTGACTATCTCACTTCCAAAATGGGATACATTCTATTTCTATCCCACTGTTCTTTTGCCGAAATCTCCATTTTAGGAGATTCGAATGTTCATAACTACCTTTGGGTTTCCTCCCATTGCACTGACATCCATGGTAAACTAACTCACAACTTCTCTGTCCTGAATGACGAGGGCTGATTGTACAGCACCCTACCCGTGTCCACGATCGCCTTGGAGATAAGCCCAACATTTTACAACAGTTGTAAAAAAACGTTCGTCCTGCATAAAAAAATATACGAGTACAGTATATATATATATGTGTGTGTTCCATGCACGGTCTGTGTGTATCATAGATATATATATATATATATATATATATAATATATATATATATATATAACATTCATCGATGCATTCATAGCATTTTAGGGTACGATCAGCTGTTCGCGGCAGAATTGCCAAGCAAATAGGGGTGAAAGCACTGATGAGACTTCAGTATGTGTTTCATCACCAGTGAAAGCAACAATGTTCTGCGTTAGTCAAGTCCAAAGAACATCCATATCCGTATTCGATTTCTTGTAATTTTCGTTAGTTTGTATTGCAGACACTTCCAGTTATTATCAGTCCTGATGCATGATTCTTCAAGAGCAAGATGCACCGCTAGTTTGCGTTTCCTCCCTAAGGCTGCACAAATTTACCTGTATGAATCATAGTCATACTTTTACTACCTCAGGCTTGCTCTACACAAACTGCACAAAAATTAACAAGCATCTGCAATCGCAAACCGCTTGCATTTAATTTAGAATAATATTTTTTATATATCTGTAGACTCAACACGGAAAAACACTGTATTTGTACACTGAAACGGAATAGAATTTATAGAAAGCTACGTCTCAAGGTGGAATAACTTCCCCAAAAACAAACCCAAAATAAAATTTGGAAAACCTTTAATACCTCACCTTTTTTGTAGTCATGATTTCAATATTTCTCCAGGATACCTCTTTATAATCCAATTTAGTTTTACCGTCCTTATTACTGTAAGTATCACTGAGTTTTTTCACCAATAATATTATTATTATTATTATTATTATTATTATTATTATATATCTACACACGAGGTTTGTTCAAAAAGTATCCGGACTGATGCGATTATAGACGGAATATGGTACTTGCAGGTTTTGGACTTAATCTCCCAAAGTACGCTCCTTCTGAAGCCGCACACTTTGCCCAACAATCCTACCACTGTTGAAAACATTTTTCGAAAGCACTTCTCGGAATGGCCAAAATCTGCTCCGTCGAATTTCTTTTAATGGTCTCAACATCATCGAATCGGTGTCCTTTCAGGGTTTCTTTGAACTTCGGAAACGAAAAAAAGTCGCATGGAGCCAAATCCGGCGAATATGGAGGCTGCTGTACCTGGGGAGTAGCGTTTTTGGTAAAAAATTGCTGAACAAGTTGCGACGAGTGAGATGGCGCGTTATCGTGATGAAGCATCCAGTCTTCGAACTCCCACTTCTGCGGCCATTTCCTCCGAATTGATTCACGTAGACGTCTCAAAACTTGAATGTAAAATTCCTTGTTGATTGTTTGTCCCTGTGGATCATATTCATGGTGCATAACACCTTCACAGTAAAAAAAAAGAAAATAACGAAGAAATCGCCGCGAAACAAAACACGTTTAACTTTATTGGCTCATCACAATGGACTGACACTACACAATAAAGTGCACCCCTATCAGTCAACTTGTCTCGACATGCAGAGACTTGTTGAGTACAGTCACAACTCCAAGCGTGACCTCCAAGTTACAAAATTATTTAACAGTTTGTGTGTCCACCTTTTGCTTGAATGACTTCAGTGATTCGTTTTTGGGTATTTTTCTACAAGGTTTCAACATCTCAGTGGAAATTTCAGCTCATTCTTCTAAAGAAAATTGTTGCAATTCATTAAAATTCGGATGGTTTCTATTGCAAACACGCTTTTCAAATCGGACCATAAATTCTCGATTAAATTGAGATCTGGGCTTTGACTGGGCCACTCGAGGAGCTTGAAATTATTTTGTTGCAGCTATTTCATGGTGTTTTGGATCGTTACGTTTATGTTTTGGATCATTATCTTCTTGCAGTACCGAATTGCGGCCCATTCGTAACTCCAGAACTGAAGGCAATACATTTTCTTCCAAAATTTCCTGGTATTTTTTCGAATTGAAGATTCCATTGATGACAACAAGCTTTCCTGGACCAGAAACACTGAAGCATCCGCAAAGAAGCAAACTACAACCGCCATGTTTAATCGTAGGAAGGATGTTTTTTCTGGAATGCAGTATTTGATTTTCGCTAAACATACCGATGCTCGTTGTTTCCGACTAATTCAATTTTGGTCTTCCAGAATGCGTACTTTAAACGAGCTTCTTTGTACGCTTTTCGTAGCAGAGGTTTTCTTCATGCAACTCTTCCATGTAGACCATTCTTCCTCGATGTACGACGTACAGTAGAGGGATGATCATCGATCTTAGACAATCTTAATGTTTGGCAAATATCACTCGCAGTCACTCGTGGATTCGCAGCAGCCATTCTTTCAATCCGCTAGCTGTACGTTCTGAAATCTGATAAGGTTGTTCACACCTTGGTAGAGTGTTGATTGTTCCAAAGCCTTTCCATTTTTTTATAACAGCAGCAACCGTCGTAAGTGGAATTTGAAGTTCTCCTATCTTCCTATAACTCTTTCCAGACCTCTGCGCAGCATAATAGATCGTATGATCCGTAAACAGCTCTTTACCACGACTACCCATTGCTTACGAATGGCTTGTACAGTCATCCATCTTCCATAAAGATTCACAGAGAAAATTCTAGAATTCAGAATTGCCAATAGTCTGAAGTCAGTAAACGGCCAACTACTGATAAAAATGTTAAATTCTTAAATTAAATAATTTTGTAAGTAAGTGTACGAAAACTTTTGCATTTTTATTTTTTTATTATTTTCCTTAAATTCTTTGATGCTTTACATTGTATGTTTGAGTTGAACTAATTTTTTTATTTGTGAAATTTTTCCAAACGAACGGTAAACTTTTCTTAACTATCCTCTGCATGGCACAAAAAATAAAGACGAACATGACTGAAATATTTCTCTGTACGAATATTTATGAGCGCCACTACATATACAGGGTGTCCCATAAGTCCGGCATCATAGGAGAAATTCATATTTTTCTATTTCTACAAACCATAATTCATATTTTTCTCTTTCTACAGGCCATAATGTCTGTGAGCAAGGAAGAACGAATCCAGATAATTCTACTCATAGGAAATCGGAGTCAAAGAGACTTTGCAACAAGTCTGCTAACACAACTCTGTGTTATTGGCTCGCGGTCTGGATGCAGTCTGTTAAATTCAGCAGCGGCCTCTCTTTGACTCCGATTTCCTATGAGTAGAATTATCTGGATTCGTTCTTCCTTGCTCACAGACATTATGGCCTGTAGAAAGAGAAAAATATGAATTATGGTTTGTAGAAATAGAAAAATATGAATTATGGTTTGTAGAAATAGAAAAATATGAATTTCTCCTATGATGCCGGACTTATGGGACACCTTGTATATAGCACCGTTCAGAAGTTTAGAAACAATAATGGTATACGAGTATTTATAGCAATCATCGGTCGTATATGTACATTTTGAATAAGGCAGTAGAGTATAAAACACGTACAGATGTATATTATTATTTTAATGAATGATTACATAGACAAAGATATACAGTATATGTCATTATTTAGTGTGTCCCCCTTTTGCCTTTATAACAGCTTGGACTCTGTTAATAATGCTGTTATTGTATTTCTTTACCACTGGTGCAGAATATTCATCCAAATACTCTGAAGGTCTTTCTACAGTTATTCCGTATTAAATGGCTTCACTTTATCCTTCTCAACGTTTACATAGTTCCATATAGCCTTAGCTGGATTCATGTCGGCGCTTTGTGATGGCCATTCCGTAATTTTTAGTTCTCCAGCGTCTTCTTTCCTTTTTCAATATGTTTCTACAACCGTACGGTGTGTTTTGGGTCGTTATCTCGTTGGAAGAGGAACATCTGTCCAGTGAAATGCTTTCCATCTGGCACAGCATCCAGTTGAAGAATTTGCTTGTACTTCTCTTTAGTTAGAGTACCATCAACTTTTACAAGGGAGCCAACTCCAGATGAACTTATGGCCCGCAAATATTGATAGATCCCCCACCATGATTTACCGTTAGTCGTAAGCACATATTCTATCTCTCGCTCTGTCACCGTTGTACGTACCCAAAGATTTCAAATTTCGACTGATCTCTCCACAGAACCTTTGCCCCCATCAGTCGACGTCCATTAGGGTGGCCCACTTTTCAATTTTTTTTTAAAAGTATAGGTTATTGTAGTTTTTCCCATTATTTGGCACTATACTAGCACATTGGTACCATTTTTACAAAAATTGATCAATATTTAGGGGTCTCGCATCGACCTTGAAATTACGAGTTTTTTTTTTAAATGCGTAGTTTTTAACTTTTTACTGAATCAAGATAAATCATTAAGTAGGGATGTTTTCTGAATCCTCTTGATGAGAGAAGTCGTTTGGTGTGCCTTTCAATGTCATACGACTAACGGTTTAAAAGTTGTGCCTGTATACAGGTAATACCAATGTGCTAGTATAGTGCCAAATAATGGGAAAAACCACGATCACCTATACTTTTCAAAAAATCAGCAAATAGCAGACAAATAAGGAAGAAAGAAACAATAACTTAAACAATCACTTTTGCATTGTATTGACCACTATCACACGTCACTGGCTGCAACGTTGTCCCTCTGTGCTATGTCATCGTGGCGAGTGATGACTTCTTGAAGTCGCCGAGCTCTTTCCGGTTCTTTTCCACCACTTGCAGAAGATCCTGCAGCTGTGCCTCGTCCTTTGTGACCGTGTTCGCATAGTCTTGCATCAGTTGGACTCCTCTTTCAGCGACGTCATTGGTGACCTGGAGATTAGAGATCACATCCTTCAGACGACAAAAGTCCTCGTTCTCGTCCCACTTATCAGTTGGCAGGGTGAGCCACGAAGACCCATACATCTTCAGACCTGCAAATAAGAACCAGGAGGACTCGTCGATCAGGTCGGGGAGTAGCGTCATCTCGTCGACTGAGACGGTCTCGTATGTGAAGTCTTTGGGTACAGGGAGGTGGGACAGCTTCTCTGCCATCTGTTGCTTCACAGTGCCATCCACCTTGTTGCTGCATAGAGTGAAGATGGCGGTCTGAGGCCTCAGATACCAGAAGTGCCGCCTCATCACTGCCAGTGACGCTTCTGCCACCTCGCGGTCCACTGCCCTATACCTCAGAAAACGCTGGTATAGTACCAGGTCATTCAACGGCGCATCAGCTGCTACAGGGGCCGCCAACCAAGCTGGTACGTACAGAAGAGCGATGAACACCACGATCCTGTGCAGTTTGTCGACCAGCTCGGCGTCGAGCTCCAGCTGCCTACTGAACATCAGCAGTTTTGTGTAGTAGATGACCTGAAACAGAATAGGCACCATTGTAAGTAAGACAGGTTCATTGTTACCAATTACTTTGTTTGCGTTATAATGAAATTTTATCTTTGAATAACATTTAAACTTATCTCTAGATTATTTTTGTTTGAAAATACTAACTTTAGCCATCCATCTTGCGTGGTGGTAGGCTCCTGGGCGCATGAGGTGAATGCCACGGCGTGGTTGTGTCCCGAGTACCAGGAGCGTGATCTCTGCCACTTCCCGGTAATCGTCTCTGACGAAACCAGAAGCTGTGCTCAGGAAGCTGACCGCCGCGTCCCGGAGTTCTATTAGCCACGTACTCTCCGCCAGATTCTCGACCTGCAGCTTGCAGTAGGTCGAGAGATCGAGCTCGTCCCATCTTCAAAAATAATAAACAAGAAAATTGTGTGAGAAAACTGAAGTTCCGGTTTGGCTTGCTGTTTTATAAACTAGTGGAATATCATGTGTGTCCTAACTTTACCTTGCACAAAAAATGAACTAACCTTCTCTTCAACTGCTGAAACAAAGGATCAGTTGGTGCCGTAGTCCTTCCGAGCAGGGTGACGGCTACTGCCCCCACGATAAGCTCTAGGACGTGATGACGGCATCCCAGCTGGAGTAGCGGTCGCCCGAGCATGTTTTCCAGCCGGACAACTGCACCCTGCACCCTCCCCGTGTTGGTGGAAGTGGTGTCGAAGCAGAGTCCGATGACGCTCTCCTCACATCCCCAATCTTCGAGAGCATGTATGGTTGCCCGCGCCTGCGACAGTCCGGTGCCGTCAGCAACAGCTGGACTGACAGCAACTTTCCTTCTGTGCAATGAGGAGCCCCGGAGATGAGAATTGCTTGGCGGTGCTCCGCCGTTCCAAGGAAGTTCTGAAACACATGCCATATATTTCAATTTCATGGTTGTAAAGTAACCTATTTTTGTTCACATTCAGTTCTCTTTTTAATTGACATTATGCTTCATGAATCTCATTACTAAATTGATAGCTATGAAAACTTAATCAACTGACCTTGACCATTTGGCCATCCCAGTGGACAACAGTGTGCCTCGGTGGCGTGAAGGAGTCCTTCACAGCCGTCGCCACTTCACGGCGATGTGACACTCTTCCCCGGCGAGCCGTTCTTTCGAGATGCTGAACTGATTGAGGTCTGCTGGTGGATCCGCCGAACGTGTGATAGCAGCCACAATGCTTACTACCTATGTAGAGAATGGAAAGTGGAAAGGAAACTGTCAAGAATACATGTGGGTTACGGGACACTTTAAAACTGACGCTATCGATGATACTATACACAATACGCACCTGATTATTGGACATGCGGAACGATCAGCCACTTCCATGACAGCAGGTGCATTAAGGATGCGGCGAGGAAGATTGACACACACTTGGCTCTTTCGGCAGGGGGAACGCTAGTTCTGTCTCCGACTCTCCTGACATGCCAGTATCATCATTCTCCATGGCCTCATCTCCCGTTTCGTATGCACACTTTGAGGTTTGCGGCTCCTGGCGAGGACGTTTTCTTCCTTCCTGTAGCTTTCTTTTTACAGCGAAAACTTTATCGTTCCCGCTCATCGTTGCCACCCGAGGACCACGTTGATCGAGGTAGAAGTCAATGTCTTCTTTCTTGTCCTTGTCGGACAGCAGTCGATTCTTCTTTATATCTTCGACAGCGTCAGATGCTCCGATATCCCACTCTTTCCACAATGCCTCTAGCTTCCGTTCGCAGTTGAGCTTTGTGATTGTTTTAATGCGGGCCATGTTCCAAAACTTTAAGACGTTGTTTACGGTTTCTTTGAATGCGTCTTTCCTGTTAGCAGTGTACTGGATAACACTGAAGAAGTATTGCAAAACCTGCCGTGTTGTTGGCAATTTGCTACCACTGATGGAGGACGACGGTTGGCCAACTATAAAAATTTCCGAGGCCGATCTTAGAGAAGGTAGCGATGTTATTTTCGCCTTTCCTTTTGATGACTCTCTTTTTGTAGCTTCAAGAGTTCTTCCAGTTATGGTTGCCATCGATTTGTCCATGACAAAGGATGAGGAACTCAGACAGAATTTCAAAATGTTATGATCTGCAAAAAAAAGAAATAGGTTAGATACCTGGCACAGGCATAGTGCATTTTCTAATTACCTATATACATTATACATTCCGCCCGGGTATGGTGACTCATTTTTTTGAAAAGTATAGGTGATCGTGGTTTTTCCCATTATTTGGCACTATACTAGCACATTGGTATTACCTGTATACAGGCACAACTTTTAAACCGTTAGTCGTATGACATTGAAAGGCACACCAAACGACTTCTCTCATCAAGAAGATTCAGAAAACATCCCTACTTAATGATTTATCTTGATTCAGTAAAAAGTTAAAAAGTACGCATTTTTAAAAAAAACCTAGTAATTTCAAGGTCGATGCGAGACCCCTAAATATTGATCAATTTTTGTAAAAATGGTACCAATGTGCTAGTATAGTGCCAAATAATGGGAAAAACCACGATCACCTATACTTTTCAAAAAAAATTGAAAAGTGGGCCACCGTAACGTCCATTGGGCATGATCTCGTTTCCCAGTCTCAGTTACTGTATTTTGGCAGCAACTCTTCCGTGCGGCCCCTGCCTCCTGCAATCGACGTCATATTGTTTCAGCCGAAACGTTAGTGCTTCGTGACGAATTAAAGTCCCGCTGCAAACTTTAACTCGATTGTCTTCTATCTTTTAGGCAAGTAACCTTCAAGTGCTGGTCTTGAGATTTTTTAATTTTTCTTGGCCTTCCTTTTTGTCGTGTTTTTAGTTCGCCCTGTTTCAAGATGGCACTTGGTAGCGCCCCACACCCCTTTTACAGAAATGTCCAGTTATTAGAAATTTCTCTAACAGTATATTTAATCTAACAGTATATCTAATCAGTTGAATCCACCCGTAAAAGAGTTCAAGGCACTCATTATTTTGATACATGATGTAAAAAACTAGGAATATTTATAAAACACATCACATACTACTATTATAGTGAAAACATTCTATAAATACAACTATTCTACTGTAGTTAAACGAAGAATTAAAAATCTGGTAGCCTAAAATCGATTTTCAATGGAAAAAACAAGGGATAACATACCTGAGTGATGCAGTAGTAAAAATGCTTTCAGATAGTTGTTGTTGTTGTTGTTTAGCCGATCAGCCCACCCTGATCGAGCAAGCCGGCGGCACGCAGGTAACCGATCGCCCTCTCCGGAGTGGACCAGAGGTTCAGCGCACTAGTGATGTGTTGTGTTCGTTGTTGTGCTAGAGCGGTACAGTCCGTCATAATTTGTTCAATTGTTTGTGGTGTGTCTTGGCACAGGTGGCAGGTGTCGTCTATGGAGTTGTCTAGTCTGTGTTTATATGTCCGTAAGTTGGGGTGATGTCCACATCGGAATCGTGCTAAGTTAACTCGATCCGATCTGCTCAGGCTGATCTCTGACCTGTTAATGGGTGGCGGCTTCGCACCTAGGACCGCATTCGGACCGAGTCGTGTCAGTGCTTTGTGGGTTAGGTGTGTGTGTATGTGTTTTCTGTACTGTGTGATGTCTGTGGGGCGTGGTATGGAATGGAGTATTTGGTTATAATGTCTCTCTGGTGTTACCTTAATGGTGCGAGGTGTTGGTGCATGATTGTACATGTAGTGGCAAGGGTGTTGTGGGTTAGTTGTCGCTGCTGCCATGAATTGTGTTCCCCTCATGTCTAAATGTTCCCTAACTTTTAGTATTTTTGTTTCTGTGTGCAGGTGTTCTATTGGTGTTGTTTGAGTGCATCCTGTAATGATACGAAGTGCGTTGTTTTGTATTGTTTGTAAGGTGTTTATGTGTGTGTTTGAGATAATGGGTGCCCAGCATGGGCTAGCATAGTCCATAACTGAGCGAATATATTGTTTGTATATGAGTGATGTTGTTTCCTGCTGGTGTCCAAAGTTTGTGCCTGTTAGTACCCTAAGCGTGTTAAGTCTTGACGTACATTTGGTTTTAATGTCCTGAATGTGGTTTGCAAAAGATAATGATGTGTTGTATGTGACACCAAGTATTTTGGTTCCGTGAGTGTGTGGAATGTTGATGTTGTTTAGTGTAAGCTGTGGAATTACCCGGTGTTCTTTTGTGTTGCTTGTAAGCAAGGTGATGGTTGATTTTGTGGGCGCTACTTTGAGTCTATTGTGTGTGAGCCAGTCTTGTATACTGTTTATGTATGTTTGTAGGTTATTTGTAGCGGTGTCGATGTTGTTGTGGGTGGATGTTAGAGTGATATCATCTGCATATGATGATAAGGTAAGCTTGTTATCTATGGGTGTTGGAATGTCATGCATGTATAAGTTGAGGAGTGTTGGTGAGAGAACAGAGCCTTGAGGGACCCCGTTCGGAAAAAGCTTGTTTTTGGATGACTTGCCATTAAATGTGACATGTGAGTATCTTCCTGAGAGATAGTTGCTCAGCCACCTTTTGGTGTTATTGTGCATGTTTGTGTTGAGTATTTTGTTTATGAGAGGGAAGCGTGGGATAGCATCAAATGCTTTACTAATGTCTATTGTTGCTAATAGTGTACGTTGAGCTGGTCTTCTGGAGTTGATGCCATCTATGATGTGCTGCGTGAGGTTAGTGAGTAATGTCGTGGTTGAGTGGTGAGGTCTGAATCCATGTTGAGTAGGCGATAGTGGTATGTGTGGGTTGGCGATTTGTAAGATTAGTCTTTCTGTTACTTTGGAAGGTGTGCATAGTAAAGTAATGGGTCTATAGGAAGCTGGTTCTGTTGGATTTTTGTTTGGTTTGAGTAGTGTAATAATTTTACCTTGTTTCCATATGTCAGGAATAATACAGTGTTGGTATGAATATCTGCTGATATTTGTGAGAGCTAGTATTCCTTGTGGGCCCAAGTGTTTAAGGTGTATGTTAGATATGTTGTCTGGTCCAGTAGCCTTCGAATTCTTAATGTTTTTGATGATCTTGGTGGTCTGGTCTGTATTGAAGGGTGTAATGGTCGTGTCGAGTCTGTAGGTTTTCTTGTGTCTGGCTGTTTGTCTGTCTGCGTGTTTCTGGTTGTTGTCTCTGTTTAAGTGACTTATCTTTACGTAGTGATTAACTAGAATGTTAGCTTGTTGTGTGTATGTTGGGATATTATTTTGGCTGCGACAGATAGCCGCGTGTGAGGTGTGAATGCCGCTGTTAGAGTTGGTAATGCTGTTTATAGTCAGATAGTTAATTGATAACCTTGTAGGTTACTGTTTATATTGCGCATGCGTATCGTGGACAAGTAAAATTGGTATTTTCGGAACATCTGTTGCCAAATTCTAGATTTTAACTAGAATATGGAGCATTATTTGGTCAATTTTAGTGGCATTTTCAAACTTTTGAGCAGTAATATGTACTGTATATATAAAACGTTCGTTAACCTTGGGTTTGCTTCTGCTAGAATGGTTTATTCTGACGAAGGTCAAGCTTGTTGCTCCACCTTAGACCTGCAGCTTAATGTGGAATCCGAACCACGACTCACTACGGGTGGTCAGAAATTGCTACGTCCTCGCCTGGACTTTAACTCATGACCTCCCGATAGCAGACCAGCGTCTTAACCACAAGGCTACCCAGGGTACCCATTTATTTAAAATTGTTATTTATTTAAAATTAAATAGGATTGTTTTATGACATTTTCTAAATTTTAATCTGATTAATTATTCCAAAGTTAAATTTTATTATAATTACGATAGATGAAAAGAAATAATTCAAAAGTCTTCGTGAGTGATACGGTCTTAAGTATGTTTCCTTGCAAGAATTCCAAGTCCATTAATAGGTCCGTGTCCGTACTTCTTATTCACTGATTTGTATCTATGTTAAAGAATATATATATCTGTCAACCTGTCAGGCCTTGCTTTCTTGATTTTCCATCTCACATAACCAGGTACACCTCGCTCATCTGGGATTGTCCTGAGCCAGGTGTCTTCTTTTGAAGATGTCCACATGAACACCACTTGTATTTCTAATGTGCTTTAGTAACTGGTTAAATAGCCTTGACCCTCTGACAACAAAGCATTTTCCTTTACAGTTGAGGATGTCCCTTGTCTGGTCCTTAGTTTGGGAACAGTGTTCAATCTATACCTTTCCCATTTTCCAATGTTGTTTGAATGGTTATCAAGTTTAGTTTGAGGTTATATGCTAGTTTCTCTACTTATCATATGTATTTTATGGTGTATCTCTCTCTTCTTTCCAATGAATATAGATTTTATATATATATATATATATATATATATATATACACACACAGTATATATATATATATATATATATATATATATATATATATTTCTTCTTTTTACAAGGGGACGTCAAGACCGAGCACTATTACAGTTTTGGTATGAGCAATGTTTTCAGCAAGAGAATCATTACTTTCTCGTCCCTTCTTTTAAAGGTTCTCATTATCTGTCCCGTAATTCCCTCTGCTTTATTTATCGCTTCTTATTTTGTGTCTCAAATTTCGCATCGTCGGTCATTATTCAGCTATATACTCCTGTACCAAGAGCCGGCCCTAACAAGTGCGGGCCCTAGGCATTTTGATAATACGGGGCCCCACTCCCTCCAGAAAAGATTTTAGTTCATAGTAAAAAGGCAAAAAAATAATCTGAAGTGCTATACATTTATTGTAGACATCTGTCTAATAATATTAAGAATAACAAAAAAAATGCTTTCATTAAGAATACTAAAAAAATACCATACTTTATAAATTTATAATATATTTTAAAGACTAATTTTTCTAACGCCTACTTTGGAAGAAAAGAAAGAAAACGTTGTTTTAAATGGTACACTCAATAAATTTGTAATATACTAATGGTTTTATATTTCATTAAAACTGTCCTCAATTTTCCCCTTTCCTATGACAGCCGGCGTGAGTCGGGGAATCTGGTGGAAGCGAAATATATAAAAAATTTATTTCCCCAGCCCTGCTGGCAGCGCGGGGCCCTCTTAGGCGCGGGGCCCTAGGCGGCTGCCTAGCTCGCCTTGCCCTAAGGCCGGTCCTGCCTGTACCATTCGAACTTTGCAATATTAAGTAATTGTTATCCATTGCAACAATTTATCTGTCATTGTAATGCTAAAGTGAAAAGCGGCTGAGCGTATTCTTTTCCTTGATTATTGGTACGAACAATTTGGTGACTCTAGAAACAATAAATTAATAACTTTATTTGTTATATTTTGCAACCCACTAAATTATAGCCCAGCGAATGCCCGCTAAAACGCTCCGCACCGCTAGAGTGGGGAGTGGGATAGAATGTATTCCACTTTGGAAGTGAGGTAGTCAAAGAATTTTGGATAGTCAGTAGAATTAGGATAAAGGCAAACAGCGCAGGTGTATTTGGTTTCAGATTGGCATGCAAGTCGTAGCCAGAGAGTATAGAATTCGGAGGATTCGAGTGTGGGAACACGAGAACAAGTTAGGTCATTGCGTACATATATGCAATATCCACCTTTGGAGTGAAATTGAGTATAGAGGAAGTAAGAGGGGTACAGAAAAAGGGTTGCTGTCACTCGTCCCAGACACCTGAGTTTCAGTGAGGAAGAAAAGGTGAGGTTGAGAGGAGGAGAGGTGGTGTTCAACAGGTTGAAAATTTGAGGAAAGGCCACGAATGTTGCTGAAGTTTTAGTTTTACTGCTAAAAGTACATACAGTAGGTATTTAGTACAAATCTCTCTGAAGAAAAACAAGGACATTTCACGTTTGAGCGCGGGCATCTTGCCTCACGTTCAGCTTGCATGAG
>JAJOZX010000455.1:0-170000 GCA_023014485.1 Bathynomus jamesi | reverse complement strand
CATCGGCCATACCAACAATACAGATGACGAGTATTGAGGCCAAAAATAATTATTGGAAAAAGACACAAATCATTGTTTAATGATGCGCAGCGAATAGTCACGCACTGCGCGTTTAACAGCTGACAAAGTACTAACATCTGGGGCTCAGAGAAAGGTGGAAGATGGCGAGTCGGGCATCGCACGGGACGCCGAGCCGTTATCGTATTCCAGACGTGCGATGAACATCCTACTCTCAAAAAGGTGGGAAAGTGCGAGTGCAATGATGCGATGATGCGGAGGTAATGTACGAACATTCGAAGATTATATAGCTATAGAGGGGGTTAATGCGAAGAAGCGGATGTGCGACCATTCGCGAGTTGTCCGTAAATATTCGCCGTTGTTTAATATTGCTTGGCCCTTTACGCAATTGATTACACTGGTCAACACTCATTTTATTGCCAATCATATTAGAGTGATTTTGGGGTAACTTTGTGGTGCTGATTCCGAATATGACATCGGTTTTGCTAGATTGGCTCTAATTTATGAGATAATTGGTATCCCATTGAAACACGTAAAAATGCAAAAAATTTAATGTTCAGGCGGAGCCTACTTACAAATCGCATTGAAATTGTCTCAAATCATACAAAAGTAAACACATGAAATACATAATGGCATTTTATTCGGTATAATAACAGATAAACACAGTAAGCTGATTCGCATAATTACAATTAATGTATAGTAAATCTCTGTTTGTACGATTCTCTTTTATGTGGGTTATCAGGACAATCACGTTGGAGGTTCCAACAATAGTCTGCCATCATGTGTCTGTCCCATCTGCCTTGATACCTTTCCTCCATCACCTTGATATCTTGGTGAAACCTCTCCCCTTGTTCCTCGCTAAAATCACCAAGATTATCCGGAAATCTGTGTAAGTGGCTATGGAGAAAGTGTACCTTTATGCTCATATTAGTACCCAACTTTTCAAAGTTTGTGAGCATGTTTTGCACCAGTTCTTCATAATTGTCTGCTTTGTGGTTACCCAAGAAGTTCTTGACAACTGAGACATAACTGCACCAGGCAGAAGCTTCAACACCATTCATAAATTTTGTGAAATTAGAATCCTTGATAAGTGTACGGATTTGAGGGCCATCAAAGATTCCAGCTTTTAGTTTTTCCATACTTAGTCCAGGGAACGATCTACAAATGTATTTGAAGCAATCGCCATCTTTGTCCAAGGCCTTAACAAATTGTTTCATTAGTCCCAGCTTGATATGAAGTGGTGGGAGGATGATTTTTTCCCTGTCAACCAAAGGCTCGTTAATGATGTTCGCTGCACCTACAGTCATGTTTTCTCTTGAAGGCCATGTCACTTTTTTCCAATGATCTTGCCTTGCCCTACTATCCCATAAACAGATGAAACAAGGGTACTTCGTATATCCACTTTGCTGCCCAAGCAAGAAGTTTACCATCTTTAGATCAACACAAATAGGCATCTGGTGACTACTGGTTGGGTGGCCGATGACTTATATACGGAGGGGGAATATTCTAGAATGATCGCGGAGTAAACGCTAAGAATATTCGCGTGTCTCACCATCTAGAATGTTCCGGTAGTTTCCCATATGCACGCGTTATGGTTACGTTTCCTATTAATTGAGGGTATTCATTATCTCAAGAACTAGAGCCAAATCGGAAAAACTACTTTCATTTTGGAATTCAGCAACCCCAAAATACCCTAAATTCGTACGAATTTCCTTGGCAACGAAAAAAAATTTTTTTTTGTTGAGCTGTGTTATCGTTCCAGCATTATTTGCTTCAGTGGTTTTGTTTACGTTTAGAAGCGCAGGCAAAGTGGGGCAACCTCATAAAGACGGTCTTTTTTGCCACACTTAGAAATGTCTACTTTGATGTCGGAGTTAAAACTAAAGTTGTTTCACTCGCTTTGCGTATATGATACATTCTAACTTGAAATTTTGCTACAACACGAAACGCAGGAATGATTTACGGAACGTCCTTAAACTGGGTTGGCGTTAACTTATAGCATCATCTTTGTAATTTAACACGGAAATTTAACAATACATCATTCAATAAACTTTCATTAAACTTTCATTAGAGTGCAAATATGTTTTTAATTTTTTTCCCACGCTTTCCTTCAGCGGTGACTTTTCAAAAAAGAATTTCACTCGAAGTGAAGGCATTTACGTCTTACGTCCGCCAAGCGCTTCTGCAAGAGAGCTGCGGTGGACAGTCCGTGAGGTGAGTGCGACAGAGAGCAACAGTAGGCTATCACTCAATAGTAAGTCATTCTCACTTTTTCTAAGTCAGATTACAGTTTTAATTTATAAAATGCTTCTTTATTACAACAATATCGTAATCGTACTTTCCCCCCTCCCACCAAATCACCCCAAAATATACTGGATACCGCTCAAACTATACGTACCTTTTTTTTTTATATAATTAAGACCATTTCTTAACATTTACTAAGGTTTCCAATAAAAACAAGCACACACACACACGCACACACACACACACACACACACATAATATATATATCGTAGCTATTGATTTATTTTTGGGAAACGGAACTGTACAAAGAAATAACGTGATCAACACAGTGGTGAACATTTCATAAATTCAAAAAACTTCACTTTTTCTACGTGAAAATCAAAATATGATAATAAAAACCCACTCTAATAGACAGAGTTTATTTCCTGTCTATTAGAGTGGGTTTTTATTATAATTTCATAAATTTATTTAGTAGTCTAAACGTCTCGGCAATACATTCGCCATCTTCACTGGAATCTAAGTTAAAAGCACAAAGCGAAAAGAAAAAAAAAATTAAAATTAAAATAGTAATAAAATTAAAATGACAAATTACAAAAATTAAAAGTATGAGATTTATTAAAAACAATTACAAAGTAATTTAAAGTAATATCAAAAGCAAAAGTATACATCCGCCGCCATAACTAAAGATGGCAAATGTCTTGCCGAAACATTTGGGCTATTAAGTAAATTTATGAAATGTTCGTCACTGTGTTGATCACGTTATCTCTCTCTCTCTCTCTCTCTCCTCTCTCTCTCTCTCTCTCTCTCAATACAAAAGTTATGAAAGAGGAACAGAGCAGCGGCTGCTCCCTACGAGGCTGTCTGTTTAAGAAGTGAGATTAAAAGAAAGGAAAAGAATATAAAAATAAGTGAGGATTTTGAATGAAAACAAATAAGGAAAGTTAAAAAAAAACGAAGAAAATTTAAAGATAAACGAAAATGTTAAATCAAAGATGGGAGAATCCGAATAGAAATTCTACAATACTTTTATGCAATCATTAAAAAAACCAAAAAAAAACCGCTTAGCTTCGTTACAATCGAAATGTTTACCCTCTAATTTGAGACCATTACCGCGAGAGTTCTTTCTGAAGTTGCGAAGGTGAAATATTTTTTGGCGTCGACGTTATCAAAGTCTTTAATTATTTCAAACACGCGTTTTAAATCTCAAATCCGTCTTTTTTACGAAAGAGAATAAATTTAATGTTTCTGAACGTGCGTATGGACTCGTTTCTAAGCTCGGGAATCATCTTAGTAGCCCGTTCTTGCACTTTCTCCATTCTTTCGAGGGTAGAGCTTGTCTTGACCTTGAATTTTATTGTGATTAATTTTACCTATGGCCGAGAGTACTTCGATTTCATTCGTGGTAAAATCGCGAAGCTTTAAATGATCATCATTGATCATGATTGCCGGAATGGGAATGTCGTTCATATTTTCGTTAGTGAAGACGGAAGAAAAGATTTTATTTAAAACGTCCGTCATTCGCGGGTCTTCGTAAATCTGTTCGTCGTTTTCGCCTATGAGTGGATCAATAGTCCGTGAAGCTACTTTTTTATTCTTCGCGTAATTATAGAATTCCTTCGGGATCACCCGAAGATCAGGGCCCCCAGCCTCAATTACCGAATGATATCTTCGTTAAAACTAACGAAAATATCACGACTTAACCTAACCAATCGTCAAGAGTGTACAGTTGACCTAACCGGGCATTTAATTTAACATTATTATATTTGGTACTGTAAAGCAATAAACAAGAATACATGGGGGCCCTGATCTTCAGGTGTAATAAGTTTTTTACTTCGCCTCCTCCAAAGCTCGTAAGCATTTTCATCGGACAAATTATTTGTTTCTTTAAATTTTAAATACGTGTTTCTTTTTAAACGTTAAGCTACTTTAATTTCAGCGTTATAAGACTAACTAAAGAAGGCTGGGGGCCCTGATCTTCAGGTGATCTGGAATATTACTCGATTTTAAGGGTTTAAAATAACTGTTAAATGAATTCCACGTGCCATTAATATCATCTCGCAATAAAATCTCATCCCAATTATGGGTCGAAAGTTGTAGTTTCATGTCCCGAAATTTAGCTGTTTTGAAGTTGAAAACGTATTATGAATATTAACTTTAATTTTAAGTGTTATTTTCCTATGATCACCGCTCAAGAAGTTTTCTCGGTACTTTTCCGTTATATCCGCAATTTCTTCTTTCCCGGTTAGGTCAATTGTTTAATCTAACCAATTGTCGAGGGCGTACAGTTGACCTAACCGGGAAAGAAGAAATTGGGGGTATAACGGAAAAGTACGGTTTTCTCCTGCAGAGATATTATCAGTTAAGTTTAGGTCTGTACTTAAAACTAAATTTAGAATATTGGGATCTCTAGTGGGAATCCCTGTCCATTTGAAAAAGTAAATTGAGATCTCCCATAATTATCGCATCATGTTCGTCGTTACTTATGTCAAAAATTAGTTCATGAAATCTATTATCAATTTTAACAGTCTGAGAAGAACCTCTATACTAAGCCTATAATTAATTTCTTTCGTGAGTTGTCTTCAATTTCAACGAACGTCGCATTTAGGCTATATTATCAATTACTGCAATTTTTAAATTAAGGGTTTCAAATGCGAGTGAACGTACCCCCCCCCCCCCCCCCCCTCCTTCTTTCTATTCTATATTGTTATTCGGTCTATGACAATACTTAACGCTCGAAGTTTAAAATTTAATTTTGATGAAGTATTAAGAGTTTTGTCGTATTTTGCCTGAAAAGCCATCGCAGAGCTATGAAATAGTCAACTAAAACAGAGCTGCTCCCACGCCTTTCAAGCGAAGGCCATCACGCAAAAATAGATTCTTTTTATTATAAAAATGACATCACAAATCGACAAATTCAACATTTTCGTGTTGGGAAAAGAGTCGAAAGAATATTAGGATCACCTGAAGATCGGGGTCCCCCATGTATTCTTGTTTTTTGCTTTACAGTACCAAATATAATAATAAATTAAATTGAATGCCCGGTTAGGTCAACCGTACACCCTTGACCATTGGTTAGGTTAAGTCGTGATATTTTCGTTCGTTTTAACGAAGATATTTGGTAATTGAGGCTGGGGGCCTTGAGCTTCAGGTGATCTGAATATTGTTTATGTAGAAAGCTCTGCTGAAAAAATGTCGGATTCTGCTATTCTAGGAAGAATTCCATAAAAAGAACTTATTATTCCTATCCTTTAGAGTCCGCATCAGCCGCTTGTATTTCTGTTATAAGCTCTTTTGACTTGGAAATCTTAACATCGTTAGTCCCAACACGCAGCATAAATATCATATTTTGATCATCATCCTTACAAAACTCGTCTATAGAGTCCGTGACGTCATCAACACGGCCTCCGGGAGAGCAGTACCTCCTTCTCCAGTTAGTTTCCTGCCGCAGGATTCACGTAATTGCCCTCAAATAATGGAGTCGCCAACTAGCCTAATCTCTATAGCGTGTCGTTCCGCTCCGTCTCTAAAACGGAAAATGTGTTAGATGTAATTAATTTGAAAGGTAGGGTCACTCACCCAGCGTACACTGAGTGAGTGACTCTTTCAATCAGTGTATAATATTTACTTATTTCTGGAATAGAACTGTATTTATGGAATTTATTTTTAATTCTCGTAAAGCGCATCAAGTACTCACAGTAATGAAGAAGTAATAGTGGAAGAAGACCCTATTTCTGCAACAATTTCTTCGTCACCGCCTTCGGCAGAACACTTGATCCAACTTCACGTGATTGCCAATAAAATTACTCAGGAACTTACACGGAAATTAAATTTATAATTGAAATCTCCTCTAACTGCGTTTAAGATGCGTCATCTGCTACATTTAATAAAAAAATAAATACAAGTTCAACGCTTCGCCTATTCTCTCTCTCTCGCTCTCTACATATATATATATATATATATATATATATATATAATATATAATTATATATATTATATATATGTGTGTGTGTGTGTGTGTGTGTGCAGTATATACTGTATATTATTAATTTTTTTTTAAAAAAGGCTAATTAAATTTTTGTTACAAAATAGTGAGTATTTTTTAAAAATATTCCAGAAAAGTTTAATTAAATAATAAAGTTTTTAATAAAAAATGAAATTATAAAAGTAATTAATTTACCTTTTCATTCACTCAATTATTATCAATATATTTATTTAACAAAACGGGAAATTTTAATACTGTATATATATATATATATATATATATATATGACTGTGCAACCATATGGTGAAGTGTTGAGGTTCATGGAGTGTATTTGCTTATTAAATGTACCATATGACGAAGACTAATGTTTAGGAGAGAAATAAAACGTGTGTTGATAGAACGTACATTGCATTTAGTTAAGAATTGAATCGACTTCACGTTCATTCCCTCATTTATTTCCGTAATTAAATGGTAAAGTTTAATAATGTTTGTAAAATTACTCTTTTTGTTTTTTTTTTCGTTCCATTTTTCTTTAATTTTCTTTCTTTACACTCGAGTTGTCCCATAATTGATTGATGCAAGATGTTTTTAATTTTTCTCGGGAGTGCCAAATGATTTTTTTTTAATAATCTAAATTTGGCCTCATTCCTGAATAGTGCCAATAAAATAGGCCTTAAAGTCATTCACGCAAAAGTGGTGTAGTGGTGAGGTGGTGAGTTAATGGATAGCGGCACAATTTTAATAAATTTGTTAAGTATAATAATAATAATTGTCGATGGAGGACCGTGTATAAAATTGATAAAATTGTATCGATGTCAAATGTTCGTTCGTCAAAATATTAATTGATAAATCTTTTATTTTTATTATTTACGATATTAATTTTTTCAAATTGAATTAAAATTAATATTTCGCCGCATTTTTAATCGTGTTCAATTTATAATTTTTAATTTATTTCACGAAAGGTGCTTTTGAAAGAGGAAAAAAAGAAATTTCAACCTCTTGACTCATTTACGCTAATAAAACTATTATAAATTTATTAATCACACTTAAAATATGCGAGACGTAAAAAGGTCTTAAAAACAATTATTGAAAATAATTTATAACGACGCAAATAAGTATATTTTGAACCTTTAAAAATGGCTTTCAAGTCCGATAATGAGGTGAGTCTATTTTTTCAGTTTTACTTTTTTAATTTACACCAAATATTGGGATCTTTTTTGACATTTCTAATTCTAAAACATATTTCAAATTACAGTAATCAGTTCTTATGTATATGTAACACTTATTTACGTAACATCATATAAAATTAATATTACAAGCATATTAAAATTCGATATTATCGTTTCTGTTTATATATATATATATATATATATATATATATATATATATATATATATATATATATATATATATGAGAAATGGGAAATCAGGGAGCAATTAAAAATATGAAGGCGAACAATTGTATACAACTACGAGTGCATATATATATATATTGTAGGATGTACATTATAATACAGTTGAGGGAACTGTATATACAGGTCGCCCTCGCTTTATGCGACTACTTTTAATGCGATTTCGCTATTATGCGACGCCCCTACTTCTACCACTCTCTCGCTTTGTGCGAGAAAAATATGTAATTATGCGACTGGCCGGATTGGATGTGCGAAGCTTGTGCGACCAATATAGGAGCGCGCGGACTCCACTATGCTATGCAGTTGGTGCGGGTGGAGCGTTGACGCAGTCCATACGCTTCCCAGGCCTTCCATTTTAGAGTAAAATACCTAGACTAGAGTCGCTTCCTCAATCTCCCTCCCTCAGTGTCGCATTGTCCATTGTTGCATTGTGTGCGGACTTACGCTACTCACTCTCATCTTGTAGTGTGTAGATTTGCCATTACTGTTGACTATAGTGTAATGAGTATTCAAGTAAATACCTTTTTTTATGCATGAAGGAGGGGCCAAGGTCGAATGGCCTCAAAAGCACCCCCCCCCCCCCAATAGGAACAGAAGAGAGCCAAAATCAAAGTCCAGGGTTTTGGAGATGCCTAGACACTCCGCGTTCGAAAGATTGGAGGTCATAGACAGGGGGAAAGGTGGATTGAGGAAGATTATTCCATAGTTGACCGGTTGAGTAGATGAAAGATTGAAAATACCGATTAACTCTCGCGTTAGAGAGTTGGACGGAAAAGGAATGAGGAAGTGTCGAAAGTCTGGTGCTGCGTGCTTTCTTTAAAGGAGGAGGTATGCAGTTAGAGAGTCAGAAGAGCGGTGTTCGTTATAATAGCGATAGTAAAGAGAGAGTGAGGCAACATTGCGGCGAAGAGAGACGGATTGAAGACAGTAAGATTCGGGGAATTGATGAGACGAAAAGTCTTTGATTCTACCAGGTCTAGTACGGCTGAGTGGGTTGAGCCACACCATACATGAGAATCATACTCCATACAGGGGCGGACAAGACCCCTGTACAAAGACAGCAACTGAGTGGGGATGAAGAAACTGCGGAGGCGGTACAGCACACCAAACCTCTTAGAAGCTGTTATTATTTCTTTTAATGTTTTTTTTTTGGATAATGTCAGATGATTGTTTTACTTTTTTAGGTAATTTTTCATCGGATTTGTCATGAGAGAGAGTTAGAAAGGTATTTTGGGGGTGTCAGGAAAGGTTAAGGAACGCATCCCTATTAAAAACATGTAATAAATGGCTCTCATGAAGCGAAATCGCTTTATGCGAACATTCTTTGGAACGCAACCCCCGCATAAAGCGAGGGTGACCCGTAATGAGATACGGAAATGTGAGCGTGGAGGGAAATACAAATGTAGAAAAACGTGAAATATAGTTGGTTGTATATTAAAATGCAACGGTAAAAATCGAACTTCAGTGAGAATAAAGGGAGCTATTGAAGAATAGGGACCCCAGCCTTCTTTAGTTAGCTTTATAAGGCTAACTAACGAAAATATCATGACCTAACCTAACCAATCGTCAAGGGCGTACAGTTAACCTAACGATTGGTTAGGTTAGGTCATGATATTTTCGTTAGTTAGCCTTATAAAGCTAACTAAAGAAGGCTGGGGTCCCTATTCTTCAATAGCTCCGAATAAAGCAATTGTAATAATAATAATAATATTAATAATAATATTAATAATAATATTAATAATAGTGGTGACAAAAGTTAATGATACTTGGGGTAATAAGAAGGGTAAAACTAAATTAGATTATGAAAGGGTATTGGAGAAATATTGAAATCGTAGGTACAGAATAAAGAAAAAAAGTTCAGGTATTAAATAAAGGGTTTCCCGAGTCTATTCTTTTTTCTTTTGGCGCGAATGGAGGTTAATCCACCTTGAGGCGTTGTCTTCTTTAAATTTTATTCCGTTTCAGTTCACAAATACAGTTTATTTTTGCATTCGGTTTACGGATATGCCAAAAATATTCTTAAATTAAATAAATACAGGCCTGTATACCGACAGTTTACGATTGCGGATGTTTGTGGTTTTTGGTTCAGTTTGTGTAGAGCAAACTTGAGATTGAATGAGGTGACTGTGATAATAGTGTGATATAGGCCAATTTGTGCTGCCTTAGGGAGGAAACACAAACTCGCGGTTCATTTTTCTCCTGAAGAATTATGCACCAGGACTGATAATAACTGGAGGTGTCTGAAATATAAACTAATGAAAATTGCGCGTAAACGAATACGGATTTGGATGTTCTTTTGACCAGTCTAACACGAAGCATCATTGCTTTCAGTGGTGATGAACCACGTACGGAAGCATCGTCAGTACATTGAACCCTATTTGCTTGGCAATGCTGCTGCGAACTGCTCGTACCCTGAAATGGGCGTATGGGCGGAATGATGCTCTGTGTGAAAAGATGTTTAACTCTTCATATTTCCACTTAAGCTATGAATTCACTGATTAATAACACACACACACACATCTATATAAATATATATATAATATATATATATATATGTGTGTGTGTGTGTGTGTGTGTGTGTGTGTGTGTGTCCCAAATATCATGCAATGGTGCAACGTAGCATGAAAAAATAGAAGGCACAAATGAAATCTTTTAATAATTATATAATTGATGAAAGTGACAACCACCGTCTTCTTGGGTGGTCACATCCACACGCTTAAAAGTGTTCGCAAAAGCACTGTGCGGAACAGCCGGCGTCATACTGTTATTGCAGTCGGTTAGGTTCCGCTTGAAGGTACCCAGATTCACAGTATTGTTGGCCTACGCTTATTCTTTGATGTATCCACATAGAAAATAATGCGGTAGAATCAAGTCTGGGGATCGGGGCTGTCAAAGTCCCGGGTCTTTTCCGTTTGGGGGCTAGCAGCGAATTTTAATGAAAATCGGTATACTAATGTCGTTTTGGTCACTGATTTCAAAAATAACTTTCTTTTTTTTTTTTGAGAAATGAAAAACAAACAAGCACTTTAAATAATTAATATGTGTTTTAACTAGCTTAAACTAGTTACAGAGGATTGTGTTAAATTTAGCCAGAGTCACAAACGGCTACTGTTTATGAAAAAGTGCTCTAAGTGTGGGAAAGTGTGTTCCTTTGATAAAAATAGCCAGTTCTTTCGTTGCCAAAAGCGTCGGTCAAATGGTAAAAAGTGCAACTTTACGAAGAATACATTTTTTGAAGGATCCCGGCAGATCTGTAAAAGTAGCAGAAAAAAATCAAGAATTAATGCCTAGGTCAATTGAATGCCCGGTTAGGTCAATTGAATGCCAGGTTAGGTCAATTGAATGCCCGGTTAGATCAACTGTACGCCCTTGACGATTGGTTAGGTTAAGTCATGATCAGTGGTGTAGTAGTAATTTCTTCAGTGGGGTAACGCAGTAGGGTAACGCTAAAAGTAAAATAAAACCAGTAGAGTAACGCTATAGGGTAACGCTAAAAGTAAAATAAAACCAGTGGGGTAACGCCGTTACCTTGCGTTACCCCCGGACTACACCACTGGTCATGATATTTTCGTTAAAAACATTAATTATTATTTAAAGTGCTTTAACATGTTTGTTCTTCATTTCTCTAAAAAAAGAAAGTTATTTTTGAAATCAGTGACCAAAATTACATTAGTATACCGATTTTAATTAAAATTCGCTGCTAGCCCCCAAACGGAAAAGATCCAAAGTTCCTTGCTTATTAGTTATTACTCTTGCCGAAAGGTTTTGAACAAATCCCAACGTTTTTGTGCATTGTATGAGCTGGTGCCCCTTCTTGTTGGAATTACGCATCGCGTTCTTCAACATTTAACAGTGCAATAAACCGTTCAGTGTCGTTTCTTCATCATTCAGCAGGTACAATTTCCTTAAAGAAGAGTGGTTCAACTATCTTTCACCGGGAAGACTGCATGCATACCGTGCTCACATCTTCTGACTATGTCACTGATGTTGTCTGCAAGGATTCTCTGTAACCGAAATTATTGTGTCCTGGCTATTTACATACCTACCGAGAGAAGAAAAACCACGATGTCGGAGCAAGAGAAGCTAGATTAAAATTAGAAATGAAACTAATACAAGGCGTTTTGATAAACCCTGTCTTTGCTTCTAAAAAGAAAACTAGATTTATACCAGACTATTATTCGAGAAGGGGATCGACTTGTTCGCGAAACGTTAGCTTTTTCCATTCTGTTCTTTTTAAGTAGTTTTTATTTCTTAACATTTGATAAAACACGACCAATTGAGTGTTTTAATTTTGTTTTATATCCACCGAAACGAAATGAATCTTCATCAGAGAAGAAAGTTGCGTCTAAGGTCCTCGGATGAGAAAGAACAAAATGCTTAAACCAAAGGCAGTACTGCAGCTTCATTTCCTTGTTTGACCCCTGCAAATCACGGACGACTTCTACAAAATAGCGATAAAATTGACGTTTCTCGCAAGTTGTATGGATCTCTCTCTCTTTCTCTCTCTCTCTCTCTCTCTCTCTCTCTCTCTCTCTCTCTCGTGGCATCCGCCGTAAAGATGTTTTGACAAACGTGTAAGCTGTCTTGAATGTAAATATATCCAACACATCCCGAGCAATCACTCCTCTTTTAATAGTATACAGATCCAGCCTCCTGATATCGCTCTATTAATTGAGAAAGCGAGTGTGCCTTTGTGCTTCCACACTTACTGTACCTATTTGTATAACCTATGCGTGGAGATAGCATCAGCCTTACTATATTCTAAGTTAGGATACATTTAGATATATTAGGTTACAATGTATTATTTGAGTAAAAATTTATGAGCTTCCTTGCTGTAGGTTGTGTGTTGCGTGACTTTGGGAAACATCATATACAGGGGGGTCCAAAAGTCCTTATCTATTTTGCTGAAATAAGTTTTTTAGGATAAAAATGTGGTAACATAATTAGATGTATATTTATTTGGCAAGCTTAGGTCTAAGATTCGACGTGAGCACCATCAGTATCTCTGCAAATCTCAAATCTGTCCACTGCATTACGGAACACATTCTCAAACTTCTCTGGGTTATTTTAGCGACTGCCGCGACAATGCGGGTTCGCAGATTCTGCAGCTCTGTAACTCCTTGACACGATTGGGATTATTAACAGGAGGTATAGCTAAAAGTTCACGGAGGTGGCTTTTAATTAAGATCTCTGGCTTACCAAACCGTCTCTTTAATATATCCAAGCCACATTATAATTAGCCTCTGTTAATGCTAATCCTGCTATTGTCTTTGCTGCCTCTCCTTCCAAGAGGGACTGCAAATAATTAAATTTATCCACCGCACTTAACACTTGACTAGAATGAACTGCTGATTGAAAACTGTCTGCCCATCCTTGCCATTTCTGAATACTCCCAGAAAGTGTTTTGAGTACAAGCTTCGGTAATTGAACTGCAGATCTGTTAACCTTAACTTCACAAACACCATTTGTTGAGTGTTGTGTTTCATTATTAGACCTGGTCTCTAACTGTACTGAGCTGCTAAACTCTTTTGCTCTGTGGCATACTTTAATTATATCATCAATAATCTCTTCAAAGTAAATTATGTTATTTTTTATTTCATCCTCTTCTATAAGAGCCTCAATTTTAACATTTACTTCGCTTAGAACAGGGGTCACCAACCTGGGCGGTAGCGCCCACTAGTAGGCTCACATTAAAGGTAATTAAACATTTATTTCATTATTTATTTTATCGATTATGTTGATTTATTCTTTTTGATCTAAGGTGGGCGATAAGCTTTTTTAATTTTCAAAAAATCGCAAAAGTGGGCGGTGAACAAAAAAAAGGTTGGTGACCCCTGGCTTAGAGCAGCCTTTTTAGTTTCTAATATGGAAAGCTGTGCAGTCACTAGGCTTAAATCCTCTTGCTCTATGGCAGAATCTATAGTGGCAATGACCTTTGTAATTAGACCTTTGTAGGCGCTTCTCCCTTTTTTAAACTTGTTCAATTCAGCTGCACTCATCTTCAATGTAAACAACAATTGGGCTCAATGCCAAATAAGCTGAACTGGCAAAAATTCTTAACCAAACTGATCAAATTTTGCTTTTTTCAAATAAACTGAATTGCTTGGTTGGGGTACTGACCAACCACCAGTATGGAATACCAAATTTTCCACCCAAGTAACTGGCGCACTGAAGTATGCAACCTTCGCCTACGAATAATAAACCAAAATTAACCAAACCGGTAAAAATGTAGGCCCAAAACAACGACAGACGAGTGGCCAAGTTTCGCAATTGGGCGACCAAACTTTCTACCCTGGGACCTTAACTCAATTATGCTCAACCCGTCTAGGCCTAACTTGGGCTACAATTTGCACAATCAGAACTTTGCCGGAAAATAGTCACTGACTCAGTCTTGGGCTAGAATCCGGTTTCGAAGGACCATGCTATTTTTTTATTTTATTTTATTGGGTTCAGAATCCCAGCTGAGCCGTGAACGGCCAAGCTCTGAAGGGCCAGTTTAACCTACAGCCCAAGTTAAGCTAGACTAAAAACTTACGGACTTGGAGGTCCTATTAGGTCCTACCTCAGGGTTGCTGATTCGATGTGGGCCTACCTTAGGCCTCAGTTGCATAAAATTAAGATAAAAAACAAAAGGGACATTATTTATGGTCTTCTTTCTAAACCTTGCAACAACACCACAACCTGCACTATTGCACGATGCAACAATCTTGTATCTAAACAACCAAACTGAATTGCAAGAGAGCTCTCTATAAGACCACACCTGTAAGTGCCACATTCAACAAACGAGTAGGAAGGACACGCAGCGCCCCAAAAAAATGATGCCACAAGAGTGCCCAAACAATGTTGCCACAAGAGCCCAAAGATGCTAGCTCTAAATTAAGTGAATTTTTCACTAACCTTACAATTATGAGATGGATATATATACACCTTAATTTAATATATACAAGCAATGCTGCATCAATCAGCTTAGTCAGCATATCGCCTTGGGACAACAGTGGCTCTTCCTCTTCTAGATTTTCTAACAGTTACATCAAAGAAATGAAAGTTTTGCCTTAAAAGTAGCTCAGTATGATGAAATGTTTGATATATCTTCTTGTGAATACTATGATAAGGGAATTGATAGGAAATCTTGCAGGTGTAAGGATAAAATACCAATGGCAGAATGGGAGTCTTTTGTGGGTCAAAAACAAAGAAAAAAATCAGTTAGGACCAATTGATCGCATATGACTGAAGCCACCAATGTTTTACCATCGGAATTTATAGAAAATACTGAAGAAGGCATGGATGTAGATTCAAAGAGTTAGGATGTAGATTATGAGGCCGATTTAGAATTGACTGAGAATATTCAGACCAGGCACTCCTATAAAAACCTAGCATTAACAGCAGATCGTTATCGTGTAAGTTGTAGAGCTGCAGCTGCAATAGTCAATGCAGCTTTAAAAGATATGGGGATCCTTAACCACACCAACATGCTTGACAGAAAGAAATTAGAACAAGAAAGAAATCGCAAGAGTGAAACAAATACTTTTAGGTCTAAATCCGAAAATCTGAAGATGGAGTGCCTTGGATTTGATGGAAGGAAAGATAACACATTAACTAAAAGTGGAAAAATAAAAGAAGAACACTATGTTATTGTGAAAGAACCTGGAAGCATCTATGTAGACTATGTCACACCAGGTAATGGAACTGCTCGCTGCATAGCAGAAGAGTTGATAACTATTATTACAGACTCGAACAGCACAGATACTATCAAAGCTTTACTGTGTGATGGTACTCCTGTAAATACAGGAAAAATTGGTGGAGCCATAAAACTGGTTGAAATTCATCTTAACAGACCAGTGCAGTGGTTGGTGTGCCTCTTGCATTTGAATGAGCTGCCTTTTATGCACGTCTACAAAGCCATTGATGGTAAAAAAACAGATCCAAATACTTTTGTGGGTTCAATTGGAAATAAACTGAAAACGGATTTAACAAAATTGGAGGTAGTCAGATATTCTCGCGTAAAGGGAAACATTAAAGAAATTCCAGCAAATGTTGTGAAGGAGCTAAGCAGTGATCAAAGATATCTCTATGATATGTATCTGGCAGTGCAAACTGGAGACACTTCTCAAGATCTGTCCACTCGATCCCCAGGTACCCTTCACCATGCTCACTGGCTAATCTAGCCAACAGGGTCCTTCGATTATATATCTCAACGCCAAATCCCGATAAAAGCCTTCAAGATATAGTCAAGATTATTATGCAGTTCTATGCTCCAGGGTGGGTTTGGATAAAATCTCATCCTAATGCAACTGATGGTGTATATAACTTTTGGCATTTAATGTGCTTGCTTCGAAATTTAGATGAACAACATAGATCAATCATAGAACCAGTATTAAAAAATAACGCCTACTTTGCCCACCTAGGAAATATACTCATATCAATGGTAACTGACAAGAGACTAGAAATTAGGGAGCAAGCTATTCAGAAAATCATCCTTTCAAGAACAGGATTTTCAGGTACCAGAAACTTTGAGTTGCCTCAAACCCTCAATTTCCAATCTACTGACTACACCGAGATGATTAGATGATTGAATGGCACAAAGAGATCATTACTCCTCCACCGCTGCTAAACAATTTTGGCGACGATGAGCTACTACAGGCTCGATGTAAGCCATTGGAAATAGCTTCTTTTCCATGTCACAGTCAAAGTGTGGAAAGGGCAGTGAACCTAGTAACAAAGGCATGTCAGGAAAGAATAGAATATGACAACCGTCAAAAGTTTATCTTAAACTCATTAGAATCAAGGCGAAAACTGCCCAAGTTTAAATGGAAGGCCCAATGGAATGAGTAAGAAACATATGAAATAAAATTTCCTAATAATATTGAAAATTTCTTCCCTTTTGATGTGATAAGGAACAATGAAAAAGTTAATTGAATTTTAGCACATTTATTATGCTTCTAATTTTTTCTTCTGAATATATTGTTGTACTTAATTAATTTTCTTAATACTGTACATTATTAAATAAAATATTATACGTTAATAAAGATTTATGTCATCAAAAAACCTGAATGTAGAGTAAGTCTGGTATAAATGGAATATTCTTCAATATAGGTCAAAAAGTGAAAAATTGTGCCAGGGGTAGGAGGCTTTAAACAGCGAAAATAATTTATGAGGGGGGTTCCTGTGTTCCATTCAAACCCCTCACAATATGTACCTTTTCAATATAAAATTTCGACCCGGCCTAATGTATACCCTTTTATTCTTTGGCGTAACAGTCACATGTCTAGTTATAGAATAACCTTTAAAAATAATAATAATAAAATAAATAATTTTTTTTCAATTTACAATGATATGAATAATTTTGAAGCTCGACTATTTATTTTATTTAATTTGGCCCTTAAGCTTTAGGCTTTACTGGGCTAGTTGTGTGTTTTGTTTTGTTTTGTATCGCCCACTTACACATTTTATTTTTTTAGGTGATTTACATGAACCCACTCATCCATCATCATGTCTCAAAAGTGTAAAAATCACCCCGACAATTTCTAAATCACAACGGCGTACAATCACGATGGAGCTTCGGAAAACTTATCGGTAATACTTCGGCTGTCCACTAGACGACCAAGATAAGGCGTGGGCACCACATGTTATCTGTACTGCTTGTTCGAATGGATTACGTGACTGGTTGAACCAAAGGAAAAAGTCGATGCCGTTCGCTATGCCCATGATATGGAGGGAGCCGAGAGACCATCATGGCGATTGTTACTTTTGCAATGTTAACATAACTGGATTCTCCGTGAAGAACAAGCATAACATCGTTTATCCGAACGTAGACTCCGCGATCAGACCGATCCCCCACGATGACACGATGCCGATTCCGGTACCTCCACAGCATGGACTCGATTCTTTAGAAGACGAAAGGGAATCCGACGAAGGTGCGATTGGCGGAGATGCGGGACCTTCGGCCGATCTTGACTACACAACTGACGAAGAGCAATCGAAGTCGGAGAGTCTTACCCAAAACGAGTTGAATGACCTCATTAGAGACCTAGCCCTCTCCAAAGAGAAATCAGAACTTCTCTCCACGAGACTCAAGCAGAAACACTTACTTGAGAAGAACGTACGAGTGTGTCACTATCGAAAACGAAACCATGATTTGGCAACATTCTTTACAGTAGACGGTCAATTCTGCTATTGCCATGATATCAATGGATTTTTCAAGAACTTGTCACAGGTACAAACACCATCTGAGTGGCGCCTCGTCACTGATTCCTCACAGCGAAGCTTGAAAGCGGTTCTCCTGCATAACGGGAATTAAAGGCGTCTATTCCGATCGCCCACTCCGTTCATCTAAAGGAGATGTACGATAACATGAATATACTACTCGAAGGAATCATATACAGCACTCATCAATGGAATATCTGTGGTGATCTCAAAGTCATTGGTATGTTAATGGGCATGCAAGGAGGGTTCACGAAATGCTGTTGTTTCCTATGTCTATGGGACAGCCGTGCTACCGCGGATCATTATATCAGACGTGACTGGCATCAAAGAAGCACACACGAGCCAGGAACGGGCAGTGTCCAGTGTGTTCCTTTAGTTGATCCAAAGATGATTTCCCTGCCCCCTCTCCACATTAAGCTCGGCTTAATGAAAAATTTTGTGAAAGCGATGGGTAAGGCGAATTCGAGAGGGTCTCGATACCTTGTTGAGAAATTTGCAAACATCAGTGCCGCGAAATTGAAGGAGGGAATCTTTGTGGGGCCCCAAATCACGGAGGTTCTGCAGGATGAAGGCTTTGAAAAAAGCCTCAATGCCTTAGAACTAAAAGCATGGCAGGCTTTCAAATGGATTTGTGAAAACTTCTTGGGTAACCACAAGTTTCCCGCATACAAAGATGGAGTTCAGAAAATGCTCGATGCATATCAAGAAATGGCTGTCGCATGTCCTTGAAAATACATTTTTTACATTCGCATCTAGATTTTTTCCCGAAAACCTTGGCGCGGTGAGTGATGAATAGGGGGAACGCTTCCATCAAGACATCCAGTCAATGGAAAATCGCTACCAATGTTTCTGGAACGAAAGTATGCTGCCAAACTACTGCTGGATGTTGTACCGCGACGATCCGGACAAGGTTTACAAAAGAAAATCGTACTCACAACGTTTTTAGGTTGGTGTACATTTCTTTTTATGAATAAAGTTGTACTTTTACGATAAACTGTGCTGAAATTAACACAGGGCCGGATTAAGACCTTTAGAGGCCCTAAGCACTTAAAAGATTTTGGTGCCCCATATATATGTAATTCAAAATATAAACAAAAATAAACCATAAAATAAAATTTTATTTTTTGAAATGAAACAAAACTTACAGTAAGATGGAAAATAATGTTTATTTTTGTATACTTCCACTTCATTTATATTTGAAAAGTTTTCTCCTACTTTTTTTAATTGCAAAGTCTTTGATCAGATCCTCAAAACTAATCTTACGTAACACATCTGCTTCTATACTTAGTAGAGATAAGGCATCCAGCCTGCCTTGTTGCATAGTTGTTCTGTTGGTATTTTTAATATACTTCAACTGAGAAAATGAACGCTCAGCTGAGCAATTTGTGACCATTAATGTTAAAAATATACGAAAGGCAATTTCTACATTTGGGAAGGCACACTCAATATTGTCTTCTACAATTATTTTATAAAGTTCAGCATGACTGAATCTTGTTTTTACATTTACTATAGCACACGAAAATATTTAATCTATATGTATTTTTAATATGGCGCTCAAAGATTTGATATAAACAAAATAATAACGCAAAGCGTAAAGTGTGTGATTACAACGAAATATATTTATTCTCTCAAAAGGGTTGTTGTTCACTACAAATTCAAACAATGAAAAAAAATAAATACTATATATGAATATATATAATTCAGTTTTCAACAGCTTATAGGCTATAAGCCGCGATTATAATAGTATAATAAATCCATGGTAAATCCGACAATGGAAAATTTCTGTGGTGCCCCCCTTCCCTTGACGCCCTAAGCACGGGCTTATTTTGCTTAATGGTTAATCCGGCCCTGAATTAACACCAGTCATATTTCGATAACTAGATGTGTTAGAGTAAAACCGAAAACAGATGTGGAATCAGTGTACAAAACTGGTCTAGAAAAGTGTTTATACATCTTTGATGAGAGAAAAAGTTCGATTTTGTCGACCAATGTAATTAAAGATTTACTCATCATTGATTATTTCAAAAACGTAAACATTTTTCTTCACGTAACAAAATATTGGCGAAGTCTAGGCTAGTCTAAGCTAAGTCTTGCTACGTTACTTACTCTAAACAGGTAACAATGATATGTCATTACATTTATAGAATTCTTATATCTCCTTATGTAAAATTTCAATAAAGTAAATATCTTATTACTACTGCGGAAAGACTTTTCGATCACCCGAGCATACAGCAAATTATCTGTTGTTCAATTCATACGTACATATACGTACGTTCACATGTATTCTTTTTAAAGTGATTAATTTCTCGCGATCTCATAAATGCTTATGCGAGTGTTCGAATTCTGCTAACCACCACGGAAGTGACTCTGCTCCAATTTAAATTTATAAACATTATCACGTGTGTTATATTATATATATACACCGTATATGCCCATGTACTTTGTATTATACAGGGTGTCCCCAAAAAACTATATACTCTTTATAGCATCATATATTTTATAATTTAAAAAAAACCCAAACAATATATTGTTATAGCAATTGCCAATGAAAGGTAAATTAGTAATCTAAGTGATCAAAATGTTACAGCGAGTTGTTTGCATATAAAATTTAATTGACTACGCCAAGTGCTCAAAATGTTCTCCGGCGGCATGAATGCACTTTTGAATGCGTCGACTAACTGATTCGCAGACATGGACTAATGTGGATGCTGTGATGGTCCCGCACTTTTCCCTAATTGCATCCTTAAGTGTTCGAGTGTTGCAGGTCTTGTACCATAAACTGCATCCTTCAGGTAGCCCCACAAGTAAAAATCAAGTGGAGTCAAGTCCGGTGAACGTGGAGGATACTCAACGCTTCCTCTTCGTCCTATCCAATGGTTAGGCAACGTTTCATCGATGTACCTTCTGATATCACAATGATAATGAGGGGGGCTCCATCTTGTTGAAAGTAAAAGTCGTCGTTTCCAAACAACTTCCGAACTGCAGGTATAATTTCTGTCCGCAGCATGTCGAGATATGCGGCACCGGTAACTGTCCCATTAAAGAAAAATGGTCCAACCAAACCCCTGGATGATAAGCCACACCATGCTGTTAATCCTGGTAAATTAACATGTTTATCCACATAAACGTGTGGATTATCAAGTGACCAGTACCTGCAGTTGTGTCGATTTACTGTGCCATTCAGCTTGAAGGTAGCTTCATCAGACCACACGATTTTGTTGGCAAACTGTACGTCTTCGGTTTCCATTGACTGAAACCATTCACAAAATTCGAGTCTGCGATCAGGGTCATCTTCAGTCATGGCGTGTAACAGACTTGGAATGTAGCTTTTCCATTTTGCCGACTTTAAAATCCGGTGAACACCTGATTTGCTGATTCCGGTCTCACGGGCGCATTGCCTAACTGATTTCTGTGTGTCGTGTCGGTGGCTTTGTACCAAATTCCCGGATCCATTTCTGTGAGACGTGTCGGTGGCTTTGTACCAAATTCCCGGATCCATTGCCGCTGGACTTCGGACACATTCTCAAATTTCCAATACCATTTCAGAACACTTTTTCGTTGCTCCAGTGTCAAACGTTTACGCAACATGGGTTCTTTTGCTGAACTGAATAAAGTTGAATGCTGTAGAGTTTGTATCGTGGAATGAGTGCGTAGGCTAAGTCCGAAGCAAGCTAGTGAGTGACTAGACTACGTTCGGTCCATAGGCTTCGCCATTACAAGGCCTTTGATAAAACAAGGCCAGGCTTAGTCGACGCATTCAAAAGTGCATTCATGCCGCCGGAGAACATTTTAAGCACTTGGCGTAGTTAATTAAATTTTATATGCAAACAACTCGCTATAACATTTTGATCACTTAGATTACTAATTTACCTTTCATTGGCAATTGCTATAACAATATATTGTTTTTTTTTTTTCAAATTATAAAATATATGATGCTATAAAGAGTATATAGTTTTCTTGGGACACCCTGTATTTCTAACATCTTAATTGTCTATTAATATGAAACACTGTAAAAACAAACCAAAGCTATAATTAACTGCAATTAACTGAAATAATTTAATATAATGTAATAATGTACTTAATAACGTAGTAAAATGTACTTTAATGGAATTGTAATTAACGATAATAAGTAAATATTAATTAATTGGTAATTATAACCATAATTGGAATAAACCAAAATTACACCGTACTCAGTGATGTACTTAGATTGTACTAAATGTCCGACACGACATTATGTCGCCATTTAATGTACACCCGGCGATATTATTATTATTATTTTATTTTTTTTGTTCATTGGGATAAATTTTGAAGTTATAAAAGATGAAGTCATGTTTTGCCTTAAACTTTTAATTATTTGCTCATATACATATCTTAATATAAGAATGCCTAATTCAATTTCCGTTCTAATTAACTCGGCGAATCAGGAAAAACAGCAGATCTAATATATGCGGTTTAAGCTAAAAATATGGCTTCCTCTTCCTATTTCCTGTTTATCTGTTTTAACTATTTTGTTTACTTTATTTTTTTAACTGTTGTGCAAAAATAATACAGCCTCTTCAACATTTAATAATGATGATGTTAGTAAAATCGGGGAATATAAACCCCAGAAATATCTTCCATATTCATTCAGAAGTCAATTCAGAGGCTGAGCACTACCTGTACATTTTAGCAGTAAATTACAAGTAAGAAATAGTCTTTATCTTCTCCTTCGAGTCTTGCTCTCTTTAGAGAACTTAGTCATTAAACTTCCCAGATACGTTATAAGAAGAATCTGGGGATCTTCAGAGAATTTAGTAAGCCTCCCTGAATCCTCCGAGCCACTATAGAAGAACTCGGAGAGTAATATAGAAGAAAACTACTATAAGTAACACATCCGTTGCTGCCACCTAACTAGAACCCCCGTCGACTTCGAACCAACCCAGGCCATAGACGGAGGGGTTAAAACTGGCGACCCTGTAGCCAGGATTTTAACAACTGACAACTTCTGCATCCAGGATTCTTCCAATCTTCCAGACCCTGGAACTAGAACCAACCTCCAGTTGACCGGCGTGTCAAGACTTCTAGTTCGTCACATCCACCCTTGAACCGGTGTGTCACGCCAAGTTCTCCACGCCAATTTTCACCCAAGAACAAGTGGCCAGCAAGACACGTCTTCAAGACACGTCTTCAGGACACGTCTCCAAGGATTTCGCCGTAGGAATCTCGTTAAGTACAGAACTCTTTTTTTAAAATAATCTCTAAACATTTGAAAAGTCAGCATTATTAACAGTTAATAATTAGTATCGAGCCAGAATTAACAAAAACACAGTGAACATTCCATACACCAGTGATACATTTCTTTTTAGTGAAACAGTTATTTCCAGTATTATAGTATAAGTTTATTTAAGGTACCAAGCATAGTATTACCATACCTTCACGCAAAGGTGGGCAGTTGCGGCGCAACTTGCGGTGCAACATTTTTGGTTGCGCTTGCGCTTGCGGCGCAACTTTTTGAAAAGGGTTGCGCTTGCGCGTGCGGCGCAACTATTTCAGCAGAGTTGCGGTTGCGGCTGCGGCTGCGGCGCTACAAAAATCGTTGCGCGTGCCCACCACTGCAGATATACGTTAAATGCAAAGGTGGGCAGTTGCGCCGCAAAAAGTTGCGGCGCAACATTTTTGGTTGCGCTTGCGCTTGCGGCGCAACTTTTTGAAAAGGGTTGCGCTTGCGCGTGCGGCGCAACTATTTCAGCAGAGTTGCGGTTGCGGTTGCGGCGCTACAAAAATCGTTGCGCGTGCCCACCACTGCCTTCACGTACATTCGAGTGAAATCTTGTTTACATTTTTTTTTATTATTTTGTTTGCAATCTTTTCAAATTCTCCCCTAGTTAGGCAAAGTATTGTGCATTTATTTAGTGTGTATTTTTTAGATAGAGTAGTTAGGAAAACCCCCTAAGTGATCATTCCATAAATTAAGATCGGTCAAGCAGACCTAATTAGAACACATTAATAGTACCTTCACATATGAGCGATTCAGACGGTGCGCTTTCTGACATCGAAAATTTACACACACATTTTTCCACCTACCCCGCGCCCTTCAAACATACTCCCAAACACACAAACTTCAGATCCAGAACAAGCCAATATGTCACAGTCTCAAACCCCCGCCTCAGCATACATTAACTTAGGTAGACTAGTAAACCTTCCCCATACTGTTTTAATTTTTAAGGGGACCATAGATAATCACTTTGTTGAACCTTGGATTGAGTCTTTAGAGCAACATTTCTTACGCGAAAACATCACCGATGATGATACAAAAATTAGGGAAGCAAAAAGGTTTATCGACCCTAAAGAAGGGAATGCTCATGACAGTCACCTACGTCCCATCGATTAGCGAAACTACAACATGGGACAATTTTAAACAAAACTTATTAAAATTTTTCAAAGAAATAACACTTGCACAACCCTTAGCCACAGTAGAAGCAGTCTTCCAAGCTAAATGGAAGAAAGAGGAACATGAAGATTTAAATAATTTTATTGCACGAACACATAAACTCGTAGGAGAAGCCCTCCGAGCCGCAGAAAATGCGTGTGGCATTACTTTCACTCCAAAACAAAGAAACCTTATAGTAGCAACGACAATTTACCAAAACCTACCCGGAGCACCTAAAAAAAGTTTCAAGAGTTTCTAAATGTTGAGAAACCAGTAAGTGTAGCTATAAATAAAACACGGGAACATTACCCAGATTTAGCAAACCAGAACTACCGAAAGGGTAGAGAAACCCCCGTACATTACATTCAGCAGCAGCAACCACAACACCAACAGCAACAACAACAACAACCCTATAAATCGAGGCCAATGCAGGGAACACCACCCTAGAAACAAGCCCCCCGAAACCCAGAATACACGCCCTCCTCCACAGTGTTTTAACTGCGATAGCTTTGGGCACATGATAAGTCAGTGCAATTATCCCTCTTATTGCTCCCACTGTCACGAACATGGTCATCGCCGTGGCGATCACCAAAAATGTGCCGATAAAGCCCCTGCAGGGTATAGGCCCCACTTCCAGAAATCGAACCCCCAATGTTCCCAAAAGTCCTCCAATCCCCAGAAACCAGTCCATTCCCAGCCTCAGTCAAACCACCAACCAAATAGATTACGACCACAGGGTCAATCACATTATTACCCCATGTACAAACCCCAGTACAATCAACAAGGGCGGATAGTTCGGTACGTAGAAGTACCCGCGGAAGAATCACTTTCCCCAGAATACAGTTTTCAAGAAAACCCTCCAGCGTATGGTGATCCCATAGAATATGATCCACTATTGACCCAGGTCCTCCCCTAGAGGACAATTCGAGCCCTTTTTTAGACCCTACTTTGGAGGCGGCAGTTCAACCTCCTCCCTCCTAAATTACAGTAATGAACCCAGATACACACACAAACTCCCCATCAGGATAATAGGTGCAGACCTCCTAGATTTAATAATAAAGTGTAGCACTGCTAACCAAGATTTAACTGCTCTCCTAGATACAGGAGCACACGCGACACTAATTAAGAAACAATGTGTAGATGACTTACTAGAGAGTACAAATTACAAATATGAAATTAAGGCACCCTCCTCTCAACTCAGAGGAATTACGGGCACACCCATACCAACATACGGAGGAATTGAATTATATTTAGAAGTTGGAAACGCGGTATACCCCGTGAAATGTTGTATAGTGGACACAGCCGCCACCTTTCAGACAGATATCCTACTAGGTATGGATTTTTTTAACCGGAATCAATGGGAGATTTACCCTGCCGGAAAGTTAGTAGTGTCGAAATAGGACACACCATCTCCATGAGAATAACAGACAGCTTAATGCTAATAGAATTAGTTCAGTTCAGATCAGATTTCCGAAAGCAATAGGAAACCCCCTCCACTTGATAGCAGTTCAAGTCAGTTGGTTGCATCCAGAGGGACAACCGCTCCAGAAATCAGCCCCAAGAGTAATCAGTTCCAGTTGTTGAATCCAGTTGGATCAACACAGTCAGTTTCCAGTCAGTCAGTTTCCAGTCAGTCAGTTTCCAGTCAGTCAGTTTCCAGTCAGTCAGTTTCAGTTCAGCCAGTTTCAGTTCAGCCAGTTTCAGCTCAGCCCATAAGGCAAATTTTAGTCGCCGAACCAGAGTCAGATTCTCAATTTTTCATATGCTCGACCGAGCATATAACAGTAGTACCTTATGAGAAGATCTGTTTCCTAGCAAAAGTAGTCGACAGTCAAGGAAAATTATTAGAGTCAGGGCGTACTCTGATTACAGAGAAAAGTAATTTCAAGAGAGATGTTCTTATTGCCCAAGTCCTTAGTCAGAGTCAGAATTCAGCTATCCCTGTTGTTTGTTTAAACAAAGGAAAAAGCCCTATCGAATTAACTTCAAATCAGAAAATAGGAACTGTTTCCACAGTAGAAATAGATTCAGATTTCCCCACCAGTACGATAAATCGTGTTTCCAGTTCCTTAGAGTTAAACCCTTCAGTATTGAAAGAAGAATATAAGAAATGTTTGGAGCACTCCCTTCACGAGTCACCAGCCTTACAGGATCCCAAACTAATGGAATCACTTCTCGATTTCCTGATAAGAAATAGAGATGTGATTGCCCGAAAAGGAGATCCTCTGGGCCGAACTAATTTGGTCCCTTTTGACATCAAGCTGGAACCCAATTCCAAACCCATTTTCATTCCTCCCTATCGGGTTTCACATTCCCAATTAGTCACTATTTAGGAACACATCACGGACATGTTGGAGCAGGATGTCATTCAGCCTTCAGCTAGTCCCTGGTCCGCTCCTATGATTCTTGTCTCCGAAAAGGACGGAACATCTCGCCCTTGTATAGATTTTAGACGCCTGAACCACACTACCATCCCAGACCGTTTCCCGATTCCAAACATGCAGGAAATTCTGAACGTAGGGAAAGCGAACTTTTTTTCATCCCTCGATTTAGCATCTGGTTATTGGCAAATGGAGGTCAGTCCCGAATCTCGGGCATTGACTGCTTTCTCCACTAACCGAGGCCATTACGAATTCCACGTTTTACCTTTCGGAGTCCGAAATGGGCCTACTAATTTCTCTTGGTTGATGAATATAGTCCTTTCCGACCTATTAGGTGTCGAAGCTCTCGTTTATCTTGACGATATTATCGTTTACAGTTCGGACATAAAAACACACTTTCAACGTCTTCAGAATGTGCTATCACGCTTGAGGAAAGCACACCTTAAACTGAAACTTGCAAAGTGCAATTTTTTACAAGAGTCCCTGGTATACCTAGGACTTCTACTCTCATCCACAGGAATTAAACCTGATCCAGCCAAACTCGAAGCACTGGAAAGGTACCCTGTACCCAGAACCATCGACGACGCCCGTGCATTTATTGGTTTTGTCGGATTCTATCGGAATTTTATCCCCCAATTTTCAAATATTGCTAAACCCATTACTAATTTGTTCCAGAAAAATGCTAAATTTAACTGGGAATCCGATCACCAACATGCCTTTGAAATTTTAATTGATAAACTAACCTGTCATCCCATCCTACAATATTCTGATTACACAAGACCATTTGTCATAGCTACAGATGCTTCCTCCTACGGGCTAGGAGCCGTCCTATTACAGGACGTAGATGGTGTGGAATTACCCATTGCTTATGCCAGTCAACTTCTCTCTGCCCCTCAACGGAATTATTCCACTACGGACCGAGAGGTCCTAGCGGTATATTGGGCTTCGAAAAAATTCCGAAATATCGTCTATGGCTACGATGTAACCATCAAGACTGACCATAAGCCACTCACGTATCTCTTCAAGGACAAGCTACTTGAAGGACGGTTGAGTAGATGGGCTCTGTTGATTCAGGACTTTGCGGCAAAAATCGTATACAAACCGTGAAAACTTCAAATTATTCCAGACGGATTGTCGAGGCTCAAGCCCGACGCCCAAGTGAATAAAATGGGAATTCTTCCTGTGTTCGACTACGAGTGTCTGCAATACTCCCAACAACAGGACCGACACACCCAAAACCTTCGGGCGCGCCTGGAACAAAAGGAACCATTGAAGGTAAAAAAACAGTACAACCTCAAAGATGGGCTCGTACATTTTCGGAACGAAGATGGAAACGACCTCGTGGAGATACCAAAGGATCTCGTCGATATAGCCATTGGACTTTGTCACGACTCCCCTTTGTATGGCCACATGGGGCCGGATCGCACCATCAAGAGTCTTTTGGAGCGATACCATTTTCCCGAAATGAACAGAAAGGTACATGAATACATCGCTGAATGTCCTTCGTGTTTAAAACACAAAGGCAACGTACCATCCCCAGCTCCTATGCATAAACACCCAGTATGCCAAAGGCCCTGTAAAAGAACTGGAATGGATATACTGGGACCATTCCCCAAAACATCAAAGGGAAACCAGTACATCATTGTGTTTACGGACCAATTCTCGCGTTACAGCTAAGTAGCTGCCATTCCAGACCAGACCTCGGAAACTGTGGCCAGAGCCCTAGTGGAACGCGTTATCCAGAATCACACTACTCCTTCCATCCTAATTTCGGATAACGCTCTTAGTTTCACATCCAAACTGTTCGAATCACACTGTAACATGTGTAAAATTAAAAACACACACATTGTGGCATACCATCCGCAGGCAAACGACTTAGTAGAAAGGAACAATCGAAAGATCTTAGAAGCCCTTCGCCACGTTGTCGATGCATCCTCCCGGACATGGGATGATTCCCTTCCCATGGTACAAACAGCCATCAACAATGGCTATAATGTGTCCATCGGGGACACCCCTCATTTCGTCCTCTATCACTACGACAAGCGTCTACCTTTTGATTTGCCCGACCAAATCGACCCGGCAGTTCTAACATCTTCCGAGATGGCAGAAGCCAATCAGCAACTAGTTGAACGATCTTTCAAGATTTTTGACATAATCCGCTATGCCCTAGACCAACGAAACCAACAGATGGAGCAAGAGCAATATAGGCGTCATCCCCGTCAACGGACTATAATCGTCGGTATGCGATGTTATCTGAAGAGCGTGAAACCGCAAGGTGCTCATCGCAAATTATACCCAAAATGGGATGGCCCATATCGGATTATGAAAAACCTCGGAAAAAATCGTTATTAAATCCTCGACCTCCAGGATCATTCCAAACTAAAGATCATTCACGCTAACAATTTAAAGAGAGCTGCCGAACAACACCTTCCCAAAAAACAGCTGCCAGGCGTTCGAGCCGCCTATCCTTCGAAAGGTCAAGGTATTAACAAATCGAGCAGAGATAAAAAAACTGAAGTGGTTACCGCGGGAACCACTACCCATGACGAAGATTGGTACCTCGTAATACCACCAGTACTCGAGCCAATCTCTGAACACGAGGAGGCCCCAGAACCAAGAGTCCCATCGGACCCAGACCCTGGAGAAACTCCTTCGAGAGGATCACTCAGTGGAACTCCACTATCTCCTCCAACTCCACCATCTCCTCGGTCACCACCCTCACTGATTGATGATCGACGCACGGACCCTACATACCGCCCGCCAATGCATCAACCACGTGAACTAGAATCTTCACATAAGAAACGAACCCGCTCAGAATCCGAACTTAACGGTCGACCCCCATTGCCACCAAAACGAGGCCGACCCCTTCGTCCCCAAACACAAGTATCCACACGGCCACCCCCAGCTCTGTATAACCTAAGGCGTAAAATGAATAAAATCGTCCCCCCTTATAATTTTCCAAATTATTTACTCTTGTAGCCCTAGCATTAAAATTTCGACCGGAGTTGTCATAGAAAAGCTCGCAGAAGGTAAATTTTTGAAAGGACACGCGGACCTTTTTATCAATCTGCAACCACCTGCTAGAATCAAGATCAATCTCCTTCAGATACAAACCCAATTAAAAACGTTTGAAAGTAAAGTTCAAGGTTCTTTCCAGGGAAAAGATCAGATTAGTCGCGTTCTGTTAGAAAATACCTTGGAAAATATTCGAACTACAACATGCGCCCTATCAGAAATACTGGCATTACCATGGATACAAACGGAAACTCATAACTCGGAAAAAATTAATCAAAGAAATAAAAGGGGGACTAATAGATATAGGAGGAAAAATATTCAAGTGTTTATTCGGATTAGCAACCGACGGAGATATTAAAAGAGTTGAACTCAAATTGAATCTCTTCGCGCGAAATCAGCAATATGATGGACACATGTTAGAACAAACTATCAGGTCACTACACGAAAACAATCGCTTCCTCCACGCCCTTTCGGACAGAGTCACATACCTTGAGTCCCTGAATGGAATGATCAATTAAGTCGGTTTAAAATTTCGGATGATAACCAAAATAACCTCTTGCAAATACTACAACCTGTAACAATTTTTTCAACATCTGCCGTTAGTATCATTATTGTATGTGCTATTATCCTCGGTATATTTGTGATAAAAAGATGGTTCTGGAAACAAAGGAACACGAGAAACACCGAACCACGTGAAACTATTTACGCACGCCCAAGAGTGCGTACCCAGACCAAGTGAACTAGACTTAGCCACCCCGACTTATGTTGTGTATATAAATCTATATTATAAAACCAATGGTTATCGCCTAGTTAGCATTAGTTAGGGTGCTATATTATCGTAATAATATCATTCTAGAGGGAAGAGCCCTGTAAAAATGAATAATTCCTGTATGATCTTTATATTCAATTATTAATTTTTACATAGGGACCAAACTCGCATAACGCAAATTATCTGTTGTTCAATTCATACGTACATATACGTACGTTCACATGTATTCTTTTTAAATTAATTAATTTCTCGCGATCTCATAAATGCTTATGCGAGTGTTCGAATTCTGCTAACCACCGCGGAAGTGACTCTGCTCCAATTTAAATTTATAAACATCATCACGTGTTATATATATATATATATATATATATATATATATATACCGTCTATGCCCATGTACTTTGTATTATATTTCTAACATCTTAATTGTTTATTAATATGAAACACTGTAAAAACAACCCAAAGCTATAATTAACTGTAATTAACTGAAATAATTTAATATAATGTAATAATATACTTAATAACGTGGTAAAATGTACTTTAATGGAATTGTAATTAACGATAATAAGTAAATATGAATTAATTGGTAATTATAACCATAATTGGAATAAACCAAAATTACACCGTACTCAGTGATGTACTTAGATTGTACTAAATGTCCGACACGACATTATGTCGCCATTTAATGTACACCCGGCGATATTATTATTTTTTATTTTTTTTTGTTCATTGGGATAAATTTTGAAGTTATAAAAGATGAAGTCATGTTTTGCCTTAAACTTTTAATTATTTGCTCATTTACATATCTTAATATAAGAATGCCTAATTCAATTTCTGTTCTAATTAACTCGGCGGATCAGGAAAAACAGCAGATCTAATATATGCGGTTTAAGCTAAAAATATGGCTTCCTCTTCCTATATCCTGTTTATTTGTTACAACCATTTTTTTTACTTTATTTTTTTAACTGTTGTGCAGAAATAATACAGCCTCTTCAACATTTAATAATGATGATGTTAGTAAAATCGGGGAATATAGACCCCAGAAATATCTTCCATATTCATTCAGAAGTCAATTCAGAGGCTGAGCACTACTTGTACATTTTAGCAGTAAATTACAAGTAAGAAATAGTCTTTATCTTCTCCTTCGAGTCTTGCTCTCTTTAGAGAACTTAGTCATTAAACTTCCCCGATATGTTATAAGAAGAATCTGGGAATCTTCAGAGAATTTAGTAAGCCTTCCTGAATCCTCCGAGCCACTATAGAAGAACTCGGAGAGTAATATAGAAGAAAACTACTGTAAGTAACACATCCGTTGCTGCCACCTAACTAGAACCCCCGTCGACTTCGAACCAACCCAGGCCATAGACGGAGGGGTTAACATATATATGTATACACACACAAAGACAGAACAGGTCACCTCTTTAATAATTTAGAAATTTTGCATCTTGCCTGTCGTAATCCTTGCTCAAATGATTTTCACTGTAAACTCATAGATAGGTATTATAGTAAGATAGTATCCCTGTTAAGAGAAGCAGGAAGCCCCCTGATTAAATCTTACAGCTATCATACTAAGATTATTCCTGGATGGAATGATTTTATTGCCCCCCTGAAGAGGGAATCGAAAGACACCTACGATTTGTGGTGCATTCATGGTAAACCCAGATTAGGACCAGTATACATGAATATGTGTAGAAGTAGGGGTCAGTATAATGCGGCAATAAGGCGATGTAAACAGGAAGAATAGTCTATCCGAGCATCAAAAGCCTGTGAAGCTCGCATAAATAACGATAATAACAAATTTTAGAAATTTGTTAAAAATCAAACGGGTGTCAAAAGTGTCCTCCCTCAGACAATCGATGGAGTGTCGGGGGAAGGATGAAATTGCAAAGCTGTGGAAAAACCACTACTCTAACATTCTTAACAGTGTGAGTAGGGATAATCTTAAGATAGATTGCAGCGAGACGCCTGTGGGAGGGACAAGGGAAAATACTTTGATATCAGTTCCTGAAGTAAAGAGGTTCATTAAAGAGTTAAAGACTGGTTCTGCGTCAGGGGTGATGACCTATCGAATGAGCACTTAAAATATGCAAATGACGTAGTATGTCTGCATATATCATTGCTCTTCTCAGCCATGCTTGCTCATAGCTATATCCCTGCAGAGTTCATGAGGGTATATATCTTGCCCCTGGTCAAAAATAAGTATGGAGACATTCTGTCCAGCAATAATTACAGGCTTATTGCTGTCGCTTCCTGCTTCTCGAAACTACTAGAAAAACTCTTGTTACTCCGATTAAGTGATTACCTATGGACATCTAATCAGTTTGGTTTTAAAAGGTCCCACTCAACTGACCTGTGTATCTATGTACTTAAAGAAACAATATCTAAATACTCGTACATTGACAGTAATTCAACTATTTATAGCTGTTTTCTAGGTATAAGTAAGGCATATGATAGGGTGAACAGCTATATTTTATTTGCAAAACTAGAATACAGGAAGGTTCCCATGTCATATTAAATTTATTGAAATTTTGGTATTTCCACCAATCTTTTACCGTTAGGTGGGGCAATGTACTATCCGAATGTTTTGGCTCCTTGCTCTCCCCTATGCTGTTTAATGTGTCTATTGACGGATTAATTGCTTCACTTAATGAGGCAACAGTGGGATGTTGCATCGATAACACAAGGATAAATAACTTAGTTTATGTCGATGATATGGTGTTAATAAGTCCCTCTGTTAAAAAGTCTGGATCGGCTACTAAAAGTCTGCGAAGTGTATTCGCAGAAACATGATATTCTTTTTAATGTTACAAAAACTAAGGTTATGCAGTTTCATCCTAAAAGCTGTAATCAGCCAGCTGATATTAGGTTTAAAATGAAAGGTGAAGTAATTGAGGAAGTACAAGAGTTTAAGTATTTGGGTCAAACTATTACCAGCTCCTTGAGTGATGACTCAGATATAAGAACACAATCTCGAAGCCTTTGTGCTAAAGCGAATATGACTATAAGGAACTTTTGGTTCTGTACAAGTGAAGCTAAAGACACTCTCTTTCGTACTTTCTGCAGTAATATATACGGACAGCAACTGTGGGTGAATTATAAAAAAGGTTCTGGCAGAACCCTAAATTTGCTGTACAACAGGTCTTTTAGACTCTTACATAAGTTACCCGAGAGATGCTCAGCTTCGCAAATATTTGCTACCCGCAATGTCCCGAGCTTCCCGGAGGTAACAAGACGTGCTCAATACAGTTTAATGCAAAGAATTAAAAAATCAACCAACCCGATTATCCAAGCTATCCATGAGTCCTACCGTTTATCCTCTAAGCCCACGCTTCTCAAACTAGGGGTCACGACCCCTCAGGGGGTCGCGTAAATATTATTGGGGGTCGCAGAAACATTTGAAAATATTATTTTTTTCATAAATATACAGTGTTAGTACGTATTGCTTTTATGACATTGAGTGAAGGGTCGCGAAAAAATTTGTCTGATCCAAAGGGGTCGCAAGTGAAAAAAGTTTGAGAAGCCCTGCTCTAAGCTATGGACTTCTTGGTACGAAAAACGTCTCTCTGTAACTCCACTTAAGTTCGACATTACTGTATTATTTCTAATCAGTTGTATATATTTCTATTCTTAGTATGTGAACTGTCATTGTATTAATAATATTTGTCATATGGACTATAGTCTGCCAATAAACCTTTTCATTTTCATATATAATTTCTTTTTAAATTTTGGGGGCGTATAGAAGGAAAACAGTTAAAAACTTCCAATATTAATGTTAATTTTGTAGGACAATGTGTGTATAATGTGTTGCCCACACATTGTATGAATGCATATTAATTTTGTTTGAAGATTTTTCATACAAATCTAAATAATAAAATGACGAACTTCAAATAGAGACCGTTTATCTTTCATATAATTTGGTTCAGGACAATATTTCCAAATATTTAATCGTGAAATATTAAACTAAATAACCACTGAAAATTTTAAAATGAAACAACTTTTCATCACAAATGAAAATGAAATCACTTTAATTAGGATTCGCGTCGTTAATTAATTTGAATTTATTGTTTATCTCCCGACGCAGCCCCGCCTTTTCGGCTGCCAAGGAGAAACGGGAAACAAGAGGAAATTATTTGAAGAAAAACTCAACCAACATAAAACACGAATGGATTCAAATCCTTTTAGTGGTAATTACAAAACCTCTTCAGCCACCAAATTATCGAGAGATGACCCTAATTACGGCAGGTAGGCCTAATTATTAAAACTTTTTTATTAACTGGGAAATCAGTGAGATTTGAAAGAAGCCTAGAATTTATTTTCTGAAGACTTTTTTATGCTTACATATTTGAAAAACTATTTATTTGTATTACTTAAAAAGTGATTTTTCCTCCCAACACACACAAAAAAGTAAATAAAATAAGTAAATTTTGAAATTTTAATTTAAACAAAATCCTTCGTTTGTACATTTTCTTACTGATATTCAGGTAAATTTGCGTGTAAATTTGTAAAGTAAATTGCGTGTAATTTTATATGGTCAAATTTTCCTATAATCCATTAGTAATTTAGCATTTATAGTGTATATATTAAGTGATAAACAACCATTTTATTTTAGCACGTGTACAGCAATGGGCAATTAAACATGATTATATTATTATATATGGAGGACACGGTTGGTGAACCTTTTGAAGTCTAAATCAGGGGTTCCCAACCTTTTTAGATCGATGTACCATTTTTACCACCATGCTTTTCCAAATACCACCATTTTTAGGAAGGAAGGAAAGAAGGTGCAGTACCACCTAATCAAAACCGTAGGAAGGAGGCTGTGGTGTTTAATCTTGAATTTTCAGCCTTATCTAAAAAGTTACAGTATATTTTTCTCAAAAAAATATCTTGAATTTAGCTTGCATGCACGTTGTAGTTAAATAATTTGAAATGTACCTGGAAATGTGCGGCAAATTGGACGACATGCAAACTCACAGTCGGAAAGGTTGCTGCTTAGTCATCTACAACTAATATTACTTTTGAAAACATTATCATAAAAGTAATTATCAATTTGCGAGCTACGTATTTATAACCCTCTTGCGTAGCACCAAACCGAGCTCCGTGCACCTCACGTTGGGAATCGCTGGTCTAAATCATCAACAACGGAGCTTCTTTTCACATCATTCAAAATAGTTTATTATTATTTTAGTTTACGAGTCGTCACGTTTGTCCCTTATGTTTTACATACTTTTGTATATCCCTTCAAATATAAACGAATCAGAGTCAGCTAGAGTGATAATATTATAGCATATCTTCGAGTTTAACCGACCCCCTTTCTGTACACAAAGGCCCGTGGCAGGGAGTAGATCGGAGAAACGCGGTTTAAAAGCAGCCGCCCACATCAACAGGGAAGTCGCTTTGCTCTGCGAAATGATTTATGAAGAAGGAGAACGTTCTACCGATGGGAGAGCGGTTATTCTCTTCAAAGATTTATTCCAAGTAAGTGTTCGTTCACTTTTCTGTAAGCTCACCGTTATCAACATTTCTGGTTTATTCCCGCCCCCCAAAAATGTAATTAAGATAAAGCCTTTAACATCCGTAAATAGCGTAGTTATAGCAGTCATTAGAGTTAAGAACCGTAAAAAAAAATGCCCAACTCTACCCCAACCAACTTCCCTAGAGCCCTCCCTTATATAGGCTTCTTCGGAGGCTGGTACTCCCGAGCGTCCTAAATACTGACGCGTCTCATGGTATCCCGTGGCACTATGAGAATTATTTTATGGGTATGATAACTATGACGCAATGGGAAACATCTGGCACGTCGATTACAAATGTTTATACTTAACTATTTAGTTCAAACACTTCGAAGTGCTCACCTTTATTCGAAATGTTCTATAAATAAATAGTTGTTGACGTTCTCTCTACACAGTGATTCCCAACCTTTTTACTCTGGTGACCTACATATATATAAGGATATTTTTTGTAATATATCTGACTTATTTTGAAGCATTACAAACGCTAGTTGTGGTCCAATAGAAAATCCACCATGGCCCACCGGTTGGAAACCCATGTCTACACAATCAATTTCTTTCATACTTAAAAAACAAAATTTTATAGTAACGAAAAAGAAAAAGTAATTTGATAATTGTTTTTCATCAATGTTTCTTCAAAAAAAAAAGAGCTCCAAAAAATTCCATTGATTCACTCAGTAATTTCGAAATGTCACATATATATATATATATAAGTCACTAACAATTTAATAAAATTTATTTAATTAACAGAAATAATAACACACACACACACACACACACACACAGAGGAAAAAAAGTAACAAAAATACAAATTATAAATTAAGTTAAAAAAATTGCCAAATATAGAACGGTATTAATGGGCTACGTCGTGGTCAATGTCGTAACACCGCTTCCCGGAGATCAGCGCACATTATGTAGCGACCCGTGGTTCGGATCCCACGTAAAGCTGTAGGTCCCTTCCATCATATGACCTTAGATATTGCGAAGGAGGTTAAACAACCCCAATAAAAAAAAAGGTATTAAAAATTATAAGAGAGACACGTAAGTTTGTCACAATAATTTGGGTAAGAAGTTAAAAGGGATCACCTGACGATCAGGGCCCCCAGACTTCTTTAGTTAGTCTTATAAGGCTAACTAACGAAAATAGGCTGGGGGCCCTGATCTTCACGTGATCCGATAAAGAATTTTTCGGCTCCAAAATGTTTATTTGAGTACAAAACTAGGATGTCACGTTTTAGGCGGTTAACATTTTAACTTAACAAAAAACGAGAAAATAATTTCACGGATGGACAAATCCGAATTAAGGTTCCTCATTCGTAGAGGAATTTGGGAATAAAAATATAAGAAGCAAGTGTAGCTTACGTTCCCCTGACGCAAAAGGGGACACAACCTACACTAGGTCAAAGTTGGGGAACGAAAACTACACTAGGATCTTTAGGAGACATTTTTTAAATGAATCCATCAAATAAAATGTTAAAACTAACGAAAATATTACGACAACCTAACCAATCGTCAATATATATACATATATATATAATATATATATATATATACAGGGTGTCCCGTAAGTCTGGAACCATAGGGCAAAATAATAAAAACGGCAATAAAAACGCCGAAGAGACTTTTGGGGACTGTTTGTGAAATGAGCGAGGATGGTAGCGGCCGTGTCATCGTCGGTGGATGTCCTCGGAGGTCCACTGCGTTGTTTATCTCCTATGGATCCCGTTTCCCTGAACTTTGCTACAAGTTTGCCGACACAGCTGTGTTATCAAAGACATCATGGGCACTTGCATAAACGGAAAAACATGAATTACTTATTTTACCTTGTGGTTCCAGACTTATGGAACACCCTGTATATAAATTGACGATTGGTTAGGTTAAGTCGTAATATTTTCATTAGTTTTAACATTTTATTTGATTAGGTATACGCGGACAAAGTTGGGTTGGGGAACGCAAACTACACTAGTTGTTGTTGTTGTTGTTGTTGACGTTATAAGAGGTGAAATTAGAGTTGTAGGAGTGATAACAGAAAGTGGGGAATGGGAAATATAGATGAAGAGTTGATAGGTCCTCGGGCTCACCAAGGATGCGCAGGTTTTTTTTTTTTTTTTTTTTTTTTTTTTTTTGGGGGATTTAAGGTCTGGTGATAAGTGAATCACCTTCCTTGCGCGTTCAAGCTTTTGTAGGGTGCTTGACTTGTTAGCTTAGTTTGGGTTTTCTACCTCTTTTATTTATTTATTTTTTTTTTTATTTATTTATTTATTTTTTTTTTATTATTTTTTTTTTTTACGGTACAAAAAGTGCCGTTGGTGGGGGGTGTCTGCTGCGGGGTAGACTTCTCTTGAAATAGAAGTACTCTCTCCCGCGCTGAGGTCCAATATCGAGTTCTTCATAGTTCTGTGGAGAGGTGTTTTGTACCTTCCTCCAAGTTTTCTCCGCCCTGCTGTGCAGGAGGACATTGAGGGCTGGTAAGTTTGCTTGTTGGTGCAGTGCCTGGGATGATATCCTGTCGCTGAGTCGTTTCCCCAGGATGAATCTTGTTCCAGCGTTCTGTATTTTTTGTAGCAACATCAGATTTGTGTCGCTCGTTGTGTGCAGTGGAATTGCCGGGTATTCGAGGATAGACCGTACGAGCGCCGTGTACAGCATCTTCTTATTTTTTACCGAGAGTCCCCTGAAACGGTAGAGTTTACTGAGCTCTCTTTCTCGCTTTGTTTGACCTTGCTGTGGTGTGGTTTTTATAGCCAAAGCTGTTGATGGTCAGGCCGAGAGCTGTGCCTTGTTGCTTGTAAGGTTGGATTCGGTTGTTTATTTCTAGTGCGTGAACGTTCCTGTGGCCAATGTTAATAACTGTGAATTTCTGTTGGTTTGTCTGAATTTTCCAACGTTCCTCGAATTCATTGATTCTTTCAATTTGTCTCTTCAGCCTGTTGGCGTGTTGCTCTTTGCTGAGGTTTGATGTTACTATTTGCGTGATGTCGTCCGCGTAGATGACTTCTCGGGTGTGTGGTGGGGGCGGAGGCAATTGGGCGATGTACAGGTTGTACAGAGTGGGCGAAAGTATCGCTCCCTGGGGCACTCCCGCCTGGATGTCGAAGAGCTTGCCAGTGTGGGTCTTGTGTTGGACGTAAGCTTTTCGATCTTTGAGGAAGCTGCAAAGGATTTTCCTAAGTTTGCGTCCATGTTCTGTTCGAGGATGCGGTATTGTAATCCTTGGTGCCACACTTTGTCGAAGGCGGCCTTCACATCTCTCAGTACTATCGAGACTCTTCTGCTGAACGCTAGTTTGTTTGCCACCGTTTCGTGCAGAATGGCGAGGGCTGTGGCTGTGCCTCTCTTTTTCCTGAATCCATGCTGGGCGTCTGAAAGTGCACCATTGACCGTGAGGTGGAAATTCAGTTTCCGAAGGAGTATTTTTTCCAGGGTTTTGCCGAGTACCTAACAGGCTGATGGGTCTATAGTTCTCGATGAACTCTGCGGATTTCCCTCCTTTAGGGATCATGATGATTTTTGCGGTTTTTAATGCTTTTGGGAAGTATCCGATGGAGAGACTGGCGCTAAATATGTTTGCTATCTCTTCGTGTATGTTCGGGGGCGACTTTTGGATCAGGGTTTTCGTGATTCCGGAGGGGCCTGGTGCCTTTTCTTTAAAGAGGCTGATCGTGTCAGTGACCTCTTTCACCGTAATTCTGAAGTTGGCATTTAGGGGTTCTGCCCTATCCGTTGGTAGGATCCTTTCGTGGTTGTCTTCCAGCCACTGTGTGACCCTTGCTTCATTGTCTTCGTCGAACAGGTCATTTTCTTCATCGCTTATGTTGAACGTTCTTCTGAGACGATTTCGAAAGCTTTCCGCTATTTCTTGGTCCGAGATGAGAGGTCTTCCGTTTTCATTCCGGAGTGTCTTGAATTTTTCAGCTTTGGGTGTTCCTTTTAGTTTCCTTATCTGTGACCAGAAGGTTTTAGGGTCTCTTTCTACGTCTATCCTGTCGACGAGCGCGTTCCACATGTCGTGTTCTTTTTCAATCCACAAGCCTCGTAGTCGGGCTCTGAGGATGTTGTATTGCAGTTTGTTATGCAGGTAATTTATGCCGCTGTCCATCTGGTTCCTGACGACGTTTAATTGGCGTGTGGCGGCGACGATTTCTTCGGAGGGGGAGGGGTGTGGCAGAATGCGGTGGGTGATGGTGGGTACGTGTTTTTCCTTGGCAGTCTTCAGCGCCTTCAGAAGGTCTGCCGTGGCAGCTTCAATTGCTGCTATCCCCCCACCATTCAGTTCTGAGGGCTCGTGTTGGGCGAGGTCAGCCTGGTACTCCTCCCAGTTCGTCTTGCGGATGGAGGGGCGGGGACGGATTGGGACTTGTAAAGGAGCGCAGGCAATCTTCATGATGATAGGGACGTGGTCGCTGGGTGTGGCTGGGCCCGGATAGTGATGAGTGTTGAGGTATGCCAGATTATTGGCAATAATTTTGTCGGGCATCGTTCCGGCGTTCCTGCCGTAAAAAGTTGGAAAATGTGGCCCTAACCACTTCATTTTCCCCCTTCTGTTTATTTCCGCCAGTTGTTTCCCGTAATGGTTACTGTAGTTATCGTCGAAGTCCACATGTCTGGCATTCAGGTCTCCGATGATGTAAACTGGGCAGTTAGTTCAGAAGTTTGATAATATCTGCTGATGAGATGGTGCCCCTCCTCGGGGGGCAGTATGTCGTCCCAATGATGAGGTCTTCGTGGCCCAGTTTTAACCTCACTGCCAGTGTTTCGTCTTCGAAGCTTGTGATCTCTTCGAAGCGAAGACCACGTTTGACGGCAATTGCAACACCGTCATGCAGTTCTTGCGATCTGTTCGATTGTATGATGTTGTAATTGAACAGTTTTATTTGCTGGGGTGCCTTTAGGCTGTGTGAGTTAATGAGGATGATGTCTGGGTCGATTAGTCTGTAGGTATTGGCCAGAGACGTCTTGTGCGTTTGCCAATGCAGTACATTTTGCTGAAGAATCGTTAGGTTAGATTGTTGCGCGTGCATGTTGATTGTGTTTTGCTTTTTGGTTCAGTGCCTGTGGGGGAGCGCGTCGCATTTCCTGAACGAATTTTTTTGAATGCCTGGTCCGGGAGAACGTCGAGGTCCTCACCTGACAGCGATTTCTTGTCGTTCGATCAAGAGTGGGATGTCATAAGTGGTGTCCAAGTTCTCTTCGAAGGTGTACTTATAAGATCCTCTCTCAGCCCTTTCACCAGTTGGGATAGCACCATGGGTTTAGGGAAGGGGTTGGAGGCCTTCGCGACGATCCTTAGCCCCAGATCTGAGGCCTTGTGTTGGGGAGAGCAATTTCTTCGGTAACGGCTTAGAGGATTCAGTGTTCGGCTTCTCAGGAGATTTGGGGCAAGAGGTTTGCCCGGTTAGGGGCTTCACTTTCGGTGCCTCCCGTATTCCCGCACGAGTGCGGCGGGGTCGTGGGGCATCCGTGTAAGATTCCGCTTCGTTGTCTGATACTGGGGCAGAGACGGGTTTGGGTACGGGTTCGGGCTCAGGTTCTGATTCACTGTCTGATTCGTCGGAGGCGGCAGTTGTCCTTTCTGGAAGTCGTGCCGCGAAGATAGATGCCGAGGGGACATCGTCGGGGGCGTTGACTTCCGGCATGCCGTTTCTCCTGAGCATGTCATTTAGGTGCTTCGAGTATGTGCCTGGGGTGCCCATATTGAGGAGATGAGCGTGTATGACGCAAGTCAATAGGGTCAGGCTGTTTGAGTTTTCAAGTACGATTTCTGTGGGACTGAGGTGGGAGCGAGCCTCCTCGATGGACTGTTTGACTGCAGCTCTGTACGGTTGCAGCTCTTTTACGGCCGAGTCCTCCTGAGTTTTTTCCTTCCTCAGTCGGATGGCCTCCTTCTTCTTCGGGCATGCCATTGCCAGTGTACGGTGCGGGCCGTGGCAGTTGATGCATTCTTTTGTGTGGCCTTACATTCGGTCCACTTATGTCCCACTACTGCGCACTCGGAGCAGACCGTGATGTGTTTGGTGGGACAGTCCTTCGAAGGGTGCTCCTCGAATTTATAGCAATTGAAACAAGTCAGGACAGTAAAATTCGTCCACGGTGATCTGAGAAGGGGTCACGAACATGTGGAATAGTAACAGTCCTGATTCCGCTGCTTTGCGCGCAATCTCGGGGGTCTTGAATTCAACTTTAACGACGTGGGTGAAGTCTTTGATTTTTGTGACTTCTTCAACTTTGGCCCACGTGTTCTCCTTTTCTAGTTCCTCTTTTATTTCTTCCTTAGACCGGCATCCGATGTGGCGGTCGAGTTTTCTCATAAAGACAGAGCTCTTGGCTCTGATATTAGGGGGCACCTGGATTTGTATGCCCGCGGTACGAAGCGACTCTTTAGTTTCAGGCGCCAGAAGCTTCGACGCGTCTTCCTCCCTGCATACTGCGGTGAACGTAGGGTGCTCACCGTAAATTCGGATGAAGGGCACGTGTGCCCTCGTGAAAACTTCCGAGATGACGTAGCTTCTCGTAGCTTTCTTAGATGTTGCTTTGATTTTTAGTCGCATTTGTTTTTGGGGCGTTGCGGTCGCCATCTTGTAAAATGTGTCGCGAGATAGGGTCGCCAGGGGTCGGCCATCGGGCAGGAGGGGGGGGGAGAATGGTGGTGTATGATATGGGCTCTGGCCGCATCTCCTGAGGGGGATGACTCATGGCGGACTTATGAGCGCCGCCTCCCCTCAGGCTTGGTTATCAGGATTGCAGTTTCCATACACGGAGACGGGGTGATTAGAGTCGCACCGTGGTCTTGGGAAACCTCTAGCCCTGACATGCATTTCCCCCGAGAGGTGATGTCATGCCAAAGTTCGAGTGCAATTCTGGATGCAGTTCGAGCGAACCCTGATCTGGTCCGCAGCGGGCTAAGCCTCAGACCTCCTTCGTCAGATCCTATTGATGCACGCATCGATAGACGGGTTCTAGTGAAACCCCCCAACCTGCCCCTCCGGCTTGGCCCCAGCAAGCCCTGGGTCTCTAGTGAAGACACATACTATCGTAGAACGCGCTCAAATAGAAGTAGTCTTATTTCTGCGATGTCCTGGGTTTATACTTTTAGCGCCAATACTACTGAAGCGTGCACTTCGGCGAAGAAAAACGAAGCGTTGTCTTGTCTGCGGGGTCCAAGCGAATTCAATGCTGCTCGTGTTAGTCTGCCTGGGCGAGATGAACTCTTATTCCCTTGTGGGTAGTGATTCTGGGCAGGCAGAAGCGGGCGAGAAATGATTCTCCGGGAAAAGAAAATTTTCCTCCAACTTTACCACCTTTGCCAGAGCGAGATTCAATCGACGAGAAGTTGAGGTAGAAATCAGCGTAGCGAGCAGTCACCAACTACACTAGGATAATGTAGGGGAACGTAAATTACACTAGGTACCACAGGGGGACGTAAACTACACTTACTCCATATATAATATATGAAGCGAACCTCTCATAATCAAGTAACTTCCGCTTCGATTTGCACCCGAGGAAAAAAAATGTTTTTTATTTTGCATGAAGGAGTTTTGAGATGATGTCGCCAAATTGAATATAATTTAATGTACATTTGAAGTCATGGTCCGAGCTTTTCAAACGCACAAACGTGATTTTATTAAAATCTGTAAAAGACGACTTACGACTTACTTTATTTAAGAGAAAAACTTTACATTTTAACATAAATTAGTCGTGTTTATATTCTAAAGAATGGCATCAGTTGGTCAAATCTCAATTTTTCATTTATCTCTTTATTTAAGGGTATATAAATTGTTATATAACTTTATATCCTTAAAACAAAAGGATCACCTGAAGATCAGGGCCCCCAGCCTTCTTTAGTTAGCTTTATAAAGCTAACTAACGAAAATATCACGACCTAACCTAACCAATCGTCAAGGGCGTACAGTGAACTTAACGATTGTTAGGTTAGGTTGTGATATTTTCGTTAATTAGCCTTATAAAGCTAACTAAAGAAGGCTGGGGCCCCTGATCTTCAGGTGATCCAAACAAAATTTTAATTTTGCATCACCTGAAGATCAGGACCCCTAGCCTTCTTTTAGCTTTATAAAGCTAACTAACAAAAATATCACGACCTAACGTAACCGATCGTCAAGGGCGTACAGTTGACCTAACGATTGGTTAGGTTAAGTCTTGATATTTTCGTTAGTTAGCCTTATAAGGTTAACTAAAGAAGGCTGGGGGCCCTGATCCTTAATTTTAAACTAATTCCATGATAGTCACACACTTAAAATAAATAAATGAAATAAAAAATGGTGACAAAAAAAATACCTCACCAGTTTCCAGAGTTCATTTTTCTCCCAGTTTCTTCACGTGAACTAAATTTTACGATTAAGTGCGTCGAGTTCAGTTGCGCAAAAAATTTTTATATTTTAGGAAAAGAAAAAGAATTATTTCGTTGCTTATTTTTCATTTCGCTATCAACAGTTGATATATACTGTATATACATGGTGGCGCAAAAGTCGCGCATCATAGGAATTTTTAGTGTTAACTATAATATATTGTTAATTTCGCAACCATCCCCTACCTAAAAGGAAAAAAAAATATATATTAGTCAACACTGAAAATTCCTATGATGCACGACTTTTGCGCCAGTTTGCAAAAGGGAAGCTATATTTATGGGACCTCTTTGCGAGTGACCCGTTGCCCACGTCGGGCTAGCATCATGAAAAAGAAAAACTATGGTATTTGTCATTTACCATTACTCATTCGGACTATAGTGGATTAATTATCCCAGAAGAGTTCCTTGTTCCATGCACTGTCTGTGTGATCATATATATATATATATATATATATATATATATATATATATATATATGATACACACAGACCGTGCATGGAACAAGGAACTCTTCTGGGATAATTAAATCCACTATAGTCCGAATAAGTAATGGTAAATGACAAATACCATAGTTTTTTCTTTTTCATGATGCTAGCCCGACGTGGGCAACGGGTCACTCGCAAAGAGGTCCCATAAATATAGCTTCCCTCGTCAGCTATCTGCAAAGCAGACAGGATCCAGCTTTGGGACATGGATCTAGGGTTTAAAGCAGCCTAGCCCTGCCACATTTAGAACCTCAATATAAGCAAAAGACTCGCTGCCTTCACGTCAGATTGAATACATCAAAGAACAAGGGGTAACTATTATATTTTTAGCCAAAAACAAAAACTTAAACCTCAACTGGCAGAATTGAGCGTCCACTTTTCAAGGCACATAACATGTCCGTTTCAAGATGGGCTAGCATCATGAAAAAGAAAAACTATGGTATTTGTCATTTACCATTACTTATTCGGACTATAGTGGATTTAATTATCCCAGAAGAGTTCCTTGTTCCATGCACGGTCTGTGTGTATCATAAAAAACTCAGGGGAACATTCTGAGTTCATTCCCATATATATATATATATATATATATATATATATATATATATATATATATACACACACAAATTAAAAATGTTATTGACGTAAACGTAACTTGTATAGCGCAGATATTAATTAATAATAAATCTTAAAGGGACTAACCTAAAAAATACAAGTAATGAAAATAAGAATATCTCATATTTAAGGGAGTGGAAACAAATCTTTTCCTACCTTAAAGCTCAGACTTTATAAGGAGATATATGAAAAGTCTAATGAATAACTTGGATAATTGTATTCGCCCAGTTTTTTAATTCTTTGAATTAAACTATACTGAGTACGTCTGGTTACCTTCGAGGGGGTCGAGACGGTTTGTTTAGCAAACAATTATGAAGCTGAGCGCATTGGTGTCAATTTATGTATAAGTCTAAAAGATTGGGAGCTATTGAAGAATAGGGCCCCAGCCTTCTTTAGTTAGGCTTATAAGGCTAACTAACGAAAATATCACGACCTAACCTAACCAATCGTTAGGTTAACTGTACGCCCTTGACGATTGTTTAGGTTAGGTCATGATATTTTCGTTAGTTAGCCTTATAAAGCTAACTAAAGAAGGCTGGGGTCCCTATTCTTCAATAGCTCCAAAGATTGTTATAAAGTAATTTTAAAATTCTGCAAAAACTTTTTTTATAATTACTCAAAGTTACCCGCCAATAAATATTAATTCAAAAAGTAGGAAAAAATTTCGGTACTTTCCCGTTATCCCGGACCCCAGACTTTTTTGCCGAAAATATCACAACTTAACCTAACCAGTTGTCAAGGGCATACAGTTGACCTAACAGGAAAGCACCGGTTTTTCCGTTATTATTATTAATAAATAATCTTTTAAAGTCTCATTATGGACATACAAGAAATACGGTTAGGTCAACTGTATGCCCTTGACAATTGGTTAGGTTAAGTTGTGATATTTTCGGCAAGAAGTCTGGGGTCCGGGATAACAGGAAAGGACCAAAATTTCTTTAGCTTCGCTTATACAGAATTAGAAGTTATTCATCGTTGGCGTCTGATCGTGGGATCCATAATAAATGCAAAAAACTTCACTTTTTTCTATGTGAAGGTCAAAATATGAAAATAAAAACCTACTCTAATAGACAGAGTTTATTTCCACGACAGTTTCGACGCCCACTGGCATCCTCCTCGGGTGGATACAGAAACACGAATGAACCAAAACAAGAGGGAAAAACAATGTAATAAAATGTAATAATAAAATAATTAAATGTAATAAAATTAATAATAAATTCAATAATTATGTAAGAAAAATATAATAGAATCTGTATGTTTAGAACAGGAAGATAGTTTTAAAATTTGCGCGAATGTACTTAATGAAAATGCCCTTCCGGTGTCGGGAGAATGGGATCTAACCTAGGTGCGAATTTCTTAACGGTCGGTCCCTGGACTGTTTTTCCCTCTTGTTTTGGTTCATTCGTGTTTCTGTATCCACCCGAGGAGGATGCCAGTGGGCGTCGAAACTGTCGTGGAAATAAACTCTGTCTATTAAAGTGGGTTTTTATTTTCATATTTTGACCTTCACGTAGAAAAAAGTGAATTTTTTTGCAGTTATTCATCGTGTTTGCTTTAGCGCGGAAATTTTTGTATTGTCTTCTTATGCCTGAATTATTATCACTCAAAGAGCTGGTCATAATTTGATCCAAATATTTAAAATTAAAGGCGAACTAGCTAGCAGAGCAAGTACAAGAATTTCATAAACTTTGTAGGAATATAACTATGGGCAAAAGCATGCTGAGAAAAACAATCGTATATGAAGGTTCATCAGGTCATTAGTTTACTTTAAAATACTCATTTGATAGGTACTTTATACGCGGAGAAGAACCTGCCTTTAACTCTCTCAGATACTCTTAACAATGACATTTTCAGAATTATATATATATATATATACCGGTGTATATATATATATATAGAAACGACGTAAGTATAGAGGAGTGTTTTGCACACGAGGAAGAGAAATAACGAACAAATGAAAAATGAGGTGACCGCCCGGGAATCGAACCCAGGATCTTCCGATTGCTGGTCAGATATGCATATTTGTTCGTTATTTCTCTTCCTCGTGTGCAGAACACTCCTCTATACTTACGTCGTTTCTATACATTAATATACTGCGTGGTCATTGCAGTTAAATGTACATATTCACGATTTGCGAGGGTGCCCTCTCAAGGCATTGGTTTCTGCCCTATGTAGGAGAATTACGACTTCTGACTGATCGAGGCCCGTGGTGTAGTGCTAGCATATCTGACCGGCAATCGGAAGATCCTGGGTTCGATTCCCGGGCGGTCACCTCATTTTTCATTTGTTCGTTATTTCTCTTCCTCGTGTGCAGAACACTCCTCTATACTTACGTCGTTTCTATACATTAGTATACTGCGTGGTCATTGCAGTTATATATATATATATATATATGATAAAAACGAAGATGTAGAGCAAAAAAGTCATTATATCTGGCTGCATTTCCGTTAATAACTTTAAAATTCTTAAATCATTAAAATGCCCGTCCTCCCTCCGTATTTACGAATCTTTGTGCATTAAATTTTTGAACTCCAGTTTAAATATTGATTCTAGCTGTTACCCCCTTTATATTAATTAGAATACCTACAAACTAAATTTTTTTTTAATATTTTTTATATTTTTTCCCTTGTGACCCTGTCTCCTTTTCGCCTCAGTTTTTTGTGGCTGTCAAGTGAGCATGGTATGTTTGGTGCACTTTTGTGTTTTTTCGTTTAACTTTTTATTAGTAAAGTTTTTTAACTATTTTATGTTTGAATGTTTTTAGTTTTTAAGTTTTTTTTTTTATCATTCGTATATTTTTGTCATTTATCTAATTTTTACTTTTGATTTGTTTTTGGCTTATGCCTCTTTTATGCTCTGTAATTTTAATTTTTATTCTTGAACACTTTTAATTTTGTACTTTAAATTAGTTTTAGTTTTTGACATTCATATATTTTTTTTTCATGCATTAATTTTAGCTTTTATTTATTAGGCCTTGAAAATGGGTAGAGTTGCCCGAAACGTCGGCTGCAGCCAAATATAATTACTTTTTTGCTCTACGTCTTCGTTTTTATTCTAAATGTAAAACTACGTCTCCTTAGGAGGGATCCTATCTTATATATATATATATATATATATATATATATATGGATGAATTTCACAATAAAACATGTGAAATGAATGAATGCTGCAAACCCACAAGGAAAAAGAAAAACGATTCCAAGGCCTTTCGTGTATTCAAAGCTACACCTACTGTACATTCCCTGACGAGGTGTAGCTTTGAATACACGAAAGGCCTTGGAATCGTTTTCTTTTTCCTTGTGGATTTGCAGCATTATATAATATATATATATTATATATATATATATATATATATATACAGGGTGTCCGAGAATTATCTGTACAATTTTTGGCTGTTATTAAAAGTCAACCATGAAGTGTAGAAATTCTAGTGTTGTCCCATTTTACAGAGAATCTCATTAAGTTTTTTCTGATACCAAGTTTTGACAAGTTTTTTAGAAATTCAAGTGTGTCCGAAAATTATCTGTACAATTTCATCTTTTAATAAAATTCTTGATAACACACGTAGAATTCTTAAACAAGATTATTTAGAATCTGTATTTTCAAAAATTTCTTTTATTAAAGTAACGTTGTTACAAACATTCGATATGTGCACCATCAGTGATTCGCAAAACATCCAATCGATACTCCAAATGTTGCCATGTACGCTGCAGCATATCCACATCAATTCGCTCAATAGCAGCTGTGATTCTTGCTTTTAAATCATCAATGTCTGTCACCCGCGTATTGTACACAAGATCTTTGACGAATCCCCAAAGAAAGAAATCACAGGGTGTGATGTCGGGAGATCTAGCCGGCCAATGAATTGCACCTCCACGGCCAATCCACCTGTTTGTGAATGTCTCATTCAGGGACTTACGGACGATCAAGGCCCAATGTGACGGTGCGCCATCTTGCTGAAAAATGATGCGTGGATGCAGTGCTTCCAATTGCGGATAGACAAAGTGTTGCAACATGTCCAGGTAGGTATTGGAGGTCACTGTTGATTCACCGAAGAAAAATGGTCCAATCACGCGATCATGTAACAGGCCACACCACACATTAACTTTAGGACTGTCTCTGATGTGCTCTTCTATGCAATGTGGATTTTGTGACCCCCATATGCGCACATTTTGTTTGTTTACCTTGCCTGAAACATGAAAAGTTGCCTCGTCCGAAAACATGATTCTTGCCAAGAACGCATTGTCCTGGTCGACTCTGTCAAGCAGAGTCATTGCAAATTCCTTACGGGAGACCTTATCTTCTTGCGTAATCTGTTGCAAGATTTGCAACTTGTAAGGATGCAACTTCAAACGTTTACGCAAGACATCATGCACTGTCGAACGAGGTATCTGTAACTCTCGTGATGCAATTCTTGTCGACTTGCGTGGACTGCGAACAAAAGCCTCTCGAATGCGCTCGACATTTTCAAAAGACGTTCGAGGCCGCCCTGCTCCTTTCTTATGCTCTACACTTCCAGTTTCCTTAAACCTTTTATACCAAGCTCGTATGGTTACTCTTGATGGAGGTTTCTGTTGTAATTAGTTCTAAACCTTCGTTGAACTTGTGTATCTGATTTTGTTTCGATAAACCATTCAACACACTGTGCTTTCTCCTGTGGATTCATTAAGGATGAGGGGTGTGTATGAATATCTGAAAAAGAAAAACTTGTCAAAACTTGTTATCAGAAAAAACTTAATGAGTTTCTCTGTAAAATGGGACAACACCGGAATTTCTACACTTCATGGTTGACTTTTAATAACAGCCAAAAATTGTACAGATAATTCTCGGACACCCTGTATATATATATATATATATATTGTAACATATCAAATATGAATAGAGTTAAGAAAAGATGTATAGCGAGTGATTGCATGAAATCTGTCAGATGGCTTCGTGGGTTCGTGGCTTTGTCAACAAGGTACAAACTTCTACCGAAAGGGAATGTACGCCCTCCTTTTCAGATGGCGGATGCCATTTGTGCATTGATGTGAACGGGAAATATCATGATACAGAATAGTTGTGGTTGCTTAATATTGTTTATATGCAACAGTTTTTATTTACGTTAGACCATTAGTAATTTTTAACAAAATGATGTGCGGAAACTTTTCTCGTACAAGACGTTAGACGTTAGTGGAAATCAAGGAAATCAAAGTTTGCTAAATTTTTGGCCACTTTTCTCTATTTCTCTTTCTCTCATATACTGTATAATATATATATAATTATATATATATATATAATATATATATATATATATATATATATATATGTGTGTGTGTGTGTGTGTGTAAAAATGAACAATGAATAATTCCTATATTCTTGTATTCATTCGTATAATCCTTATATAATTTATATATTTATATAAATCCTTATATTTATATAATCCTTATGTTCATTATATTCATATAACACTTATATTTGTATACATTTATATTCATATATTCATTTTTACATAGAGAGCAAAATCGCGTAACGCTGACACGAGTTTGGATAAATTTTTGATTTGCTTCCTACTTCACAATTGGTGAATTATTCCTTTTTAAACAACTTAATCATTTTTTTAGATTTAGCTTAATAATGTAATCTTAATCATTCCCTGTATACATTCTCTCTTCGTTGTAAAAAGATGGTCATGTCCTGCTTAACGTTTAATTTTGAATCTTAAGCATTTAATTTTTGCTCATGTGCATGTTTGTTTATAATTCGTGATGGGAAGGCATATTTCAATTTCCATTTTCAGTTAACTCGGCAGATCATGATAACATCAGATCTGTCAATATGCGGTTTAAAATAAAAATATGGCTTCCTCTTGCATAGTAGTCTACACCTTGCTACAGCTAAAATATTTGTTTTGTCTTTAAATGTTTTGCAAAGTAAATCAGCCTATTGAGAATAAAAAACAAAAAACAGATCAGCATTAAATAATAATGATGTTAGTAAAAAAATCAGTATAAAAGCCCATAAAATTTCTCCAATGTTCATTCTGAATTGGCTGATCTAACTTAGAGGCTGAGCATTACCTGTAACATTTTAGCAGTAAATTACCGTAAGAAAAAGTCTTTATCTTCTCCTTCGAGCCTTGCTCTCTTCAGAGAACTTAGTCTTAACTAGAGAAAAATAATTTCCCGATACGTTACAAAAAGAATCGGGGAAACCTTCAGAGAATTTGGTAAGCTCCACAAAATCCTCCGATCCACTACAAGAAGAAATCGGAGAGTAGTATAGAAGAAAACTACTGCGATTCCCTGTACAGCACCAGCTACTCCACAGTAACAAATCTGTTGCTGCCACGTAACCAGAACCCCCGTCAACTTCGAACCGATCAAGGGCATAGACGGAGGAGTTAGCATGCATATATATATATATATATATATATATATATATATATATAGTACAACCCCGATTCACCTGAAGGCTCATTAAACCGTCTTTTCCAATCCACTGACACCCCGACTGCCCAATTAAGTCGGTATAGCGAACCACAACTATATACACTTTTGATGGTTTTGAACAACTATTTAGGGATCTTTATATATATATATATATATATATATATATATATATATATATATATATATATATATATATATATATATATATATTATTTTTTTATATATATATATTTTTTTTAGGGTGTCACTTATTTTTCATCTTTTAAGTATCAAGAAAAATCCTGGATGAAAGCAACTCCACGTTCAGCGAAGTCATTTGTTACAGTTAGAGTTTTTACAGTCTCTTTCGCAGTCTGGTAATGGGTATCCTCCTCCCATTGCTCAGCAGTTTTCTCCAAGAATTCATCTGGGAGGTTGAGCTTCGTGAACAATGATTTTGTGTTTTTTGTTACAAAGTTTTCCAAGCTTTTTTCTTTAACAGTATCCAGGTCAACAACCACACGCTTTGGAGGGTTCTCTTGTCCATCAACACTAGTCATAGATATGACCATGCGAGTTTTGATATCAGGGAGGACTAAAAGACTAAAACAATACACACTAATGCAAACACATCCTACCATTAACCCTTTACTGCCTAAATATTTTGTAGGGTTAAGTAATGAATGCGTGTATTTGAAAGGTTACAAACTTGTCCTTTTGGGTAGTAAAGGGTTAAGGCGACTGAAATCGAAATGCAAACAGTGGAAGAAAGGAAGCGCAAGTGGTTTGGAAGGTTTCGAGAAGGAAATGAGTCTTTGGAAGATGATGAAAGAAGTGGTCGTCCGTCCGTCTTGTTTGTAACAACTTCATCTCCGTAGACAGCTGCAAGCATTCCGTGCGCTTCTGTAGTCGTCTTACCAAGTTTAAAACAAAATTTGATGTTTGCACGTTGCTCAAATTTCGACATTTTCTGCAAAGTCGCCAGACGCCACAAAAACGCCCTCACACAAAGCAATGACACGGCGCACTGGTGCGTAGTTGAATGGTGGTTGGTGGCATCTGGCAAGTGGCCAAGGTGACGTCATTAGCCATACACAGTGACATCACCTAGTGAAACGCGTTCATTAGTTGCGGGACTATTTACCGAACTTTTTGATCACACCTCGTATGCATATGGTGTTATTAAATTATGTTTCATAAATTAGTATACATATTCAGGACGTCAAAGTGAACAAAAAAGTTCTTATGAACATAAATCCGCAATCTCTTCGTTTCCGATGTACATTGCTTTTTTGTCGAGGACGATCCAATTACAATGAAAGTCTAAGTTAAAGTTCATCAAAGTTTATTTACAGCAAGTGCTCAAAATGGTTTCTCTGCATCAGCGTACATGCTTCAACGCGTCCATGAAAATTTTGCCGCATTTTCACTCTCGGATATCATGCCCATAAAATTTATATAAAAGTAATGTGTCATCTACTGAGAGTTTTTCGTACATCTGCTATACTTGGTACACTTTTCCTTAGTTGTTTATATCAAGTTCCAGCACACGTCTACTATTGGATGGACTACTTTTTTTTCACTGAATCAACTTTGGTGCTATAGGACCTATCCTAGCACCATCATCATTCTTTTTCTGATACAACAAACTTCACCCATTCTTATGCTGGTGTTCCTTTAGTCTCAAGCGTTAATATACTCAAACCAGTCTCAGAGTGAATACAGCTTATCACCACCTGGCTGAACTCTGACAGACAGTGCTCGTGTGGCAGAGTGGGGGGTTCTGTTAACATGCATCTTTCAATCCATCCAAAACTAAATATTGTATATGGCATTTAGCAAGAGAACCAACCAACCATCATTAAACCTAACTATCGGTAATACCGAGATTCCTCCATCTTCCAGCACTGAGACTTTATCGAGACTTTATCGCTCACAATCTTTCCTGGACAACCATTTGTCATATCATTAGCTAAATCAGCCGTCAGAGAGCTTTGACGCTTGTATTCAGCTAAATATACTTCACAGCCAACCAACTGTTTCTCATATATAGAGTTACGTACGCTCTCGTATTGAATATTGCTCACACCTTTGGTTAGGTTGCCCTTAAGTTGCATTCAAACGTCTTTATGCATTTTTTATTTTATTAACCTTTATTAATAATAATAAAATAAATAAATTTTTTCAATTTACAATGACATGAATAATTGTGAAGCTCGACTATTTATTTAATTTAATTTGGCCCTTAAGCTTTAGGCTTTACTGGGTTCGCAATCCAAAACAAAACAGGGCCATTAAAACCAGTAAAAATAGACGAGCTATTTCATTCCTCTCGCTTTCCTTTCAAGCACTGCTGATTCGAGGAGCTTCAATCCATATTACCACCCATTCGGGCCTTTTTGAAAAGCCACAAGAACCTTTAGGAATTCTCATGCCTTTACTGTACGGACGCCACAATGCACAATTTCCGCTTTTCATCATTCATTCACAATGCCACGAATCGCCGCCGCTCACTGGAACGTAATATTAAGATTTGTAAATTACCATGTAAATTGCTTGATCATTACCCGCCTCACAAAATATTTAACATTAAATTAATATACGAATTAATGTGAAATGTTAATTAAGTACATACGCTAATCTTATACATTATAAATACAATTTTTAAAAACTGACTCCATTTTAAAGTGTACCATTGAAAATAACTTAAACCAGTCTCGGATCGATGATCTTACGGTATGACGGTAGGATTCAGCAGTGGGAAACTTGTGCACTATTTCCCCGTAAGCGAAGTGAAGACACTGAGGTCGGGGGTTCGAATCCCGATGATGCTGGTAATAATAATAATACAGGAGTTAGAGCAAATGGCCTCACTAGATGGCCTGAGCGATGTGCCAATTTCTGGCTATCTTCAAGAATTATCATCCTCCTCCTCTTGTTCCACAGTTAATATATATATATATATCAGGTCATCCCATAAGTAATGTTTTTTGTTTTTTAGATCGGAATTTGAAGGACAAAAAAAAACTGAACTGAAACTTTTTAATCTAGTATACTATATATTTTCCATCGGAATCAATGACACTGCCAACGTCCTACAAGCTTTTCAATGCCATGTTTATAAAATTCAGGCGGTTTTGAGGCAAAAAACGTAGAGAGACTGGTGTGCAGGTCATCTAAAGAAGTATACTGTTTCTCGTCAAGATAGTTTTGCAGACTCCTGAAGAGATGATAACTGAAGGCGCAAGGTCTGAAGAATATGGAGGATGTGGAAGTTTTTCCAACCCAAGCTCCTCAATTTTCGCAGAAGTGATCCGAGCGGTATGAGGAAGTGCGTTGTCGTGGTGGAACACGATTCCTTTCCGATTAACCAAAGAAGGTTTCTTTTCTTTTAGTGCAGTGTTCAATCGATCCAGTTGTTGACAGTAGACTTGAGCGGTGATTGTTTGGTTGTATGGTAAGGTTTCAAAGTGCATTACACCACCTTTATCCCACCAAACACTAAGCAACACCTTCCGAGGGTGAAGATTTGGTTTTGGCTGTGGTGTTGCTGGTTCTCCGGCACAAACCCACTGTCGACGGCGCTTAACATTCTTGTACAGTATCCACTTTTCATCACCAGTCACTAAACGGTGCGAAAACGGATCTTGGAGTTCACGGGAATGAAGAGCTGCGCTAATGTTTACCCGCGCCCTCAGATTGTCGACCGACAATTCATGTGGCACCCATTTTCCTAACTTAGGCACTTTCCCGAGTTGTTGCAAATGTCGATGGATGGTGGACGGGGATGAATTGAGTTTCTGGGCCAATTCTTCGACGGTTGTTGAACAGTCTTCTTCAAGTGCGGCTAACAGCAGGTCATCATCAAACTCAGCAGGGCGTCCAGAGCGTGCTGCATCTGTCAAACAGCAGTCACCATTCTTAAACTTTTGAAACCATCTTTGACATTTCCTCACATGCAGAATATCGTTGCCATAAACGTCCTGAATGTTTCGCGTTGCTTCAGTAGCACTATTCCCTTTTCTGAACTCGTAAATCATTATATGCCTGATATGCTCTTCTGATACCACCATGTTTATGAGGGGTTCACATAAAGCAAAACACACGTCTTCATTGGTCAAGGTCTGTAAAGTATGTAGCGAAACACGATAGATCTCCTCTTAGATATAACCTTCGGAAAATTTATGCTTAAACCGAGTAGGACTAGTTTAAACTTAATCTATCGTAAAAAACATTACTTATGGGATGACCTGATATATATGTGTGTATATATACACACACACGTAAAGTTATATGATGGAGGCGACCAACAGCTTTACGTGGGATCTGAACGCAGAGGACAGTCCCCCATTCAACTACAGATATCACCCAGTGTACCTTAACTTCGCTGATCGACGAAAAGCGGCGTTACGACGTTGGCCACTGCACTGTATATATATATATATATATAATATATATATATATTATATATATATATATGCAGTATACTGTATATGCTACAACTCAGAATGATCCCCTTAGATACTTCTATGTAATATACAGAACGTGCATGGAACAAGGAGCTCTTCTGGGATATTAAATCCACTATAGATCGAATAAGTAATGGGGGTAAATGGCAAATACTGAAGTTTTTTGTTTTTCATGTGGAAACTCAACGCGGGCAACGGGTCACAAGCAAAGAGGTCCCCAAAGTTGGGTCCTATCTGCTTAGCATATTTGCTTAGTAGATGGCTGGCGAGGGAAGCTATATTTTGGGGCCTCTTTGCTAGTGATCCATTGCCCACGTTGGGCTTCCATCATGAAAAAGAAAAACTTCAGTATTTGCCATTTATTATTACTTATTCGAACTATAGTGAATTTAATACCGCAGAAGAGTTCCTTGTTCCATGCACGGTTTTTGTATTATACATACACATTTTATACATATACGTAGTGACACTCGTAGTGCCCAACTGAAGATGCAGTCGTTTGCAAACAACCTATGCAATATTCCGGCAACATAATTAGCGATATACTATCAACTCGAACAAGATGACGTCATACAAGCAAGCATAAGATGATGTCACATCGCGAGGATTTCACTAAGGGCATGAGTCCTCTTTCCTCCTTGCCTCATGCCTCGATCTCGACTCGCTCTTCGAAATCCAACCAGTGACCCACGAGCTACCATCATGTGGACGTCATTCGCGCGAGCCCATTTGGGTTTGGAGTCATTCAACTAACTTTATATAAAGTCAACTCACCACCGCGCGCATTAAATAAATGTCAAGCCATTATTTTTGTAAGCATTAATTCAAGTGTACACATTATATTTCCAATGTAAACAATCAGCAATAAGCAAAACTCGTTTTCATTAATCAATTTATTTTGTGAAATAAAGGAAGAAAACTCCTATTAATCAACCTAATTAATGACATTCATTGATCTGAAAGATCTGGTGACCTCGGCCAAAGCATTTATTAATAACAATCATTTCTAACCATTATCAAATAATGGTAATTACCATCATTTCTTCTAGTACCGATTTACGCACCAAACATGGCTACATATCTGCCCATTAAATATATAATTATAAATTGGTAACTATATATATATTGATTAGATTCAGAACGTTAAGGTACCGGGTTCGATTCCCGCCTCGACTACGACATCTCTTTAAGAGGAAAATAGTTGTTCGAGGTGTTACCTATTTATTTGAGGTTATTTTATGATAATTAAATAGTATAATAAAATGTATAAAAAGAGAATATGAATTAGAAGCGTGGACATTTTGGCAGACTTTCCTAGACTGATTTGGGCACTTACGTTTACAGACGTCGAGATTCGTCACAAATATTTTTACTTTAATTGCCAATATTTATTACCATTTCCTTTTCCTAAGAATGGGTTACTGCGAGTCTCTTCTAAAGATGATGTTAATTTCAGATTTACACCACGATTTCCAATAAGCTTGTGGGTACTTTACTGAGAGGTCGAAAGCATGGCTTCATCGATTTCGAAGGGGAGACCTTATTCCAAGTAAGAAAAAATGAAATTGCAATTTGCAGAAATTATTTACTTGTCTTTTTTTTACCAACTAATTCTACTTGCTTTCAGGGTAGAGACGATCACGTGCCAGTTTTCCTCTTGAAACCGATTAAGGAGGTCAGAAAAGATCTCGCTGCGGACAGAGAGTTTGAAGTTGGAGTTTGTCACAGACAAAAATAATTATAAGGAACTTGTATATAAATTGCGTCATCCCTAACGAGCTGAAAAAATATTTCGCTTTAAATTTATATATGAATCAGTGTAATGCGAAATGTCCAATACACTAATCATATACGGTGTGGTCATAAATTTGAGGAACTATTGAAAAACTTCCAAGTGCTGCTATGCAATTAACCCGTACCTTTATATAATCGCTTACCGAGAATCTAATTTTGTTATTATGACGAAAAAAGGTTTTGTTTCTTTATGTCGAGTTATAATGTGACGTTTTTAATCTTTTTACTTTTACATATGCACATCATTATTATTTCTTCATATTCACTTAATAAAGAGTGAAGAAGTTTTATTTTAAAAATTATTGTAGTCCATAAAACTAGTTCATTTATATTTAAAAAAGAATAAAATTTTTGACACTTTGAGAACATGGTATGCAGTAATTCCTCCGCTGCAAAAGTAATTAAAGGATTGGTTGCATTTTTTACCTTCTCACGTAGCTATTTGCTATAATTACCTTCGTTGTATGTAAATTACCATTTGCTATTTGATGATCATTCGTATATGTTAGTGAGTAAACATATACTCGGGAATACTCGGGAACCCTCGAACGCCGTTCGAGGGTTTGAATTGATGTTTATTATATAAAGTCAAGTTGGTTGGTATTTCATATAAAAGGAAGAGAGACCGTCAAGAGACAGATAATAAAAGTTGAAAGGCTAAATTTGAATGAGGTATGGTAGCGCAGTATTGAGGAAGAGTAGAGCGAGTCCTTTGAGAGAGATAGATGATGAATAAAGTGATGGACAGAATATATGAAATGTGTATGAAGAGAAAAGTGACTGCCTGATGGAACGATAAGGTGAAGGAAACATGGAAAGAAAGGAAGAGTTAGGTTCGCAGCTTAGCAGTAATGTAATGTAATGAGTTGTGCAAAAAATACAAGAGAAGTGTCGAGCGAGTGGTAAAGTGAAGTAAAAAGAGAGTACCTAGATGAAGACTTGGGAAGGAAGATGGATGAGCAACATAGTATATAGATGACAGAAAGCTACTCTAGACAGAATTTAGTAAGTACAAAGGTGAGTTTAGTGGAATGATTGGTAACATGAAACGTGAGCAAGTACGTAAGAGGTTTAATGACTATCTTATCGAGCTAGTAGGTGATGTAGATGAACAGCGAGCAAATGTGAATGCCGTTGGATTTAGTGGCGAAGGTAGAAATATGTACTATGAAGTGGAAGATATCAATTGAAAGGAAGTTGAATGAACAGTATGTAAGCTTAAACCCCTATAATTTTTACATTTTATTTTTCAAACTTTATTTTCATTTTGCACAATTCTACCTCGACATTTAATCATTTCATTACATACCCCATCACTTTTTGTCGACTTTTCTTTTTTTCAGTGTGTATTCTGCTCAGTCATTTTTCTCCAACATGATATTTTGTATTCCCTGGTATGCACCTCTACCTGCGCCACCAAATCCAAGTAAATTCACATTTGCGTCCTGCTCATCTACCGCACCTATCAGCTAACTAAAATAGCCTTTAAATCTCTCGCGTACTCACTTATCTTGGAAGTAAAATGGCGACTGAATAACTGGAAGATATGTAAAAAAGCGTGGGAAAATGAGCGTGTTCCAAGTGATTGTGAAAGAAGCTGTAGCTGTTTCGTTTGTACGAAAATAAAGATCAAGGCAAGGAATGTCTTAAGTCTTAAGAATAACTGAAAAAGCACAAGAAAGAGTGTTGGTAAAGAGTTGGAGGTGAACAACGGGTGAAACAGCTGATGGTGAGTAATAATGGTTGGAGTTGTTTAACCTCTTTCGTAACGACGAATGCACGCGTGTGGAGGAGGAGACCTACAGTTTTACGTACAAATCCGAACCACGGGTCGCTACATCAACTGAACGTGAAGGATGGTCACCCATCTGACTAGTGAACAGACTGAATGTCGCCTAACCTCGCTAATCTAACGAGAAACGGCGTTGCGACTTGGCCACGACGTAATCCAACTGACTAAGAATTGAGTGATAAAAAGAAAAGTGTATCCAACATTTATGGATGAAGAAAGCATACGAGGAAGTGAGTAGATATAACTTGTTACAATTGCTTAAAAAATAAAATCGAAAATAAATATTTTTTCAAAGTCGACATCAGAAAGGAACATTTGATCGTAAGTCTGGTAATATAGACCGTCCATGCTTCCACAATATTTCATTGACTTTTGTGAAATAAATGCTGAACCACATTTGCTCAATGAATTTAGAAAACAATGTAGCCACAGCGCTAAAAGACGGTACCAACAAAACAGAGAACGTTTGAGTTGCCTCAAAATAACTGATTATATGAAATCGACACACATCATATACGCGCACGCAAGAATTCTACATAAACAATACAAAAACAATCAATACAATTCATAGATTCCGTGAAATAGCCGTAGCAATAATTTCCCAAACAAAATATCAACAATATTTCACTTTCTCCGTTGCCTCCACCAATCGCTCGGAGAGCGGCAGTCTTTTATTTAGAAAGTAGTGGTTAATCCTACTTTCTAATAATATTGCAAACTTCATGCATCTACCTACCCAGCAACAATGAATGTCTACCGTATAGAGAAAATATATTTCAACTGTTCTCTTTAAGACTTTCACGCGTTTGAATCCTGTCAGCACATACTCTGCTGATGCCATTTCATTATTCAGTACAAACTTAGTAACTAAACTAAGTTAAAACTAGCTTATAATAAAAATTTAGTTGAGCCCCAAAATAAAACTTAGTTAACCAGTAACTATAATAAGTTTTAAACTTAGTTATGAAATTCACTTACAATAACTGTCCAAACACTGATAAATGCTAAACTCTCACTGGTTTCAGAAGTTTCAATAGTATTTTGACAAGATTGCATCCAGTCCCCTATTGTGCGCGTTCTGTGCTGGCCTTTTTTAACCCTTTCACTCACTGGGTACACAATTGCGTAGCTGGAAAATAAACCATATTTATTCTTATGTCACCACACATATAAAGGCAAATTTCTATTTTACTTTATATCCTAATTCATGAGTGAAGTAGTTCTTCCGCTTAAGCGAATTATCTCGTTTAAGAGAAGAGATTAAGCGAACACACACACACACACTCAAACTCTTTTACATACAGTATATCCGTCTGTCTAAAGCCCATATCATAGGGCCGTTTGTTCCCGTTTCCACCACTGAATCATGCTCCGCTTAAAACCGATTGTAGTCGTTTACATATATTAATGGGCAACCATCGGGGTTTGAAAAAATATTTCACAGTCTTGTCGCTGAAAAGCGATTAATACGTTCGATACATTTCAAACTCCGTCTGTTGCCGATTAATGTGTAAACGGTTGTAATCGCTTTAAAGCGGGGCAAGATTCAGCGGTAAAAAACGGAAACAAAATAGCCCTGTGGTATGGACTTGAGTCCTATCGTCCTACCCTAGGGCTTAGCGTAACCCAAACTCAGAAAGTAGGTTGTACAAGAAAATCCCTTATTTACAAGGTTCACCTAATTGGTAAGAAAGGTGGCTTACTATTGGCGCAACTTGGGGCTTTATATACTGTATATAAATTTATATTTGTGTGTATGTGTGCGCGCGCGCGCGCGAACGACAACTGGGAGTAGGCGAAGTTGTGTGTATAATAATTGACAGATGTAGTGCGGTAATTTTTTTTTGCGAGGGAACCCTTTTGGCAACTCGAAACAAAAATTATGTAAATTATCTTCAAACATTTTTATTGTCTGAAAAAAAATATGGTGATCCTGATTAGTTTGTTAGTTAAAGTTTGATTACGTTAGGTTAGGCTAGATTAAAGAGTACCTCACTACTTAATGACTTAACAAGCCCTCAATTACATCCGAAACACTTACCATACCCTTCTCGATTCGATGGTATGGTACGTGATGTGTCTCACGTTAGTAGGAACATTTGTAACAGATTCAGTCACAAAAGAAAAATACTGTCTCTGTTTTCAAAATGGATAACTAACAGAAAACAAAATAATTAAATTAAACAAATTCAGAATTTTTAGTTCCAAAATATGTTTAATATCTTTCAAATTAAATATAAAAACTCAGTAATATATATATATATATATATATATATACTGAAAAATAAGAGGCATTACTTTCGTACCGACCCGACCCTCGTAGTAGTGGTACTTAGGGTTGCAAATGTGCAAATGATGATACAAACGACAGATTTGGTACACATACCCTTTATGACATAATATTTCTGAAAAAAAGTTGGGCAACGTCAACCTGCACCCTGGCGGCCATTTTTGGCATACCCAAAATGGCCTCCGCTGGGCCATCCCAACATTATAAATCATCAATATCTCAGCCATTTTTGTCTGTATTTTGATGAAATAAATGTCTAGGGTCATGTTTCTGAGGTCATAGAATCCAATGATGTAGGTTAAAAAATTCACATACAGTTTATTTCGGATTGAAGGCCTGTATTATTTTAAATATCCAGTGAAAGTACACGCAAAGACTATAATACAATATTAATTCAATATCCAAACATTAGCATTATAATCATTACCGAAACTAATTTCAGTAGTATACATAATTACATATTATTGCTAAGTATGCACAAAAAGAATCATTTTTAAGCAAACGATGGAACTCTTTAAAGTATATGTATATGCAAAGCAAATGTATCTGTATACATTCAGACAACCAATTTTCTAATTAAAAATGTGTAACATATCATATTTTTGGGAGAAAATCCAAAAACTACTGCATTAAAGGTAACAATGGTAGTGCAAAATTGCAGAGAATATTTCACATAGGTAATAAAGATATTGCAAAATTACATTTCACATGCACATTTGCATAAAGCACTGCATGGTAGTCCATTTCTGCATCCTCCAGTGCAGCGGCATTTATTAAGTTGGATACAACTTTTACCAGCTGGTGGCTTACTGGTCCGTACTGGCTTCCATCCATCAACTTCCTTTATCCAACTCCATTCCGCTGGATCTACTGGTACAGGCTCGTGGTCAGTGACTTAACTCCGTACACGACCTCCCTGGTACGCTGCTCTCATTGCGTGATGTTTTAGGGCGTCTTGGGTGGGTGGGATTAAATCATACGATCGCTGCTTCCTGGCGAACAAGTCCAGCCGGGCATCGTCATACGTTTACACTCAGTAGTCTAAGGACCTATCATCTATTGCGTCTGGCTTTTGACTCATCTCCTTAAATACCCGTGTAGCTTCAGGATACACCATCCAGGTTGGCCATGCCGAATTCTTGTCATGTCACGAAAGTATGAGCACACACAGCACCCAGCGAAGGCAAACCTACTACGAGGGTCGATACGAAAGTAATGCTTCTTATTTTTCAGTTTATATTTACTTTATTTTATGTATATATATATATATATTTATTTACTATATTTGCTTTATATATGCCATGTATGTATGCATATTCCTGTAATTTTCATTGTAATTAGAATTACGAACAGAAAAAATAAGAGGCATTAGTTTTGGACCTCCCCTCATATATATATATATATAAAGTGTATATATATATATATATATTATATATATATATATATATATATATACAGGCCCTCTCAGAGGTCCAGAGAGGCCTGGGCCACTTCTGTCTTTTGAAGCCCATAGTTAAACCCAATTATTACTTTCACTGCAAAATATTATATTCAAACCTGAAAGTTTCTAAATTTGAGGCCCCCCTTAAGCTTGAGGCCCTGACCAAATGACCCTCCTATCCCTCCCTATGATAGACCCTGTATATATATATATATATCCTGAAGAGCTCGAACATAGTCCCAATATATACAGAAGATCGATCCGAGGTCAAAAACTATAGGCCAGTGTCGCTTACATCTCATCTCACTAAAATATTTGAAAGAATAGTTAGACAGAAAATCTATGACTTTTTGGAAGCTCAGAAAAAATTAAATGATAACCAACATGGGTTTCGGTCAGGCAGATCATGCCTATCACAACTAATGGAACACTACAACAACATTATTGATGCACTTGAAAGTAATGAAAACTATGATGTGATATACACAGACTTTGCCAAGGCGTTCGACAAGTGTGACCATGGAATCATAATACATAAACTGAAATATATGGGAATAACAGGAAAAGTGGGCAAATGGATATATAATTTCCTTAGTGAGCGGCGGCAAGTCGTTACAGTACAAGGAGTATCTTCATCAGAATCAGAGGTCCTCAGCTCAGTACCACAAGGAACAGTATTAGCTCCACTACTCTTCATAATCATGCTAACTGACATAGATGAGGACGTTACCAGAGACAGCACAATAACATCCTTTGCCGATGAAACAAAGTTCCGTAGAAAATAAGAAACTCAGAAGATATAGGATCTCTACAAACCGACATGAACAGAATCTACAAGTGGACGGAAGACAACAATATGAAGTTTAACACCGAGAAATTTCAGCTGTTAAGGTAAGGAAAAAGAGAACACCTAAAATCCATGGAATATTATACCCAAAATGGACAGGAAATTCGGAGAAATTCTAGAGCAAAAGATTTAGGGGTTGTAATGACTGATGATGCGAAATTTGAAACACAAAATAAGATAGCAGTAAACAGAGCAAAGAGAATAATTGGGCAGATACTGAGAACCTTTAAACGAACAGATAGGAATATAATGATTCCTCTACTGAAAACACTGATCATACCCAAATTGGAATACTGCTCGTTCCTAACATCCCCATATAAAAAAGAAGACATTAGACAGCTAGAAAGGATTCAGAGAATCTTCACAGCCAAGATCAATGGGTACAAAGAAATAAATTATTGGGAAAAGTTACGCGAACTAAACCTATATTCACTGGAAAGGAGAAGAGAGAGATACACCATCATTTACACTTGGAAAATAATGGAGAAACTAGTCCCTAATCTTACTCTGAACCCTGTAACTCCCCAAACAACGGTGGAAGTAGAGAAGGAAGACTGTGCCGTGTTCCCAAATTGAAGGCGAGACAGGGAACATCCAGGGTGTTTATAAAGTCCCTATCTATTTCAGTGAAAACGTAGCAAAAAGGGTAAAATTCAATAACATTATAATAAAAGGCATACATTTAATGAATACTTAGGCGTATGATTCTATCATACATGAGCACCATCAGTATCTCTACAGAGTTCGAATCTGTCAGCAGCAATGCAGAAGACATTTTGGAGCATGACAGGGGTTATTTTTATTACTGCTGTTACAATACGAGCACGTAAATCTTGCAGATCTCTAACTCTCGTTTGGTAGACGTTTGATTTGATAAAGCCCCATGCAGAGAAATCGAAGGGCGTTAGGTCAGGAAATCGAGCCGCCCAAGGCCTGTTGCCTCCACGTCCGATCCACCGACTTGGAAATCCTTCATTTAGGTACTCCCGAACAATGTTTGCTTAATGACAAGGTGCCCCATCTTGTTGAAAGACGACGGTGTTTAAAATGCCATCTGACTGAAGCTGGGACATTTACGTGCGTAACGTAACGTATCGTAACAGCAGTTACAAAAATAACCCCTGTCATACTCGAAAATGTGCTCCGCAATGCTGCTGACAGATTCAAACTCAGTAGAGATACTGATGGTGCTCATGTAGAATCATATGCTTAAGTATTCATTAAATGTATACCTTCTATTATATTGTTATTGAATTTTACCCTTTTTGATACGTTTTCACTAAAATAGATAGGGACTTTATAAACACCCTATATATATATATATATATATATATATATATATATATATATATATATATATATATATATATATATACATACGTAATTATATATATATATATATATATGATACACACAGACCGTGCATGGAACAAGGAACTCTTCCGGGATAATTAAATCCACTATAGTCCGAATAAGTAATGGTAAATGACAAATACCATAGTTTTTCTTTTTCATGATGCAAGCCCCACGTGGGCAACGGGTCCCTCGCAAAGAGGTCCCATAAATATAGCTTCCCTCACCAGCTATCTGCAAAGCAGACAGGATCCAAAGCTGGATCCTGTCTGCTTTGCAGATAGTTGGTGAGGGAAGCTATATTTATGGGACCTCTTTGCGAGGGACCCGTTGCCCACGTCGGGCTTGCATCATGAAAAAGAAAAACTATGGTATTTGTCATTTACCAATACTTATTCGGACTATAGTGGATCTAATTATCCCGGAAGAGTTCCTTGTTCCATACACGGTCTGTGTGTATCATAAAAAACTCAGGGAACCATTCTGAGTTCATTCCCATATACATATATATTATATATATATATATATATATATATATATATATATATATATATATAATTTATTTATTTATTATTTTTTTTTCCTTCCTTTATTTTACCGCCGATTCGTACCTAGGGAGAATGGTACATATCTCGGCGAGACAGTGGGTGGGTGGTGTCACTGGGTTGGGGATGATAGACTAGGGGGGAGAGTAAGGTTCGTTTGCTGGATAGGCGGTAGGAGGGGTATGGACTTAGATGCGATGAAGCAGATGGGAATGGGTAAGGAAGAGGAAAATCGGTTCCGCTGAGAAGTTGGGGCCTTCGGGTATGGAAATACTGGAGAAGAAAGGGAAACACCCGCGACAAAGAGCGGACAAGTTCGGCCATTCGACCAGGAGGTGTACGAGGTGATAGGGGTATGCAGGTAGGGCACAGTAGGGCTGGTGATTTAAACATAAGGTGACCATGTGTAATGCGTGTGTCCTAGGCGGAGACGGGATAAAATCACTTCTTTATGGCGAGACCGGTGGAATGAGGAGGCCCAGTATTCTAATTGCGGTTTGTGGAGTTTGTTGTGTGTGGCCTGGTCCCATTCCCGTTGCCAGATGAAGTGGAAGTGGGGGCGGAGAGTCGGGAAGAAATCGGAGAAAGGGAGGGGCCGGTAGTAAGCAGGCCATCTTTGCCGTGCGGTCCGCCTCCCCGTTACCCTGGATGCCGACATGTGCCTTGACCCAGCAGAAGGCGATTGTCTTGTGTCAGAAAGTTGTTAAAAAGTGGAAGGCTTGCTGGATGGTGCGGACGAGGCGGTGGGAGGGGTTAAATCTCTCGAGGGAGAGAAGTGCGTTTTGGAGTCTGAATAAATGACAAAGGAGCTGGTAGGGTGCGCGCGCACAATGTCGAATGCCTCCATAATTGCGAAGAGTTCTGCTGAAAAAAACCGAGGCCTCGCGGGGCAGGCTGACGCCTCGAGAAAGCGGCTGAGCCAGTATCACCGCTGCGGCGGCCGTAACACCTCCGAGCGGGAATCATCTGTATAAATGGGGACAGTGTCCGGGTGTTGGGTTGCGTGTTCTCGGAAGAGTGACCTGTATTACCGTAGCGATCGTGGTAGTCTTTGGAAAGGTACACAGGTCCTTACAAAACTTGATAAGGGTGAGGAGCCAGGGAGGATGGATGTTGTATGAGATAGGGATAACTGACGGGGCGGGAATGTTGTAAAGATCCAGGAAAGAGCGGACCGCTTCATTGAAGTGCCAGCTTCGTCCTTGGGGTGGGAGTTCAGAAATCGCCGCGCATAGAAGCGAAAAGGGTAGTCTCTGCGCACGAAGGTATGTCCTCATGAGGAGCAAACCCCGTAGGAGGGCGAGAGGGAGGTAATTGCATTCCGCTTGGAGGATGGAGGCTGGGGAAGAGCGGAAGGCACCGGTGGCTAGGCGGAGGTCCCTATTCAGTACCAGGTCCAAGATACGGAGGCAGGCGTTGGAGGCTGAGCCGTATACGACACTGCCATAGTCCAACTTCGACTGGACTATGGAAGTGTAAAGGCAAAGGAGAGAGCGTCGGTCTGCGCTCCATGTGGTGTGGGGGAGGTGATCTAGGAGAGCGAAGGGACGTTGGAGGGATTGCTTCAGGTGTTTGAGATGGGGAACCCAGTTGATCGTCGGTCCAGAATCATGTCCAGAAATCGCGTGGAGGGTACAACCTCAAGAGGATCGCCGTATAACGTGACAGAGGGGACGGGAAGAGTTGCGGGTCTTCTGCTAAAGAGCATACACTTGGTCTTTGGGGTGGAGAGGCGGAACCCCACCGACGTCGCCCACCTTTCTACCAGATAGATGGCGAGCTGAATTTGCCGTTGAACGACGGACGGCTCCCGCACCGCGAAGTAGATCGCGAGGTCATCCGCATAGATGGAAGAACGGATGGTGGGTGGAAGGCATTTTGAGACTGTGTTCATTACTATGGAAAAGCATAGAACACTGAGGATGTTTCCCTGTGGAACCACGTCCTCCTGCACTAAGGTGTCTGAGAGGACTGGGCCCACCCGAACTTTAAAGGTTCGGGAGGAGAGGAAGCCCCTGATGAAAGTCGGCAGGGCTCCGACGAGACCCAGATTTTGGAGTGCCTGAGTACTATTTTTCGACGGGTGTGTCGTAGGCCTTCTGCATGTCAAAAAAAAGCTGATAGGACGAACTGCCCAGTGTCGAAGGCTTTCTGTATGTCTCGGCTGAGGAGCAGGAGGGAATCAGTAGTGGAGCGGAATTGTCTGAAGCCGGACTGGGTAGCCAGGAGGGAATCACTATTTTCGAGGAGGAAGAAAGGTCGCGTAGTGACCATTTTTTCTAAAATTTTGCAGGCACAACAGGTTTGGGCGATAAGGTCTGTAGTTTGTGGGATCGAGGGAATCTTTCCCAGGTTTGAAGATGGGGATTACATGGGCCTCCCTCCACCGGAAGGGGAAGGTGCCCTCTGTCCATATATGGTTGTACAGGTCTAGTAGGAAAATTTGTAAAGTAGGGTGGATGTGCTGGATCATGTTTTACGCGATACCATCCGGGCCGGGACAAGGGGATCGTCGTGAGGCCAGTGCCGCCTGTAGTTCACGCATGGTGAACAACCGATTGTAGTTGCTGTCTTGGGACGGTGAAGAGGAGCTATTGTTAGGGGCGGGTACGAGGAAACTGTCCGCGGAGGAAGAAATCGCGGCGAAGGTAGAAGCTAAGTGGTTTGCCACCGATTTGGGCTCGTATAGAAGTCCGTCATTAGTTCGGAGGACCGGGGATCGTGAGGGGACATGTCGCCTCTCGACACCCCATACCTTCTTCCAGATGGTAGCCGAAGGTGTGGTGGTGGTGATGCCGGACACGAAGGCACGCCAAGAAGATCGGCGCGCTTTCTTCATCGTACGGCGGGCGATGGCCCTGGCCCGCTGCATCTCCGTGCGATGGATGGGGAGTCGCGTACGGTAGAAGCGTCGAGTAGCCTTCTTCTTGGCGCGTATGGCCTCCGTGCACTCTGTGGTCCACCAAGGTACCCGTCGGGTGCCGGGGTAGGCGGATGATCGTGGGATGTTAGTGCACGCAGCCGCTACAACGACTGATTCGAAGTATGCGATGCACTCGTCGGAGGATGGGAAGTGGGCAGTCGTAAGGGTTTTAGATGTATTGTCGTGGAAGCGGGACCAGTTAGCTTTGCTAATAATCCATTTTTTTGGTACCCGAACCGTCTGGTCGGGCCAATTTAGCATGAGTTGACCGGGAAATGGTCACTACCACAATCCTCTTGAAGGACTTGCCATGTGAAATCTAGGAGGGCATCGGTCGAGACGAATGACAGGTCTATACAGGATGGAGTGCAAGTGGTGGCATGGTAGAATGTAGGAGAGCCATCACTGAGGCACTCGAAGGAGAGCTCGGTCATGATAGTAATCAGAGTCGGGGCCATATAGTTTGAGTGTGTGTCTCCCCACAAGGGGTGACGACTATTGAAATCGCCCAGTAATAGAAGGGTGCAGGTAGGAGACGGGTTGGTGATATAGGAATATCCAGTGGGGCAGAGCATGGGCCTGGTCCCCAGGATCAGCTCATGGAGACAGACATACACCGGACGGGAAGAGGCAATCAAGGAATTAAGACCTTCGTAGTGCGCAAATATTCCTCTGCAATTCCAGTGTACTATTGTAGTTTTCGGGGGGTCCATTATTCGATGATGAGGGATGGGTAAAGGTGTAGGTGCTAGCTATAGGGGGTTGGGGTGTGAAGGGAGATCTGGGGTTCGTGAAGGCGAAGGATGGGTCAGGGGCATGGCTGGCTATCTGCCGTTCACCAGAGAAGGAATCGGTCGGGCAGTCGACCTCAGCGGAGATTGTGGGGTCGAGTCGGCCGAGCGAGACCGGAGGCGTGGATCACGGCATCTAGGGGAACGTCGTGGGCTCAGAGGGTGAGGAGTTTCTTGGTGCGCTTCTGTATTCGGGCCAGGAGGGGGGCGCTTTATTTTCCATAGTGGCACCTCCCCGCCTGTCTGCGGTCTCACGGTGGACACTGGGTGGCGATAAGGGGGTACCAGAAAGATCGGGCAGGTGGGAGGGAGGACGCGCTCAGGGTGGCCGACAAGGAGTGGGCCGGGGGTGTTAGGGGGGCAGGTACTGTGGGGGTGGAAGGAGATGAACCAGTGTGTTCTCGTGGAGGTGTGGAAAAAATGCCACCAGGAGGCAAGGGCAGATCCATAAGACGCATGGGCGCGGCCGAACTCCCCTTGGCCACATCATATAGTTGTGCCAGTGCCGCATCCACTGGATCCTCTGGGGAGAGGATATTGTCCAGTTTAGATCTCGTCGTGGGAGGCGGGTCATGTAACTCGGCTACTATTGTCACAGTCTGTGGGGATAGATTGGAGGGACTTCTGCGGTGGGGTGATATGGTCCTCGTAGACGAACTAGGGGGTAGGGGTCCGAGCCGTCTTCTTAGATCTTGGGGAAGAGGGAGAGGCCTGTTGAAAGGCCGGAGAATGTGGCGATTCGCTCCGGCGTCTCCGCCTCGTCGACTTTCCCCGGGCGTTAGGTTCGGGTGTTTGCAGAAAGTGCTGGGAGGGCAGAGTTCGAGGTGGACGGGGCCTAGGTGTCCTGGTCCCAGATTCCTGGGGAATCTTTAGCAGGTGAGGTGCGTGAAGAGGAGGGATGGTGTGGGGACAGGAGGTCGTCGGGTCCAGCGAGGACTCCCTTTGGGAAGGATGGGAAGCAGTGGTCAAAGGGGGTTTCAGCGGCAGACCAGGGCGGCGTGCCGAGAGGACAGAGCCGAGGGGAGCGGCGTAAGATACCCCTGGCCTCACCTCCTGACTCCGCACCCTGTCTCGCTCCTCTCGGTGGCTAAGGAAGTCCGCTACCTGCAGGCCTCGGACCTCCTCCTCGAACTTGAAAAGGCATTCGCGGGATGAAGAGGGGTGTGCGCCTTTGCAATTGGAGCATTTGGGTGTGTTGGGGCACTTGTCTGGGTGAGCGATTTCTCCGCAACGAACACAATTCGTGCGGTTGTCGGCAAACTGAACTGACGTGTCCAAACTTGTTGCATTTAAAGCAACGGGTCGGATCTGGGATGTATGGACGGACAGTGAACTGGCACGACGTGCGGTCTCCTATACCCCACACAATACGGTCGGGAGGGACTAAAATGTTGAAGAAGTAACCGCGAGGTGGGGAGGGGGTCTCTCCCTGTCGGAATGTGAAGCGATGGATCTTAATGATACCCTGGGGTGCGAGGTCCTCCAGGAGCTCGTTCACTATGATCGATAAAAGCCGGGTGGCATAAATAGTGCCCTGACTCTGGTTCAGGCGAGGGTGTGGGAAGACAGACACCGAGCATTCAAGGACCTCAGTGAGGGAGAGTAGGGTTTTCGTTTTTGCGCCTGAGCGTGATTTTATGAGGAGGGAGCTATTCCTCTGTGGCCGCACATCATAGTGGCTGGAGTTGCTGCCGGCTCGCATCGCCTGAAACGTCCGTTCAGAGTTGATCGGAATGGACCCAGAGGTAGGCTGAATCACTAGGAATTTATGGATACTCGGAAGGGATAGGGAGGCTGTAGAATCGAAGTGGATTGGGATATCCAACGGTCAATAGGATGGACGTGAATGCCGACTTCCCCGTCCGCCGCGGGACTCTCTCCGTGGGGAGCGGGCCGACGGCGGGTGAGGGGGGCATACGGGGAGAGCAAGAATCTCGGTTTTAGAGGCGAGTCTTGGGTGGAACTTGACTTGCCCGAAGGCGGCTGAGGTGGGCTGGGGCGAGACCCCTGCTCCAGAAGGTGTATGTCCAAGAGCATGTTCAAGGTACAGGCTAGGGTCGGTAACGAAGAGAAAACTGCAAGTGTTCCGCTGCTGGAAGAGGGGCGACCTCCTCAAGACTTGATCTTCCAGTGGTAGAGACTCGGGGGGGCCCTGGTTGCCCACCACCCGAGTTCTAGAACAAGAAGTAATAGTTTGCATATGTTAGTAATGTGGTAGAACACGGACCCAGGGGACGAGAAAGAGAGAGTGAGTTACAAAGAGCTATAAGGAAAAGAAGTACCTCAAAAGGCCTTGCGGCCCAAACCGAGGAGGTACCAATGACAACGGGTGCCATGGAAAATTTTCTACACCTTCAAATAGTGTGCAAGATTTGGTCTAACCTTTTCTTGAAGTGATCCACAGAGGAACTGTTCACAACTTCGGAAGGTAACCTGTTCCACGTGTCACAGATCTTATACGTAAAGTAATTCCCACACACACTAGTCCTAAACCGTTTCAAATCCAACTTCCAATCATTGTTGCGAGTTGGGTTATCATTTAAACTAAACATGCTTCTAAAATCGACATCGTTGAACCTGCGTAAGAGCTTGAAAACTTCGATCAGTTGACCGCGCAGCCTCCGAGTTTCCAGCGAAAACAAGTCCAGGGCGCGTAAGCGTCGATTGTAGCCCATATGCCTGACGGAAGGGATTAACTTTGTGGCCCTCGCCTGCACTCGCTCCAGCCTCTCAATATCTTTCCTGAGGGTGGGCGACCAGAACTGCACAGCATACTCCAGGTGCGGCCGAACCAGGGAATTGTACAGAGAAAGCACAGTCTCCTTGTTCCGAAACTGAAATTGCCTCCTGATATAACCCAACAGCTTCTGGGCTTTCTTTTCCACCTTTACGCACTATTTCGTAAACTTAAGGTCGCTGCTAATTAGCACACCCAAGTCCTTTTCCAAATCAGTCGCCTCGATATTACTTCCCAACATCGAGTAGTCTGACTTGGGATTGACGTAGCCACTGTGCATCACCTTGCATTTACCCAAGTTAAACAGCATTTGCCATTTCTCGGACCACTCTCCTATCCTACCTAGGTCCGCACGCAGTTGCTCGATCGCCTCTGGCGTCCCAACATTGGCCCCAAGCTTCGTGTCATCAGCGAATTTGGCGATCCGACTGACGATGCCACCGTCGATATCATTTATGTAAATGATAAACAACAGTGGCCCCAAAACGGAACCCTGAGGAACCCCGCTAGTGACCGAGGCCCAACCCGAGGTAGCCCCTTTAATTACAACCCTCTGCCGCCTATTCTTCAGCCAGTTTTCAATACACCTACCTACTTCCCCACCGATACCCAGCGCGCGCACTTTGGCCATTAGCCGGCGGTGAGGTACCTTATCAAAGGCTTTCTCAAAGTCGAGATAAAGTATATCAATCGCCCTACTCTTATCATACTCACTCAACATGACGTGGAGAAACTCGAGAAAGTTGGTGAGACACGACCTATGCCGTCTAAACCCATGTTGGGAATCCCCAAGCAGCTTGTAGGAATCCAAATGGTCAACAATCCTATCCGCTATTATCCCCTCGAATAATTTACCTGCAACTCAAGTGAGACTAATGGGACGATAGTTCCCTGGACTTTCGTGATTCCCTTTCTTAAAGATAGGGGTCACATTGGCTTCCCTCCAGTCACCAGGCACCTGGCCCGTCTCCAACGATTTGTTGAAGACTGTAGCCAGGTGGGGAGCCACCTGGTCGCGCACCTCCCGCAACGCTCTGGGGAGAAACTGGTCTGGCCCAAGAGCCTTAAACGCGCTCAGTTTGTCTATTCTATCGGCAACGACTGTCGCGGTACACCGAACACTATCCAGGCCAGCACCTTCGTGCCTGATGCCTGGCTCGGGGATGACGCGGGTGTCCTCCCTGGTGAACACTCCCGCAAAGTACTCATTAAGCACATTAGCGATGTCCGCGTCGGAGGTCCGCAGAACGCCGCTTCGGTCCTTTATTATGCTTCTAATGGGCTTTCTAATATTAATATAACTGAAGAACTCCTTAGGGTTCCCCTTGCAGAGGCTTGCCACCCGTAGTTCTTCGTTACGTTTCGCTAGCCTAACCTTCGCCTTCACTTCCCTACACAGGCGAACATACCCCTCAGTGTTCTCATGGGAACGATTGGCCTTCGCCCTCCTATACGCTACTTTCCTATTTCGGATAGCCGAAGCGATGTCACGAGTGAACCACTTAGGTTACGTTGAAGCAGGGGTGACCGGTTTTGAGGGTATGGCAGCAGACTGCAGCACCATAAACTGCTCTCGGAATGCACTCCACACTCCCTCAACATCGCCGCTGACCTCTAACCCCATCTCACCTACGCTATCCCAGAGGCTAGCAAAGTCCGCCCGCCGTAGATCGAGCTTACCGCCTCTCGAGTTACTACGCTTCACCCGAAGGACGCACACACGGAACATAATCAGACCATGATCACTCAAGCCTAACGATTCGTCAACGGTGAGGCCAGTGACGAGGTTGTCTTCGGTCGTGAACACCAAGTCTAGAACGCTTCTGCCTCGTGTAGGCTCATTGACCCACTGAGTGAGGAAGTTCTCATCAGCAAAGTCAGCTAGCCTCCTCCCTTCAGCATCAGCAGTCCTGTCTTCCCACTCTATGCCGCGACAGTTGAAGTCTCCTAAAACTACACACACCCTATCCCCTAGCAGGCTACTGAGTTCGGTGTACAGGGCTGTATCCTCCTCGAGGAGGAGATGGGGAGGTCTGTACACCAAGATTAACCTATAGTTCGTCCCTCCCACGTTCAGATCGACGCCAAGCAGCTCCCGTTCCGATCGGAACTGGCAGTCAACCGGACTCAACGTGTCCCTCACGTATATTAGTACCCCTCCCCCGTCCCCACGGGTGCGGTCTTTGAGAAGCATTTCATACCCGGGAATTTCGAACTCCCCAACGTAGTCCCTACGATCAGTATGAATCCAGGACTCGGTGATAGCAACGATATCCTGGTATTCTGATGCTAAGAGCGCCCGTAGCTCGCAAAACTTATTCCTAATCGACCTAGCATTAAAAAGCATTGCACGGAGGGAGCCTTCCCTATTCTGACCGCCCCCTAGCACGACCCGTTTCCCGAACAACCAGGGCTGTCGGGAGTTGAACAGCCCCTCACCAACGAGGGGGCAACTTCCGCAGGAGCCTGAGCCCCGACCAACGGGGAAGGAGGGTCCCCCACCTGTACCTGGATGCACCCTTCAGTTGAAGGTACGTCCGCCACCAGCTCAACATCATCTCTCCCTAGTGGGGGCCCGTCATCTCTCCCCGGGCTCGACCTCACCATTCTGTATAGGTGCCGGTCGAGCAGCGCGCCTAGCACACCTTTACCCTTGTCATTGAGGTGGACACCACTCCTCTGGTAAAGGTCTCACCTACCCGAAAATGTGTCGAACGGGTCAATAAACCTCACACCCAGCGGGACGCACAAGTCTTGCACCCTCTCGTTGATGCCAATGACCTTACTGAGCGCGTGGTCACTGGCATTCATCCGCGGTAAAATACCCATCAACATTCCCCTGTCTGTCTTCAGTTTTAGATCATCCGCAAGAGACATGATCTCGGTGATCCCTTCTGTAAAACCTACCCTACCACCTTTGAGGAACAGGTCGTTGCCACCAGCGTGGACAACGATCGCAGTCCTCCGACTAGCCACGCGCAGCTTCTCTACCTCCTTCCTTAAGTGCGCCGTTCCCCGCCCAGATAAGCACCTTACCTTCCTCCTGTCCCGGTTTGCAGAAGCAAAGTACTTCTCCTGGCCCCTGATCTGCGAGTCTCCAATCAAAACGGTGCCGGGACAACCGGGATCTCAGGCTTCGGCTTCGCAGCCTTCTTGCCCGAGACCTTTCGATACCCGTTTTTACGTAGTCAGAGGAGAGCATCCTTAACCTAAGCTAAAAGGACAGAGTAGGGTTGGGATGGGGTCCTAGTAACCCACGGGAGAGGATTGTACAACAGACTTCACCCGCCCTCTCGAAAGAGAACCTAAAGGAACTGGCAGCCAATTTCTCTAGAACCCCACGACTCGGGACTGGAGGGCTGTCACACCCCAAGTATAAAGTTTACAACACCCAGAAGGAATGTGCATAACCTTTATACCCCCTGGAGAAAGAAAGAAAAAAAAAGAAAAAGAGAAAAGAGAGAGAAGAGAAGACAGAGAAGAGAAGAGAGAGAAGAGAGAGAAGAGAGAGAAGAGAAGAGAGAGAAGAGAAGACAGAGAAGAGAAGAGAGAGAAGAGAAGACAGAGAAGAGAAGAGAGAAGAGAGAAGAGAGAAAAGAGAAGAGAGAAGAGTTACAAGGAGTTACAAGAAAAAGAAGTACCTCAAAAGGCCTTGCGGCCCATACCGAAGTGGTACCAATGGCAACGGGTGCCAGGGAAAATTTTGTGAAAGTCTATTTTTCTTTCAACTATCCTAGCAGTAGTAGAAAACTGGATAGAAAAGTAGAAGGCTCTCTCCCCACCCTCCGCTCCCTCCCTGCCAGAGGCAGGTACGGAAAAAGGTTGAAGAAAATACCTTGACCCTGGAAAAGTAGCCAAGGAAATTTTACAGGAAAGTGGAGAATATATAAATAGCTCTATATTTAGCTTGCTCACAGAGACACCGAGCAAGCGAACTCCTGCAGAGTTTTCTGAGGTTTTAATCTTAAACTATGAGTGTGTTCAGTACTTTGTCTAGCCTATTTTTAAACAGATTTACACTTTGACTGGAAACAACCTCTGAGGGAAGTTGGTTCCAGATATTAACTATTTTATAGGAAAAGAAATTTCCGCAGACTGAGGTCCTAAATGTCTTTACACACTCAAATAGTGTGCAAGATTTCGTCTAACCTTTTCTTGAACTGATCCACAGAGGAACTGTTCACAACTTCCGAAGGTAACCTGTTCCGTGTGTCACAGATCTTATACGTAAAGTAATTCCCACACACACTAGTCCTAAACCGTTTCAAATCCAACTTCCAACCATTGTTGCGAGTTGGGTTATCATTTAAACTAAACATACTTCTAAAATCGACATCGTTGAACCCGCGTAAGAGCTTGAAAACCTCGATCAGTTGACCGCGCAGCCTCCGAGTTTCAAGCGAAAACAAGTTCAGGGCGCGTAACCGTCGATTGTAGCCCATATGCCTAACGGAAGGGATTAACTTTGTGGCCCTCGCCTGCACTCACTTCAGCCTCTCAATATCTTTCCTGAGGGTGGGCGACCAGAACTGCACAGCATACTCCAGGTGCGGCCGGACCAGGGAATTGTACAGAAAGAGCACAGTCTCCTTGTTCCGAAATCGAAATTGCCTCCTGATATAACCCAACAGCTTCTGGGCTTTCGTTTCCACCTCTACGCACTGTTTCGTAAACTTAAGGTCGCTGCTAATTAGCACACCAAAGTCTTTTTCCAAATCAGTCGCCTCGATATTACTCCCCAACATCGAGTAGTCCGACTTGGGATTGGCGTAGCCAATGTGCATCACCTTGCATTTACCCAAGTTAAACGGCATTTGCCATTTCTCGGACCACTTTCCTATCCTATCTAGGTCCGGACGCAGTTGCTCGATCGCCTCTGGCGTCCCAACATTGGCCCCAAGCTTCGTGTCATCAGCGAATTTGGCGATCTTACTGACGATGTCAACGTCGATATCATTTATGTAAATGATAAACAATAGTGGCCCCAAAACGGAACCCTGAGGAACCCCGCAAGTGACCGAGGCCCGAGAGAGATAGAAATAGAGATAGAGATAGATAGAGAGTTAATTACTTTTTCATTTATTTTAAAGACTATGTCTATAACTAGCATTGCACACAATAAGCCCTGGTGGGTGGATCCCGTCCACAGTAATAACGCCACTGCCACCACTCTTTAGACAGAATAGCTTTTTACTCTTTGTTCAGCCATGATCCGTGGCGTTATGTCGTGCCCATTTCGCCGTGCTGCGGCCGGCGGAGACAACGGGTCTAGGGCCGAAGCAGGCTAAGGTGGTCCAGCTCCTGCCTTCCAATGCTCAGTGTCCCCGAGCCTTAGCGAAGAAGATGGGTCCAGGTGTGCACATGCGGGTACAAGTCCTGACGGACTCCAGGGATGCACAGTTTCTTTTTGAACACGGAGACGAGCAACTGTTTATGAACCAAGCTCTCGTCACTCGCTTTCCCGATCTAATATTGGAATCAATTAAGGCGCGGCGAAAAAAAGCCCCAGTACCGCGAATGGGTTCAGATCCTCCTAGCCCGCCGCCAGGCAGAGGCTGCTGGCGCTTGGGTACCGCGCGGCCGTGTGCGGGCCGATCTGGGGATGCCCCTGCTGCTGGTCAGCACGTGGATAAGAGGCGTAGCCCGCCTATCGATCTCGGGCCCAGGGGTTGGGTGAGGCCTTGCCGCGCAGCACAGCGGCGTTTAGCTGTTCCCGTAGATTTCGGCGTTTCCTCCTCCTCTGAGTCCGGGAGGACGGGTCTCTGTTGGCTCGTCCTCGCCGGCCACCAGTAGTGGGGAGGATTTGTCCTTCCCAGAAAGGGGAGAGGGGAGGCGGATAGAGACGTCAGCAAGGGTGCCCAGGACAGTTCGCCGGGGGGAGGGCTATAAAAGGAGGGACCCAGACTACTAGTTAGTTTGTTCAGGTGAAACCGCTGATAGAGGAAGGATTGTAGAGGCGATAGTGTAACAGGACTCAGTAATTGGGATGGGCTCTTCCTTGCCTGCGCGGTATTAGACAAGTTGGCTGGGGATTTAACCGGAAGGGCAGCGTCCTTCTGAAGGGGCCAGGGGTCGCAGTACGCCCACAAGTGTCGGCCTTGCGGTGGAGGGCGCGGTCGTCGACAAGGGGAAGTCAGTTCCAAAGGGGCAATTGTCAAAGAGTAAGCGGCCGTCGCGGAAGGGTCTGCCAACCTGGAAGAGGCAGCCGTGCTAACAATAATTACTTAGAAGCACCACGCACTCCTCGTACAAGGAGGAAGTTGAAATGGAGTATTGCTCAGTGGCTGTGGAACCGAGGGAGACCCGTTGACACGATCCTGAATGACTTATTTCCAGCCCGACCCAGTCGGGACGGATGTGAAGATTACCTTCTGACGGGGGTGTATTCAGTGCCCCCCTCCGCCCGCGATGAGCGCCCAACGGTGGTGGGAGCCCCCTTTATGGGACCTCCTGAAGCCGGTAGAATCGGCTGAGGTCAATTAGGCTGGCAAAAATATGAAAGATGAAGCACCTGGTGGGTGGGAACCTTCCGGACTGCTTTCGGGACTCCCGGGTGGTTGTCACCCCGAAGACGACCTCTCTCGAGGTACCAAGTGGCTACCTATCCATCACGATGAATTCAATTTACGCAAGGTGCTTTCATAAAATCTTGGCTAGAAGAATCGACGCCTCGGACTTATTAAACAGTTGGCAGATAGGTTTCGTGCAAGCAAATGGCTGTGCTGAGAATCATCCGATTCTCCAAACACTCATCGATCAGGTTAAAGGCCTGGTCCATCCGCCACACGGTGCATTTGTAGGCTTGGCCAAAGCTTTCGACAGTGTCTCACACGCAAGCATTAGCGGAGCTTTTTTAAAACTCTGCGTGCCAGCGCCCGTAGTCAACGTACAATGGGGCTGCCACGTACTTTATGTAGGAACGCTGTCAGTGCGGCGTGGTGTCCGGCAAAGGGATCCTCTGTCCCCATTTGTCTTGGAGTTGTTAAGCCAGGAAGTCAGAGTTCCAGTTGGGGATCAGAAAATGAGCCACCTCGGTTCTGCTGAGTACGCCTCCGGTGGGGTTACAGTGTCTATTGGATTGTTACGTTGCCGAGGCGGAAAGAACTACTCTCTGCTCGAACACGCGTAAATCTGCCACCTTCTCCCTTCTGCTGGGCCGAAATGATGGGTAAGATTCTCCGAGTCCCGCTTTACCGCAGGTGGCATGATCATTCCCGCGCTGAATTGTGGCGACATTTATAGATATCTTTGCGTTGAGATTGGGATGATCGGATCAAGGTCGGGGGCCTTGTCGACAACACGCGACAGGCTGGACAAGATCATGGCTGGTTCACTCGCACCTCGACAGAAGCTCTGAGCCTTAAGGTGTAGGGTCATCCCAGGTGTTATATGACTATTTTGTGCAAGGTCCCCTGGATGCACTGGACCGCTTGGTCCGGGATCGCATGCGGCAGTGGTTCCATCTTCCGAAGGATGTTCCACTCGTTTTCTTGTACGCAGTGTGGCGGATGGAGGGCTCGGCATTCCCTGTCTACACTATAAGATCCCTATAATAATAATCAAACAGGTAACTGGACTGGTTCATAGCTCAGATCCGCTCGCCAGGGCTGTATCTGTGCATCCCCTAGGAGATCGTCAAATCGTCTCATCGCCTCGTGTCCTCCAGCCAGAATTAGAGGCCTGGAACTTCGAACACCTGAAAAAAATCAATGACCAACTTCGCCTGGAACTCTACAGTTCTGTTGACGGTAGAAGGCTGAGCGGGGCTGGTATGGTATTCCATATGTCAATTTACGACGGCACATGTCTCATGAAAGGTGGCGACTTTATAGATACCATCAAAGTCCGAGACGGAGTGATTCTCACGATAAAAAGGCGGGTACAGGGTCGTCAGGGAGTCCTGGCACCGCGTTGTGAGGCAGTGTGTCCTGTGGGAGATGGCCTCGGGCATATCCTGCAGGACTGCCCCAACACCCACCGACTCCGCGTAGTGTGTCATAACCGTGTTGTGAGATTAGCGCGGAGACTCGTCGCGATGCTGAAGCTACGGTTGTGGTAGAATTCGTCGTCTCCACTGCGTTGGGCCTTGGCGACCTGACTCGTTTGTTGTACGGGACGGCGGTCATCATCATCATCATCATCATCATCGGGTTTGAAGGGTGAGGTGCGTAACTTAGTTTCTAGTTTAGGTAGCTTGTCGGGAAGGTTAGATAGAGTAGAGGAAGAGGTTAAGGTTAGTCCGAGAGTAGTAGATAGCGAGGGATTTAGTGAGGTTAAGGGTGGAGCTAGGCCGCGTACATTAGGTGATAGGAATCCCCCCCCTATCGAGGTTTCGAACCCTTTCGCCCATTTGGAAAGGGATGTGAATGAGGGGGAAACTATTTTAATTGGGGACTCTTTAGTGCGCCACATGGACAAAGAGTTCGTTAAACGGAATCCAACCAATAGGAGGAGGGTCTGTCTCCTGGGGGCCAGGGTTGACAGAGTTAGAGACGAAGTGGATAGGGTTGACGTTGCTTCCCGTCACTCAATGTTGGTGACGATGGTAGGAGGCAACGACTCGTATAGGCCAGATACGAAAGTGCCTGACCTTTTGGAGAGATATAGGGGGTTAATTAGGTCCCTGAAGGCGAGGTCAGATAGGTCTTTAGTTCTAGGTATTACCCCTAGGCACGGTTTGGGTCTTAGAATTACGTCTAAAACAATATTTTTTAATAACAAATTAGAAGAGATTTGTGCTGAGGAAAGTGTACCCTTCGTAAAGCTGTGGTCCGAATTCAATGATCCTAGCCTTTTTATAAAAGATGGGGTGCATTTTAATGAAATAGGTAATGCTAGGCTAGGTAGGTTAATAGACGAAAACGTGCGAAAGCTGTATAGGTCGAAGCCTTCTTTAAACGTTGTGGGTCCGGGAAACGCGGGCCCGACGTGATAAATAGTTTAAAAAGCGGGCCCGTGGTAAAAAATAACTTAAACGTCTTTTATTGCAACGCGCGTAGTATTAGAAATAAATTAAATGAATTTAAGGCGGTAATTTATTCCGGCAACTATGATATAGTTGCTATCACTGAAACTTGGTTAAATACCGTGACTCGGGACTTGTTGGGGGAACTTGATATACCGGGTTTTAAAATCTTTACTAATGATAGGTTACATAGATTTGGAGGCGGCGTTTTGCTGTACATTCGTAATTCCCTTAGGGCTATCGAGGTTAAGTTAGATTTTCCGGCAGCAATTAATGCGATCTGTGTTGAAGTTAGGGCGCGTAGTATTAGTTTTAATTTTGTCGTTGTTTATAGACCTCCCGTTCAACCCCTCGATATAGATACTAGATTTTACTCACTTCTTGGTAATTTTATTGACAATCGGAATAGTATAATTGTCGGAGACTTTAACTGTCCTAATGTTAATTACGAGAATTTTACGGGTAACGAAGAGGGTTTGAGACTGGTTGAGTTTATGGACGATAACTTTTTACGACAGATAGTTACCGAACCAACGCGCGGTGATAATATCTTAGATTTGGTGATGACGAACGGCGAGAATATAGTCGAAAGTTTAGAAGTAGGCGAGAGTTTAGGATGTAGCGATCATCAAATTATTAGGTTTAAGTTATTGATAGAAAACACCCAGGATAGTAACGTAATAGAAGTCCCTGATTTTCGTAGGGCTAATTTTGATAGTTTTGCTGATAGGATGAGAGTAGTGGACTGGGATAACTTATTTATGGGTAATGATACAAATTTGCGTTGGGTGGCGTTTAAAGAAAGTTTTAGGAATATTGAAAGGGAGTTTATTCCTCGTAGGCCCAAGCGCGTTAGAAATCGTGGTAGGCCGAAGTGGTGGACTAGGGAAGTAGGCGAGTTCATAAACGAGCGTAATAGAGCGTATAGACTTAACAAGCGCAATGGCCAGGTAGCTAACTTTAATAGATATATCGAGCTTAGACGTCAGGTTAAAAGATCAGTTAGGAATGCCAAGCGTAATTTAGAGATAGTTATAGCTGCGGATAGTAAACATAATCCAAAAAAGTTTTTTGAATACGTAAATAATCGTAAGCCGGTAAAGGATAACATAGGCCCTCTATTGGTGTAAATGGCGCTTTGGCTTCTGACGCTCAGGCGATGGCGGGTATTTTCAATAACTTTTTTGCGACAGTTTTTACCGTAGAGGACGTAAATAATGTCCCCGACGTTGACGATATCGTTCCATTTAGTAGCGAGACTATTTTAGATGAAATAACTGTTTACGAGGCTGAGATTGCGCATTATATCGATAGGCTAAAAGTTAGCAAGGCTCCAGGCCCTGACGCTTTTTATCCTAGACATTTGAAAGATTTGAAAGACGTTATCGTAGGCCCCTTAGCGAAGATTTTTAATCAGTCACTCGAAACGGGGATTATTCCTGAAGACTTCAAATTAGCTAACGTCACGCCTATTTTTAAAAAAGGCGACCGCGCGGTAGCTAGCAATTATAGGCCCATTAGCTTAACGTCAATTGTCGGTAAACTTTTGGAATCCGTAGTTAGGGATCGTATTATCGATCACTTAGAAAGTAGGGGTTTGATTAATAGTAGTCAGCACGGGTTTCGACGCCATAGGTCTTGTTTAACAAATTTGTTAGAATTTTATAACGAAATAGTGCGCGAATACGATAGGCATAGGGCAGCTGACGTTATTTATTTAGATTTTAAAAAGGCGTTCGATACAGTTCCGCATAGGAGACTAATTGCGAAGGTTAAAGCGCACGGTATCCGCGGTCAGGTAGCTAACTGGTTAGATGAATGGCTTCGTGCTAGGAGGCAGAGGGTCGTAGTTAATGGTAGTGAATCGGGGTGGTTAGAGGTAGGTAGTGGTGTCCCACAGGGTTCAGTGTTAGGCCCATTGTTATTCGTAATTTACATTAACGACATAGATGTAGGATTGATTAGTAACGTGTCAAAATTCGCGGACGATACTAAAATAGGCGGTAAGGTTGTTAACGAGGACGATAGAAATAGGATCCAAGACGATGTAGATAGGATTATGGAGTGGACGGATAAGTGGCAGATGCAATTTAACGTAGATAAATGTAAAGTTTTGCATATAGGTTCTCGCAACAATAATTACGTGTACACGATGGATGATAGGGATTTAGCGAGCGTTGACGAGGAAGTAGATTTAGGCGTACGCGTAACTAAAGATTTAAAGGTTAGGAACCAGTGCCTGGAGTCTTGCGCAAAAGCTAATAGGATGTTAGGCTTCATAGCGCGTAATTTCGAATTTAAATCGAAGGATATTATATTGCCCCTTTACAAGTCCCTAGTCAGGCCTCATTTGGAATATGCCGTTCAATTTTGGTGCCCGTACTTGCGTGAGGATATTGATAGGTTAGAAAGGGTTCAGCGTCGTGCCACGAAACTTATTCCGGCATTGCGCAATAAGCCTTATGAAGATAGGATTAAAGTGTTAGACTTGTATTCACTCGAAACTAGGAGATTAAGGGGGGAGCTTATTGAAGTTTTCAAAATCGTTAATAACATCGATAACGTAAATTTTGACAAATTGTTCACTTTCGATAATAGTAATACTCGCAATAACGGATTCAAGTTGCGTGGCAGACGTTTCATTACTAATATCGCTAAAAACTTCTTTACGTTTAAAGTAATTGATAAATGGAATAATTTTCCCGCGTCAGTCGTTCATTCTACCAGCGTTAATGTGTTTAAGAACCGTCTTGACAGACATTTTAAAAATATTAACGTTGTTTAAAATTAAAAAAGAAAGTTAACAACAGGAGCTCTGGTGGTGGTGCTCGAGGATGAGTCTGTTGACGATGAATGCCAGCTTGTGACATGCCAGCGTGTGATGCCAGCAATAAAAAAAAAAAAAAAAAAAATTAGACTAACACGAATGTAGATGTAGCTCATAGCGTAAACTAACCCACTTTTTGTTTAACTTTACCTACTTTTTTTTTTTCTTATCCTCCTTACTTTGCATGTCTCTAACTCTTTTCTTGCATGTTTGTAGTTTGCATGGTATGACAGTGAGTTAAGACTGTGTTTGCATGGTTTGTAAGCGTTCTTATTTTACTGCTTTTCATCTTTCACCCCTCTCCTATATTCTCCGACTATTTTTCTGACTTGTCGGCAGTGGCCGGCGGATGATGATGGTGAGACTTTTTCCCTCTTTTTCTGAATGAATGTTAACCCACGAATGATAGGTGTTGCTCCTTACTTAACCCCTTATTCTCCTCTCTTCTCTTAACCCCCTACTCTCTCCTTTCTCTCGGGCTAGCCTTAGAGTGGATCTTAGGGTCTTTGTTAGCCTTAGCTTCTGTAGATCTGTAGATCATCGACGCCCAGTTCATAGCAGACTAACTGTACGACTCTTGAAGCGGCTCACCTACGGAAGATTCGTCGTTACGACGAGCCTGACGTTAGGCAATGGGCCCTTCAATTGGGCACGACAGTTGAATGAGCCCTATCAGTTTGGTAGAGTAACGACATTAACCGTGTCGTGGCGAGGGGCTAATATATCTCGGCTTCTGCGAGAACCTCCGAGTAGAACTCAGGATATTGAAACTGCGTGTGGTCCTTAACTTGGAAATGTCATCCTACATCTGGAACTGGCGAAGACGGAGGGGTATCAGGGGCGGGCATCGTCGGGGTCGGCCGCCCGAAGCTGAGCCACCCGGTCCTAGAGGTGGGGCTACTCCCGCCACGGTTCGATGGGCTTCAAGTTCTAAGCCCTGGAACAAGTTCATTGGTAGAGGTCGCGGCTGTGCACGAGACTACAACGATCAACCAAGATCCATGCCAAGTGTCCTCTACTGATGGCCCTACTACTACTCAGTATGCTAGGATATAAAGCAAACATTGGAAATAAATAGCCAAATGCCTGGTTATCTAATTAGTGACGCCCATGAATGGATTAACGAGATTCCGACTGTCCTTATCTGTTGTTTAGCAAACCTACATGCAGGGAAACGTCCCTGTGAGACTGCAGACCCTGTTGAGCTTGGCTCTAATTCGACATTATAGAGAGAGACGAGAGGTGTAACATAAGTGGGAGGCCAGGCCGTGTCCCGGGCGCGGTTCGGGGCGCTTTTCCGGCGTTTCCAGCTCGCTCAGACCTTCCCTGCCGTCGTTGGAATACCACTACTGTTATCGTTTCTCCACTAACTGGGTGAGATGGATGGGCGTGCAGTTCCCTCTAGTTAAAAGAGGGCGATGGTCACGAGAATTCTAGACTCAAGCGCCCTGCCCTTTTTTCTATCCTCCGTTACGTAAGACGTTGTTGTTGATGTTGTTGATGTTGTTGTTGCATCATCACTGTACCGAATGTATCGCATGTTCGGTGATGTTAGATGTTAAAAAGAAAAAAGGGTTCTATTCAAAACTCCGGATAGAAACTTGGGTACAACCTTTATGATTCAAAGAAATACAAATCTTTTAGTTTTAAAAATTGCATACGTATAATATCATCATAAAAAAATAATAGTTATTTCTACTCTGCCATTTTCACTGGATCGTAACCCTCAAGATTCGAGCAGTAAAAAAAATAGAAACCATGATAACCACCAGTAAAAATTCACCTTTTGGAAAGCCTCTACTATTGAATTAATATATATTTCTTTAAAATCTTTATATTTTACATGTTCAGTATTTTAAAAGTCTTCAATAAACAATTTTTTTAATTTAATTAAAAACTTAAAATAATGGTAAAACAAATATGGAGAACTATTTACAGGTTCTTATTAATACAAATTGTAATGTACATTCATGGATACACTAAATAAGCACCAGGTTTATAGGTTTAAAACTCCATGCATGATCCTTTAATAAGCTAAACAGAACTAGACCAAATTTTAAAGTGTCTGATTAAATTAACATTTGTCCATACTAAAAGAAAGATTAAAAGGAAATCACATTCATCTTTATTAACTATATCCCTACCGAATTCAAGACATTTATTTTCGATTTTATCCACTTCTGATAAGCGAATTTTGAAACACAGCTGAAAATTATTAATATAAAGTCACAATAAAAAATTATATTTCTAACAACTGATCCAACAAAGAAATATTAAAATTATAATTGCATTTAGATGCAAAATCAAGTTTAGGACATTTTACAATTCATTTTTCTTACGAGTTTATGTTTAGTAGTGCAGTCTCGTTTATAACATTTAAATGTTGTTTTCGCATAGCGTAATTCATGTCTCTTGAAATTACTTTTGTCATTCGTACCATAATCACATTCAGAACATTTAAATTCTTTCGTTTTTGTATGAGTTAATATATGTCTCCTCAAGTTATATTTGTCATATGTACCATAATCACATTCAGAACATTTCAATGTTGTTTTCGCGTGAACTAATTCGTGCTTCTCGGAGTGATTATTTTTACTCGTATCATAATCCCATTCAGAACGTTTAAATTTAGTTTTCGCGTGACCTAATTCGTGTCTCTTGAAGAGACTTTTCTTACTCGTACCATAATCACATTCAGGACATTTATACGATAATGTTACACGATTTAGTTTCTGATCCTTAAAATCAGGTTTACCAAAAATATCATAATTACGCACGGAACATTTACGTAATTTTGAACTTAAATGTTTTCTTTGATGTCTCCATAAATTACTGTTGTCATTAGTAGCATATTCACACTTCGAACATTGCAATCTTTTGGTTTTTGAATGAATTGGTTCGTGTCTTTTTATGTCACTTCGTTTTTTAGTAAAATAGTCACATTTAGAACAGTTAAATAACTTCCCTTCGAAATGAATCAATTCGTGTCTCCTGAATTGCCGTTCATAAATAGATTTGTAATCACATTTAGAACATTTATAAAGATTTGTTTCCGAATGATATAATTCGTGTCTCTTGAAATCCTTATTATAGTTAGTACTATAATCACATTTACGGCAATTATATAATTTTGTTTTAGAATGTTTTAATTCGTGTTTCTTTAAATTACTACAGTATTTACTAACATAATCACATTCGGAGCATTCAAAAATCTTTGCTTCTAAATATTTTATGTCACTCTTAATTTCGAGGTGATGTCTAGTTTTGTTCCAGTATTCAGGCTTTGGTGAAGTGTTCTCAGCGTCTTTCACCTTTTCATAATTTCCAATATTTAATTTTTCGAGTTTAACTATTGGATACCTGGAGTTTACAATGCTACTGAAGAGGGTTCTGTCACTCAGTGAATTATCATTTTCATTTTTTGTGTTTTCTTTTTCTGTTTCGTTATGAGGAGAAGAATTGCGCATATGAAGAGGCAAATTAGAGACAAAATCGCGAGTCTCTTCTTCAGTTGATGCTTTTGAACCCTGAAATATATTTACAGTACATTAACTAAAGTATACACACACGCAAGAAAGAAAATAATGACCAGAAAGGTCTCGCAATTTGAGGAAAAAATTTTAAATAGCGAGATGTATGTAAAAGGAAAAACATATTTCCACTATAAATGGGAACCAAACGTATAATAAGTTAAAAATAGATATGAATAACAGAGCGTAGAGCCCTACGGCCTACGAGAAACCTAATAAATATCACAACCGATTGGTTGTGTCAATTACAAAATCCTGTTGATAGATTGAAATTCGCGATAAAAATAGTGCAACGACCTCAACAAATCTAGATTATTTTTCTCGGTAGATCTAAAAAGAAATTTTGTTGCGAGTTTGTAACCCAATTATTAAGACTGATTATTTTTTTATAAGACAGGAGAGAAAAATAAGACTTAGAAGCACCAGTATGCATTGCATGCTTATGGATTTAATTTCTGCTTTCGGTCTGAATTCCCTTCACCCATTTAATCACACTACAAATTTTGCTTATGAGATGAACATGAAGGGTTCTATCTATCTATCTATCTATCAAAATGAATCTTTTCCTTTTGACAGACTGTGAATTATTGAAATATAAACAAGTTTTTCTGGAACAGTTTTTAACACTGATTACGGTGATGATAATCATTTCTTGGAGAAATGCTTCTTTTTTGAGTTAACCCCTTTTTAACCCACATGCTGTAGTTTCAGTGACTTCTCAATAAACTTATCACATTTATTGCATTTAAAATTAGCAAAAACGCATAAACAGTTTGGAAATTGTCGTTATTTAAATGTGATCGTATTGTGATTATTTATAATATATTATGTTGTGATTATTTAAATGTGATTTACACTTTTTTCCAATTGTTTCAGAAATAAGATGAATTTGCAAAGATTATATAATACTAATAAGAACCGAAAGAGATGCTATTTATTTTTCTCAAATCCATGGAATTATACCAAAGGAAAAAATTGTCGGAGAAAACGTTGAAGTTTGGCGATATCAGAAATCTGGACGCAATGAAAAAGTATCAGTTAGAAAGAACACATGGTTGCGAGGCACGACAATTCCTTTGTGCAAAATAATTATATTTATTTACGCTTCGAGTAAGGAATAAAGTTTTGTGATGAAGTTGAATTTAACCTAATTTAACCCTTTATTGCCCAAATATTTTGTAGGGTTAAGTTATGAATGCGTGTATTTGAAAGGTTAGAAATTTGACCTTTCTTTTTAGTTTCGGGGCCCTTCTTTTTCTTTTTAGTTTCGGGGGCCCTTCTTTTTCTTTTTAGTTTCGGGGGCCCTTCTTTTTCTTTTTAGTTTCGGGGGCCCTTCTTTTTCTTTTTAGTTTCGGGGGCCCTTCTTTTTCTTTTTAGTTTCGGGGGCCCTTCTTTTTCTTTTTAGTTTCGGGGGCCCTTCTTTTTCTTTTTAGTTTCGGGGGCCCTTCTTTTTTTTTTAGTTTCGGGGCCCTTCTTTTTCTTTTTAGTTTCGGGGGCCCTTCTTTTTCTTTTTAGTTTCGGGGGCCCTTCTTTTTCTTTTTAGTTTCGGGGGCCCTTCTTTTTCTTTTTAGTTTCGGGGGCCCTTCTTTTTCTTTTTAGTTTCGGGGCCCTTCTTTTTCTTTTTAGTTTCGGGGGCCCTTCTTTTTCTTTTTAGTTTCGGGGGCCCTTCTTTTTCTTTTTAGTTTCGGGGCCCTTCTTTTTCTTTTTAGTTTCGGGGGCCCTTCTTTTTCTTTTTAGTTTCGGGGGCCCTTCTTTTTCTTTTTAGTTTCGGGGGCCCTTCTTTTTCTTTTTAGTTTCGGGGCCCTTCTTTTTCTTTTTAGTTTCGGGGCCCTTCTTTTTCTTTTTAGTTTCGGGGCCCTTCTTTTTCTTTTAGTTTCGGGGCCCTTCTTTTTCTTTTTAGTTTCGGGCCCTTCTTTTTCTTTTTAGTTTCGGGGCCCTTCTTTTTCTTTTTAGTTTCGGGGCCCTTCTTTTTCTTTTTAGTTTCGGGGCCCTTCTTTTTCTTTTTAGTTTCGGGGCCCTTCTTTTTCTTTTTAGTTTCGGGGCCCTTCTTTTTCTTTTTAGTTTCGGGACCCTTCTTTTTCTTTTTAGTTTCGGGGCCCTTCTTTTTCTTTTTAGTTTCGGGCCCTTCTTTTTCTTTTTAGTTTCGGGACCCTTCTTTTTCTTTTTAGTTTCGGGACCCTTCTTTTTCTTTTTAGTTTCGGGACCCTTCTTTTTCTTTTTAGTTTCGGGACCCTTCTTTTTCTTTTTAGTTTCGGGACCCTTCTTTTTCTTTTTAGTTTCGGGACCCTTCTTTTTCTTTTTAGTTTCGGGACCCTTCTTTTTCTTTTTAGTTTCGGGACCCTTCTTTTTCTTTTTAGTTTCGGGACCCTTCTTTTTCTTTTTAGTTTCGGGACCCTTCTTTTTCTTTTTAGTTTCGGGACCCTTCTTTTTCTTTTTAGTTTCGGGACCCTTCTTTTTCTTTTTAGTTTCGGGACCCTTCTTTTTCTTTTTAGTTTCGGGACCCTTCTTTTTTTTTCTTTTTAGTTTCGGGACCCTTCTTTTTTTTCTTTTTAGTTTCGGGACCCTTCTTTTTCTTTTTAGTTTCAGGACCTTTTTTGTTTCAGGTGTGTGCAGAAGCTTTATTGAAAAATCCTATAGTCATAGGAGGGCCCAATACAACTGTCAAGATAGATAAAATGCTATATTCCAAAATGCTACATTCCAAAAGAAAATATAATCGAGGGCGTATGCTTCTAGAGCAGTGGGTGTTTGGAGGAATATGCAGGGAAACGCGAAATTGTTTTTTATATGCAGCGCTTCGGCGGGAGGCATAAAAACAAAAATGCATAAAAACAGACTGGGACAAACATTATATCCGACATGTGGAAATCTTATAAAGACCTGGAGAATCTGCAAAGTTATGACTACCAACATCTTACAGTTAATCAGTGAGAAGTTTATAGATCCGATAACAAATGCTCTCACACAGACAATTGAGGCATTATGGAATGTAGCCAAAGAACGGAATAAGCGTCATTGGGGCAACCACAAAAAGTTAATCGATTCATATCTCTGAGTTTATGTGGAGACAAAGGAACAGAGGAAAAGACTTGTTCACTGAAATCCTGAAAGCAATTTCTGATTTTCAAGTGTATTAAATCCTACTTTCAATTTTTTTGGTTTCTCCAAAAAAATAATATTTGTAAAAATCAGCAGATAAAACTGGTCTAGAAAAACGTGTTTATATTTCAATAATTCATAGTCCGTCAAACAGAAAAGAGCCATATACATACATACTAACAAAACGGTGGAAGGAAGGAAGGAAATAGCAGTGCTTCACCGGCGCTTCGACTGCCGAGGTCATATCGCGCCGAGACAGACAGAGAGACAGACACAGAGAGAAGGAACTGGGAGTGAGCAACAACGAAAGCAGAACAGCTGCAGCTGGTTAGGGCTACTGAATGGTAGTTAACCGAGACGTCGGGTTTTTATCGGGCTTAAGAAAGGGGAGTACCACTGCCTCCGTCCAACAGGAAGGGGAAGCTTTTTATGCAGGAAGGAGTGGCCAAGGGCGAATGTCTGCAAAAACGCACCCCCATCCCCCATAGAAGAAGAGAGCCAAATCAAGGTCCGGGGTTCTCGGGATGCCTAGATGCACTGCGTTTGAAAGATGGGAGGTCATAGACAGGAGGAAAGATGCATTGAGGAAGATTGCTCCACAGTTAGCCGGTTGAGTAGATGAAAAGATTGAAAATACTGATTAACTCTTGCATTAGAGAGTTGGACAGAAAAGGAATGAGTGTGTAGAAAGTCTGGTGCTGCGTGCTCTACTTAAAGGAGGAGGTATGAAGTTAGAGGGTTCAGAAGAGCAATGTCCGTTATAATAGCAATAGTAGAGAGAGAGAGTGAGGCAACATTGCGGCGGAGAGAGAGAGAGATTGAAGTGTGTCAGTAAGAGGCGGAGAATTTAAGAGGTGGGGAATTGAAGAGACGAAAAGCCTTTGATTCCACCCGGTCAAGTACGGCTGTGTGGGTTGAGCCACCAAACACATGAGAAGCATACTCCATACAGGGGCGAACAAGACCCCTGTACAGACACAGCAACTGAGTGGGGGTGAAGAAACCGCAGAGGTGATACAGCACACCTAACCTCTTAGAAGCTGTTTTAGAAAAATAGTATACGTGATCTTTCCAGGAAAGATCACGGGAAAAAGAAACGCCAGAAATATTAAAAAAGGAGGAAGGATTGAGTTGTGTGTTGTTGAAGGTAACGGCATAGTCGTGTGGAAGGTTGTGGCGACTAGACAGATGGAGGAACCGAGTTTTTGAGGCATTGAAAGCATCAAGATTTTCTCTGCCCCCAATCAGAGATAGCAGAAAGATCAGAGGTTAGGGGCTCCATAGCGGCCCCACGCGAATCATGGAGTGACTGCTGTGAGGGACGCTTTGGGAAGCGGGTGGAGAAGTGAAGAGTGGAATCATCGGCATAGGAGTGAGTAGGACAGGAAGTACCAATTAAAAGATCATTAATAAATAAAAGGAAAAGAGTGGGTGACAGGACAGAACCCTGAGGAACACAACTGTTAACAGCTTTAAAACAACAGTGGTCATCTACAACCGCAACTATAGATAGGCCAGAAAGGAAGTTAGAGATAAAGGCACAGATAGAAGGATAGAAACTGAAGGAGAGCAGTTTGAAAATTAAAGATTTGTGCCAGACTCTACCAAAAGCTTTCGATATGTCTAGCGCAATAGCAAAAGTTTCACCGAAATCCCGAAAGGAGGATGACCAAAAGTCAGATATATATGCAAGAAGATCGCTAGTAGAGTGTCCCTTGCGAACCCATACTGACGATCTGAAAGAAGATTGTGAGAAGAGAGGTGTTTAAGAATCTTCCTATTAAGAATAGATTCAAAAACTTTGGAAAGGCAAGAATTCAAAGCAAATGGGCGATAGTTGGATGGTTGAGAGCGGTCACCCTTCTTTGGGACAGGCTGAATGGAAGCGAACTTCCAGCAGGAAGGAAAAGTACCAGATGAGAGACGAAGACGAAAGAGTTTGCCTAGGCAAGGTATCAGCACAGAAGCACAGTTCTTAAGAACAACAGGAGGAACACCATTTGGACCGTACGCCTTCCTAGAGTTGAGCACAGATATGGCAGAAAGAACATCTTTAGAAGAGATTCTAATTTCAGACATAATACAGTAAAGTCAGAGGGGGAGGAGATTGAGGAACAGCACCGGAATCGTCCAGGGTTGAATTGTAAGCGAAAGTTTGAGTGAAGAGTTCAGCTTTGTCAGGAGAAGAGACGGCAACTGAGCTGTCGGAATGGAAAAAAGGGGGGAAAGAAGAGGAAGTAAAGTTGTTGAAGAAGTTCTTAAGCTAGATGCTAGAAAGAGCAAGAATTAGAATTGCATAGGTTTTCACATTTTTGTCGGATGAAGAACAGATTTTGCACGATTCCGGGAAGAAATATAAGCCGAGTGAGTCAGGAGTTGGATAGCGACGGTACCTTCTTAAAGGATCCTCTCTGTTGCGGATAGCATTAGAACAAGTGAAGTTAAACCAAAGTTTTTTTTGCATTAGTAGTAGGAATAGAATATAGAATGTACGCCTCCATGCCCGAAAGAATCACCTCCGTGATGCGCTCAGCACACTCGGAAGGGCCCTGCCCACGGAAGCAGTAATCATTCAATGGGAAATCACAGAAGTACTGCCTAAAGGCCTCCCAATCAGCCCTGCCAAAGTGCCAAAGGCGCCTCCTCTTGGGGAGATCCAAAAGCCGAATTGGAGCGATAGGACAGGAAACAGATATAAGATTGCGATCGGAAGAGCCCAACGGGGAAAAAAGTTTCACAGAGTAAGGAGGATGATGAGAGGTAAGAAATAAATCCAGAATGTTTGACTTATATCGAAGGCGATCGGAGATACGAGTAGGGTGCTGTACAATCTGCTCCAGGTCATTTAGGATAGAAAAGTTGTAAGCTCGTTCACCAGGGATGTTGGTGAAATGGGAGGAAAGCCAAAGGTGGTAGTGAACATTAAAATCTTCTAAAATGGAGATTTCAGCAAAGGAAGAGCGGGAAAGAATGTATTCCACTTTGGAAGCGAGGTAGTCAAAGAATTTTAGATAGTCTGTAGAATTAGGGGAACGGTAAACAGCGAAGATGCATTTAGTTTGAGAGTGGCATGTAAGCCGTAGCCAGAGGGCATAGAATTCGAAAGATTCAAGTTCGGGAATACGAGAACAAGTTAGGTCATTGCGTACATATACGCAACATCCACCTTTGGAGTGAAATTGAGTATAGAGAAAGTAAGAGGGTACAGAAAAGGGGTTGCTGTCAGTCGTCCCAGACACCGAGTTTCAGTGAGGAAAAGATGAGGTTTAGAAGAGAGGTGGTGTTCAATAGATTAAAAGTTGGAAAAAAGGCCACGAATGTTGCAGAAGTTTAAAAAAAGTGAATCAGACAGAGGCCCAGAACATCTCGAATGGGCGGTAGCAGATCCAGCCCCGCTGCCCGGGTCTGCCTTCCCGGTATCGGCAGCGGGGGAGCCAGAAGTGGGGACATTTATGGTCCCCTCCCGAGGGGACTCCGAGGCTCTTGAAGTCGATGCCATTTTCCTTTTCTTAATTTTGAAAAGATTATGTAGCGTGTAAGATGCATGTATATGTAGTGAGGAATATGGAGAGAAATGCGTGTTTGAGAGCATGCTGGACTGCTCACAGGGTAGATGAGACACGGAAAAAGATCAGCTAAGGAGGACAGTGACAGGAGAAACGAGAGTTCCAGCACTCCCTATCTTCTGTCTAACGCCCCACTCCCCAACTGGAGTACTTCCCTGGTCGATTGGTGTCTCCTACCACTCTACCCAGACCCAATTATAGAGGGTGAGTAGGAAGAAGAGAGTCGTCGGGTGTAGATGACGAATCATTTGAAAATGAATGCCGTAGCGGCCGGGAGCAGACTTGCCGCAAGAAGCCAACACAGAGTGTAGGTTCAACATTGAAAAAAGAGAGTGTGTTGTAAGGGAAATTATTGGGAATCTGAGAAAGAGGAGGGAAACGAGTAAGCCAAACCTTACGCCGGAGGAAAGCGGGATCACGGTAATCATATCAGGCGATTGAAGCAATAGACGAGGCCAAGACCTCGGCGACCACAGCAGGGGGATAACACGACGTCCGTCTATCATAACGACTGTGGGAGGGCGAGAGGAGGGTTTACCGTAGATCTTTCGAATCTTGTCGAAGATTCGGGAAGAGGGTGTGTGGGAAGCGAGGGAAAAAATGTAGATTCGCCAGGAAAAGGGACGGGCTTCACGGACCGTGCGACGGGCCTAAGCCCGCGCTCGTTTGAAAGCTATTGAGTTAACAAGCGATGAGTTGCGCTGAAATCGGCAAAAGGCAGACTTCTTAGTACGAATGGTCAGAGCGCATGCCGGGGTCCACCATGGAACCGAAGAGGTGGATGAGCGGGAAAATGCGCTGACTTGGGAATGGAAGACAGAGTGGCACAAGTGATGTGATCGGTGAGGTAGGTAGAGGGCAGCGTCGACCGACAAAGTTACCTGGAACTAAGGAGGTTCGAGGGTGAACCTGAAAGAGAGGTCAGTCAGCCTTGGCGAGAAACCAACGGTAGGAAGAGCGGAGGAGCCAAAGGCCTGGGACGTACGGAGATCTAATGGAAGAAAGGAAACATTGCCCCAGCTTGGACAATTCACAATTAGTAGGCGCAGTTGACGGAATCTCAAACTCAGCATGATCTGAATATATGTTAGTGAGAGATGTCCAGGCCCCGCCTTCGTATTGGGATACTTCTTTAAAAGGGATGGGTTTATCAACGGTCACCCAAGAAAGTGAAACATTTTCAGACGCTATTCCGTTACTATTCTGTAAGGAAGCTCACTAACGCTAAGTATTTTATTAATTTTCTTTGTACCTGAAGGGAGATGGTTTCAGATTTACTACAGTCTCTTTTCTTATCGTGAAAATGGTTTGAATAATCTTGAGTTTCTTCTTTAAGGATTCCACTCAAATTAACTGCGTCATCTTTCGCTCCTTCGAGAAATATAAAAAAAAAGCAAATTACAATTTTTCTTATAATTAAAAACTAATGTAAAAATGAACTTCGAATCATCAACAAATTTTGGATTGCCATTACTTTAACAATGAAATAGGTTTGATAATTAAAATCAACGAAATATTAACAAGTATTCAAAAAGATGCTTTCCTGCAGGGACTGACAACAGACAGTGTGGTGTATAGGGCTCATAATTTGTACGTACGAATGCAGAAGTAAAACTAACCCATCGAAAATAAAATTTTAAACTCTGCCCCAACAGCCTTAGGCACACTTACAGAAATTACAAGAAAGCTGATTGGGAACAGTTCAAAATACAGACTGAAGAACAATTCACCACATTAAGCAGCACATCCATCATAAACATCAATACAACACTCAAGACATTTAATCAGATCATTAATAATGCAAACAAATACATACCCAAGGGCAACATTAGGAAATACAACCCAAATTACACTAAAGAAATAGCCCACCTCATAAAGCAACGTAACAACCTCAAACAAACACCACACACAGAAGCCATAAAACAGCAGATAAAACAGTTCAACACAGAAATAAACAACAAACTTAAAGAAAAACAAACAAACAGGGTGATTCATAACACTAAACCACTCCACAGATACATCCAGGCGATACAAGACTATAAACAGCATTACCCACTCTAACAGTGGCATTCACACCTCACACGCGGCTATCTGCCGCAACCAAAATAATATCCCAAAATATACACAAGTTAACATTCTAGCTAATCACTACGCAAAGATAAGTCACTTAAACAGAGACAACCAGAAACACGCAGACAGACAAACAGCCAGACACAAGAAAACCTACAGACTCGACACGACCATTACACCCTTCAATACAGACCAGACAACAAGATCATCAAAAACATTAAGAATTCGAAGGCTACTGGACCAGACAACATATCTAACATACACCTTAAACACTGGCCCACAGGGAATACTAGCTCTCACAAACATCAGCACATATTCATACCAACACTATTATTCCTGACATATGGAAACAAGGTAAAATTATTACATTAATCAAACCAAACAAAAATCCAACAGAACCAGCTTCCTATAGACCCGTTACTTTACTATCCACACCTTCCAAAGTAACAAAAACTAATCTTACAGATCATCAACCCACACATACCACTATCGCCTACTCAACATGGATTCAGACCTCACCACTCAACCACGACATTACTCACTAACCTCACGCAGCACATCATGGATGGCATCAACTCCAGACGACCAGCTCAACGTACACTATTAGCAACAATAGACATTAATAAAGCATTTGATGCTATCCCACGCTTCCCTCTCATAAACAAAATACTCAACAGATAACTCCACAGTTACACTAAGCAACACCAACATTCCACACACTCACAGGACCAAAATACTTGGGGTCACAGACAACATCATTATCTTTTGCAAACCACATTCAGGACATTAAAAACAAGTGTACGTCAAGACTTCGTATCAGTAAAGGATGTACTCAAACAAGACCAATAGAACACATGCACACAGAAACAAAAATACTGAAAGTTGGGGAACATTTAGATACGAGGGGAACAATTCATGGCAGCAGCGACAACTAACCTACAACACCCTTGCCACTACATGTACAATCATGCACCAACACCTCGCACCATTAAGGTAACACCAGAGACATTATAACCAAATATTCCATTCCATACCACGCCCGACAGACATCAGTACAGAAAACACACACACACACACACACACACACACACACCTAAACCACAAAGCACTGACACGACTCGGTCCGAATGCGGTCCTAGGTGCGAAGCCGCCACCCATTAACAGGACAGAGACCAGCCTGAGCAGATCGGATCGAGTTAACTTAGCACGATTCCGATGTGGGCATCAACCCAAACTTACAGACATACAGTATAAACACAGACTACAGAACTCCATATACGACACCTGCCACTTGTGCCAGGACACACCACAAACAATTGAACATATTATGACAGACTGTACCGCTCTAGCACAACATAGAACACAACACAACATCACTAGTGCGCTGAACCTCTGGTCCACTCCGGAGAGGGCGATCGGTTACCTGCGTGCCGGCGGCTCGCTCGATCAGGGTGGGCTGATCGGCTAACTAACAACAACTGTACAAGCATTCAAACAAAGGTTGCCTATATATCCAGTCAGTCTACGCTTCTATGAAGTTTCATACAATTTTCCGAGAGCTAGAGAAGCCTGTAAGTCAACAAATTCATGAAAGAACACAGCCATCGAGATTTTGAGCTTCACATCCAAAGCCAGGAAGTGAAAATCGTGAAGCTGCATTAAAATTTACGAGCCATGTGGATTAAAAGTCGGTGTTGAACTACAGATTGCATGATAACCAGATAGGAGCTAAATGCAGTCAGAAATATATTTCTAAAAAATTATTAATCTTTAATCGATACAGAAATGAAAGTCGTTATACTTATACAATGTAAATAACCCGACCATTTTTAAGAAAAATTCTTAGCAACAGTTGGTTGCTAGGCAAATTAATTTATGTAAAGGTGATCTTTCTGGTTAATTAATTAATTTGTAATTAAACTCTCTCTGGCTTTAAATTTACCTTCAAAATTCTTTGTATGAAAAATTCAATTTTTTTTTAATGCGAGCCTGAAGTGACTAGATGCAAGTAGACTTTCATTCAAATCCCGTCTGTTTCTAACCCGAAACACATTAAAAAACAAATTAAGATGATAATGTTAACCGCAAAGATCACGTGACGAAGGGAATCTAGTTTTACGTGGGGTCTGAACCATCTAAAGGTCTACATCTGAACGCAGAAGTCGGTCACCCATCCAACTCTCGAACGGACACGACGTCGATTAACTCCGCTGATCAAACGGGAAGTGGGGGTTGCGACGCAGCAACTAGGTAACTCAAACAAATTAAATTGCAATAGTCTCATCTTTGCATCACTTAAAAATGTTGTACGCACAAACATTTAAACGCTATTTATTATTACATAAGCAAAGAATTTGTATTGAGAGAATATATATTAAGTACAAAAGTAAGAGATACATAAAAAGGCCCTAAATTTGCAATGGAAAACAGAAAAAAATTATGTGAATAGCAAACTGTGCTAAAACTCTATTTCATTAAAGAATATTTATTAAATAAATTGGTCATTCGCATCAATTATACATTTTTTCATTCTTTTATATTAACACGAATTTATCCAATTATGAGTACCTATAATCATCTTACAAAGAAAAAGGGTCAAACGCTTAGATATTTTGCTTCGTACAGACTACGTGTCGGGAACGGAGCCTTTTTAATAGCATGAGCCACATCAAAATGATAATACACTTACAAACCCTCAATCTTAAGAAAATATAGGAAATAAATAGGCCAGTCCTGTAAAGTTGCTTATATATATACTTATTTACAATAATATAGTGAATATATTACAATGAATCAAATTCTCTACCTGTCTGAAACACAAAATATCATTATGAAAGTAGAGTATGTAGTGACTACATATTGTACTTTCATAGTCTTTAGATTTCCAAACACCTGAACGACTACAATGTAGTCGTTCAGGTGTTTGAAAATCTAGACACTACTTTTTTTTTTTTATTATGATGGCTGTGCGCGAGCCGCAGGTTCCCGACCAATGGTATAAGACCAATATTTTCCTACAGTACTTAGAAAAAACCCCCTTTTTTTATATCTTACAGAAAAACACCATAAATACTGAACAATAAAAACCCTAAAATACTGAAGATTATTTCACTATAATATCGACAGAGGTCAGAAAAGAGAGATCAGAAAACAAGCTGAGGAACAGAGAGGATTTGGAGAGAGCATTACAAGGGAGTTATACAGGGGAAAAACCTTATGGTAGATGAAAAAGAATACCCGGAATTACAGGTGGAAAACGGAAGAGAAACGGAGCAGCAACTGGCCTTCCTACCAAATAGAAAGACCTCAGGAATTGACGGCGTGACGGCAGAGATGCTGAAAACAGGAGATAAAATAGCTATCTGGCTGAATAGCTTAAACCAGCGAATTCTAGATGGTGGAAACTTACCGGAAGACTGGATAAACAGTGTAATAATACCGATACATAAGAAAGGGGATAAAGCAATGTGTGGTAATTACAGACCAGCGAGTCTGCTACCACACGCCTACAAGATACTGGTGAAGATTATCTAGAGGAGAATGCAACAAAAGGAAAAAGTTTTGCTAGGAGAGGAACAGGCAGGATTTAGACCAGTCAGGGGCACATCTGAACAAATATTTAATCTAGGCCAACTGAAAAAGAAAATGTGGGAATATGGCAAAGCGGTATACTGTGTTTTCATAGATTTTCGACAGGCCCTTGACTCGGTGTGGAGAAGGGGATTGTACCAGGTTCTGATGCGTTTTGGTTTCGAGGAAAATATTGTTAATTTGATAAAAAGATTGTATGAGAATACCAGAACAAGAGTGAGGAAGGGAAAAATGATAACTGATGACTTCAGAACTAACCAAGGAGTGATACAGGGATGCCCGTTGTCACCCTATCTTTTCTATAGATATAGATAGATATAGAGAGATATAGAGAGATAGAGTTACAAGTTACAAGGACAAGAGGAAGCCTGAAAGACCTTTCGGTCCACTCTGGGAGGTTCCTGTTATTAAAAGTTTATTTTTCTTTCAACTATCCTAGCAGTAGTAGAAAACTGGATAGAAAAGTAGAAGGCTCTCTCCCCACCCTCCCTGCCTGCCAGAGGCAGGTACGGAAAAAGGTTGAAGAAAATACCTTGACCCTGGAAAAGTAGCCAAGGAAATTTTTATAGGAAAGTGGAGAATATATAGAGATAGAGAGAGAGATAGAGAGAGAGAGAGAGAGAGAGAGAGAGAGATATATATATATATATTAGGGTGGTTGAAAAAAAAAAAATTCCTTTCTCCACAAGGGTATTTTTATTCCTTTATACATAACTGAAAATCACAAAATATTTTCCCCAAGAAACAGTATTTAGGGGTCGCCCCATGTGGAATCCATAAATCAGGGGTCTCACGCAGCAGAAAACAGTTATGCACTTGAAAAACTATGACATTAGAGCCGCCTTTGATGGAGTGGGGAGCTTCTTTCGGTGGTTTGCCACCAGTCGAAGGAGGAACTGTTTCTGCTCTTCGTCCTTCGTCAGCGTGTTGTTGTATTTTTGGATCAGGCTGATACCCCGTTCCGCCGTGTCGTTTACTACTTCCATCCGAGAGGACCGATCCCGAAGTTCGTTGAAAAAAGGATCGTCCGTCCACTGTCCGGGGGATTTCTTCAGAAAGGATTGAGATTTCGCTTTTCCTCCTTCCATCAAAACATCAAAGAAGGAACTGGTCCTTTTAGTTACAAGGTCCTCCAACTTCATGTCTTCCACTTCATCCTTGATCTCTAGACGTTGAGGAGGGCCGGGTAACCGCGGACGCTGTAGGTTCCGGAGCACCCTTTCCTTTGTCGCCGTGGTCACTCGTTCGTCGAGAAAGGCTAGGGCAACCAGGTGCTCGGAGAGAAACCAAAGATGCCTGGAAAAGGCCGCGGACGCTTTACTTACTGGCCACAGTCGGATTTGGGTAAGTCTTGAGCAGAGACAGAAGTTCGATGTCGTTGTAGGGGGCTCGAATTCCAAGGGACGCTTCGTTCCATTATCTGATGTAAACGAGACTCACAAACAGAGCGAAGTCGGTTATGTTCCTGGCTTCTCGTGGTGTCAGCTTGAATTGAGCTTGGAAAAGGAATATCTTCAACACATAAATTCCTTTCCCCATCCAACGAGCGTGGTGTGTTGGGCCGGGAGCTCGAAATGACTCGTTCCCACTTCCTCCGCCAAGGAACAAGAGAGATAAACGCAAGAATTCTTGATAATCGTCCCTTGGTTGCTGCGCTTCGAGTGCATGTGGCAAATAATCCAGCATCTCTTTCCGCAATCTGCTCAATACCGGATCCTGGAAGAGTTCGTCGGTTGCTGCAACACACGCATCTCGATTTATCGATGGCCATTGTTTCTGAAATCGCTTGAAGAGTCCGGATTCTGGACCTCCAGATGGACCGAAGATACAGGAGAAGACGTCGGATAGCATGATTTCCATGACATGGTGACGGGAAGCAATCCAGACCAGTTCGGTTCCTAGAGCTTCTTCGATTCTGATGCAAGCTCCTTTGTGAAGCCCTGTGTTGCTGGCTGTCGTATCAAATACGAGTCCTTTGATTTGAGACCCGAGATTCCATTTCTCAATTGCTTCAACACAAGCATTCGCCTGAGACTCCCCAGTACCTTTGTCCATCTTCGGAATTCCCAAAAGCTTCTCGTGGCCGTTTCCAGTGACAAGGACAGCAATTCTATCAACGGTTGCCTTGGATCCGTCGATATCTGGCAATAGTTTGCCATCCCAGTGTAAAAGAAGAGGTCCCTCGAAAGAACATTCCTGGTCTTCTGCTGCTGCCGTTTCCTGTCTTCCTTGTCTTCTAGACCGCCTGATTGAACTTCGGGTGTGTGTGAGCTCTGAAAGATTATGTCCAAGCGCCTCAACAACGGCTCCAGCCACAAACACAGCTCCGCGATCTGGAAGATTGACGCGATCCAAGGCGCCGACGACTTCGGGCGAGTTGAAGACATTCTTAAGTCTCTTTGGCGTTGAAGAAGCAGCAGCTGCCGCAGATGTTGACGCAGAAGGTCTATATTCGTCTTCGCTTTCAGATTCCCGAGATGATGATGATGTGGAAGAAAGTTCTGCTGTTGTCCCCATCCTGGATTTGGTTTCCCTTCCTTCGTATCTCGCTTTTGCCATCCTTTCTTTTTCTTCTCGTTGTCTCTTTCTGCTTTCTTTTGCAGGCGTCTTTTGGTCAGCCCCACTCATGCTACAGGAAAAGACGTCTTCTCTTTGCTTCCGAAGGAATTCCCGGTCTTCCTCGTTCTTGATTACGGACATTGCATCTTTTGTAGATATATCAAACAGCTCTTCCAGATCACCTTTGAACACTTCCTCGTTCATTCTGTCACTTTCTCGTTGTCGAGTTCGGTGCTTCTTGAGGGCTAGATACTTCTCGTACAGCTTTGACAGTTTCCGGACACACGAATCTATCCATTGGGAAGGAATTCTGGCGCGCTGCCATACAGCGACAACTGCTTCACAGGCCAACTTGTAACTCGTGAGCAGGGTTCTTCCTTCGTCCAGGTGGTTGTACTGGGCCAGTCGGAGCACGTCCAGTACACGGGGTAGTCTTGCTGTCGATAACTGAGAGTTCGGCCTCCCAAGGAGGCAGTTTTCAGGCGCAGATCTCCTACTAGACGACGTCATAATCACTTCTACAAAGAAAAAAAAACGAACTGTTTAGTATGGGGCAACCCCTAAATATCCACCAATCAAGCTCAAATTCCACATACAAGTAAGTCGACCCTAGTGGACAAAAACAAGGCATGTGGAGAAACGATTCGACCAACATAGTTTTTTACTATAATATTTTGGACCACCCTAATATATATATACGTATATATATATATATATATATATATATATATATATATATTTGGCACTACGCGATAAATAAATTATTTGGAGTTCACTGTTCGAAGTTTTACAGATCTACAGAAGCTAAGGCTAACAAAAACCCTAAGATCCACTCTAAGGTTTTTTGTAATGACTAAGTCTTTGTTAGAAGTAATGATTGTTGTGTAATCTACGTACTGCTAAATGGACGAATTAGTCATTGATGGACGGAAGACATTTATGTCGAGGAGGAGCAAGCAAGGTGTCAAAATGCTCCCTTCAGGCATTCCGTGGAATGCAGATCTTGTCGGTGAAGTATATGTACTTTTCAATTTAAATTCACTCATACTGAAAGTCAAACTGGAAAACAAAAATATTCATGTCGAAGTAAAATTTCAAAGTCAAAAGAAATATTTAAAATCGGAGCCAGTAAAAATTCAAGTCAAATTTACTGTACCAAGGTTAAGATTGAAGCTCAAAAATTGTTCAAAAATGTCCCCATACCGGTTATAAAGAAACCTAATTCCGAACATACGTTCTTTTTTTTAAGGAAAAATGAACACTTTCTATTAAAAAGGTAATCATAAAATGTAAAACATATTCACAGAAACTAAATTCGCAAATGTGAAAGTTTAAATATTCTTAGGTAGACGTTAGGCAGGAGACGGAGTTTTGCAACTCTCGTTTCTCCGGTCATTGTCCTCCTCAGCTGGTCTTTTTCCGCGTTTCCTCTCTTACATATTTGGCAACACTACCCTACCATTTGAAAATAGTTTACGCATGTATAATCTCGCAGAGAAATCTTAGTGCGTTCAATTGTGAAAAGGAGGCCGCGCGAAAGTAAGAACCATTTATGTATCAGGCGCGGGTTCAAGGGGGGGGGGGGCATGGCCCCCCCCTCTTGGACCCACTAAGTGTCCATGAGCTTAAGAGTAAAAAAAAACGCGAACACGATATCATGCGTTGGTGACAAAAATAAATTTATGACCAAAATCACAAATGAGAGAGTAATCTAGTCTAAACTAAATATTTAAGTTTTACTCCAATATTTATTAAAAGAAAATCTAAGTTTTTCTTAAATTCAACTAAAAATTTTAAATAATTTATTTTCGTAATAATGGCAAATTTGAATGATTAAATTATTTTCAATACAGTATATGTTATTGTTAATTGAACATTATATATATATATATATATATATATATATATATATATATATATATATACATACAGGGTGTCCCATAAGTCTGGCATCATGGGAGAAATTCATATTTTTCTATTTCTACAAACCATAATTCATATTTTTCTCTTTCTACAGGCCATAATGTCTGTGAGCAAGGAAGAACGAATCCAGATAATTCTACTCATAGGAAATCGGAGTCAGAGAGAGGCCGCTGCTGAATTTAACAGACTGCATCCAGACCGCGAGCCAATAACACAGAGTTGTGTTAGCAGACTTGTTGCAAAGTTTAAGGAAACAGGATCCATAGAAGATAAACCACGATGATACAGCGACTGCTATCCTGGCTCATTTTAACAGAAGTCCCAATAAGTCTCTTCGGCGATTGTCCGCTGAGACAGGAGTGTCGAAAAGTAGCATCCATCGCATTCTTCAGGCTCACAAATGGCATCCATATAAACTTCAGATCCTACAGAAATTAAGCGATGATGATTCCGACCGGCGGATGGAATTTTGTGAATGAGCTACGGAACAATAAAACAATGGTGGACATATTGAGCACGTTCTGTAAATAAAAGCTTTGTTTTGCCTTTTTTTATTATTTTTTCTATGATGCCGGACTTATGGAATAAATAAATAAATAAATAAATAACAGGGTACAAGCGCGCGCAGACAGACAGACAGACAGACAGACAGACAGACAGACAGACAGACATACAGATATATATATATATATATATATGTCTGTGCGTGTGCGTGCGTGTGCGTGTGCGCGCGCGCTTGTACCCTGTGTTGAATGGACGTGCTGTCTCTCTCTATTTAACACCCAAATTTGAAGGGAAAAAGTACTCGGCGGTTTATTCTGTTTACAGCCGAAAGTGCATACAGTTTACATAATTTATCACCAGTTTTAACATATATATTCAAAACGAAATACTGTTGTCATTCGAGAAAGTTTGAAACAAGGGAGGAAAAAGGTCATAAAACGCAAAGGTCAGAAAACCCTCGAAAAACCCTCGACCATCGAAAGGAAAGAAATAGAAATAAAAATAAATAAATAAAGAATGAATTTGTGTGGGTATTTCTCTTATCGTTAATAAAGGAATAGTGTGGCTATGGGTCCAAATTCTCACTTAATTTGTAATTTGTGTAATCTGGAAACAACGGAAAACTCGGCGATTAGATATGATTTCTGTCAATGACTGCATGATGACTATCTGCATGAATTGGAATGATAGGGAAATAACTCGTCTCGAACGCGAAACACGTCGTGGGGATCAAATTTCTATGTGGCGCATGTACACAGACGGTAAATTCATTCGCGGTCTTTAAAGAAATGGAGATAGCAGACTCGAATGTTACAGAAAAGAATGAAATAATGGGGACACACGGGTGCGGAATTGTCCCAACGAAAAACCGGGTGGAAAAGAGAGAGACGAAATAACGAATAACAGCATAATAACGAACAATAATTTAATAACGAATAACAATATAAACAATATAATAACGGAAGGAAGACATAGATAAAAGAAAAGAAATAAGTAAAAGTTGCGAAGTAGTCAAACGGTCCAATGAGCGAAATGATAAAAAGATAACTAAAAACGTAGAAAATAAGCAGCCAAAGAGAAATAATGATAATACCAAAATTAAGAACTTTGAAAATAATAAAAAAAACAAGTAGTAGAAGCGTAGAAAATATCGTATGTAAATACTACGCGAAAGGGAACTGCAGATATCGGGATGGGCAATGCATATATGCACATCTCACATTATGCAACACGCATTACACAAGTGGATACTGCAAATTTGATAAGAAATGCAGTCTGCAACACCTATGCAAGATATGGGAGTTGCAAATACGGAAAAAAATGCCGTTACCACCACCCTCAAAGGAAAGCAACGAGTGAACAGGAAAAACGAACATCAAAGAAGAGTGCCAATTTTTTAGATGCAACCAACACAATCCAGCTGCTAAATACTATCCAGCAATTACAAAACCAGCTGACAAATATAGGAATCAGAGAGCCGGACAGAAGGCACGCGCAAAGGCACTTCATGCGTTATCGGGACAAAACGTACCGACAAAGATAAAAAGAGGAAAACTCTCGGAGGACCACAAGGCAACGAAACGGGCACCCCCATTGGAAAACAAATCGGAACCACCTGTATGCGAAAACGAAAGAAAAAATAAAAATAATCCTAGCCAACATTCAGGGCCTTAAATCAAACCATTCCCCGAACAAAGTTTTATACCTGAAAGGACTCATGCAAGAAGCAGGAGCAGACTTTGCATGCCTCACGGAAACTCATCTAAAGGACTACCAGGCGAACTGTGAAAATTGTGAGTCCTGTATTGACAAAAAAGAAATACAAATTGACAACTATAACATACTCCGAGCCGACAGAACAGTGAGACGTAAAGGAGGATGTGCTATTTACACACGCGAAAGGCATATGGCAGAAATGACTAAGTATCTCAAACAGCTACGTAGAATGTGTAGCAGCAAAAGTTGAAAAATTAAATATGGTACTAACTGTAATGTACAGACCCCCAAACACGCCAACCTCAAAATTTTCAGATTCCATTAAAGAGGTAAGAAACTGGGTAAAAGACCTACACTCTCCAACCCCAAATATTTTTCTCTGTGGTGATTTTAATTTCCCATTCATGAAATATGAAAGGATAGGAAAAAATATACGTATACACCAGGACAAGGGGGACACGCGAGAAGACCAGGAGCAGGTAAAAATGCTACTAGCTCTAGCTGATGAATTTATGTTAACGCAAGAAATAACAGAAAACACAAGAAAAAACAACTGCCTAGATTTGGTATTCACAAATAACGGTAATCTACTTGATAATGTGCAAATATCCCCAACTATGATATCGGGCCACATCATCATTGAAATAACTAATACAGGGTGTCCCAAAAGTCCCTATCTATTTTGTTGAAATAGGCTGAATTTCAATTGAATGTTTTAATGACATGATTGCATGCACCTTTCTAGACAAATACATGCATTAGATATCTATTTTAATTATTTTTAGATTTTTAAATTTTTTATTAATTTTAGAACCTCAACTTCTTGAAGATGGCATTCTCGACAATGTAGTCTTTCAGCAGGATTAGGCACCATGTCATTATGCCAGAATTGTTCAGACAAACCTAAACGAGCGTTTTCCAAATCGTTGGATTGGACGTGGGGGAAATAGGCCCTGGGCAGCGCGATCTCCGGATTTGACCCCATTGGATTTCTTTGCTTGGGGTTTCATTAAATCAGAGGTCTATCGCAGAAATATTCGAGATTTACCAGATCTGCGAGATCGCATTAGGCAAGCAGTTGAGAAAATAACCCCTGAAATGCTCGGAAATGTGTTCCGCAATGTAGCTCACCGCTTTGAGATTTGCAGAGATACAGATGGAGCACATGTGGAAACTACTAATTAAAGATTTTAATGGTGTAATACTTGTAATTTGTATAGAAATACATCTGTATTCAGGTCAGTGTGACATTTATTTGAAATTCAGCCTATTTCAACAAAATAGATAGGGACTTTTGGGACACCCTGTATAAAGGCAACAGGAAAGGAAAGAACACGCACAACAGAAAGAAGCAAATTCGAAATTTTTTATTTTCACTCTAAATCTATAAACTGGGAAGATGTGACATCCAGCATGGAAGTAATAGATTAGAAAACCATTTTCGAGGCCAAGACAACGGAAGAGATGCTAATGACGTTAGATGAGACGTTAGAAATTGTGGAAAAACATGTCCCAAAAATACAACAAAGAGGAAAGAGAAGCAGGTTCGAGAGACAAAAGAGGGCATTGTTTCGAAAGAGAGAGTGACTGCAAAAATAAGTAACTAAAGATATCAGAAAAATATTAAATGATAAACTGCAAAGCATCGATGACGTCATACAGGAACTAATCAAGAAGCATACAGAAACAGAAGAATACGACGCTATAGAAGCGATAAAGGCTAACTCAAAGTATTTCTATAATTTCGCAAAAAGAAAGTCAAAAAACCATGTGACTATCGGACCTTTAAAAAACGAGAACAGTGCTTTATCTGATGATCTAACAGAAGTAGCTGAAATACTAAGAGCTCAATACGAATCATCTTTCAGTATCCCAAAAACAAAGTGATATGCGATAGAAACGCGTTCTTTGAAGAACTACTACAAGGGAAAAGTATAACTTCGACTTCACGACAGATGATATTACACAAGCTATAGGGAAACTAAAAGTACACTCAGCGGCAGGACCGGACAAATGGAATGCCACACTGATCAAAAATGCAAGAATGCAATCGCTGAGCCCCTATATTGGATATGGAGATGATCGCTAAACACGGGAGAAATACGGGCATCCTGAAGAGAACGAACATAGATTCAATATATAAAGGGGTAGATCGATCCGAGGCCCAAAAACACTTGCCCAGTGTTGCTTACATCTCATCTCACTAAAATATTTGAAAGAATAGTTAGACAGAAAATCTATGACTTTTGGAAACTCGGAAAAAATTAAATGATAACCAACATGGATTCGGGTCAGGCAGATCATGCTTATTACAACTAATGGAACACAACAACATTATTGATGCACTTTAAAGTAATGAAAACTTCATACACAGACTTTGCCAAGGCGTTCGATAAGTGTAACCATGGAATCACAATACAAACTGAAATAAATGAGAACAACAGAAAAAGTAGGGAAATAGGTATATAATTTCCTTAGTGAGCGGTGGCAAGTCGTTACAGTTCAAGGAATATCATCTTCAGAATCAGAGGTCCTCAGCTCAGTATCACAAGGAACAGTATTAGCTTCGTTACTCTTCATAATCATGGTAACTGACAGATGAGAACGTTACCAGGGCCAGCACAGTAACAGCCTTTGCCGATCACAAAGATTAGTAGAAAAATAAGAGACCCAGAAGATATAGGATCTCTACAAACAGACATGACCAGAATCTATAAGTGGTCGGAAGACAATATGAAATTTAATACTGAGAAATTTGAACTGTTAAGGTACAGAAAAAGGTAGGACCTGAAAACCATGGAATACTATACTTTTTGTCCTAGAACTCGGGTGGTGGGCAACCAGGCCCCCCCTCCCCCCGAGTCCTCTACCACTGGAAGACCACGACTTGAGGAGATTGTCCCTCCTATGGCAGCGGTACACTTGCACTCTTCTCTTACTGACCCCAGCCTATACCTTGAACATGCTCTTGGACATACACCCTCTGGAGCAGGGGTCTCGCCCCAGCCCACCTCAGCCACCTTCGTGTAAGTCAAGTTCCACCCAAGACTTGCCTCCAAAACCCGGCTTCTTGCTCTTCCCACATGCCCCCCTCCCACCTGCCGTCGGCCCGCCTCCCCACGGAGAGCCCCCCGCGGCGGATGGAAAAGTCCGCATTCACGTCTATTCTATCGACCGTTGGATATCCCAGTCCACTTCGATTCTACAGCCTCCCGATCCCTTCCAAGTATTCACAAATTCCGTCCCTTCCGACCAACTCTGAACGGACGTTTCAGGCGATCCGAGCCCGCAGCGACTACAGCCGCTATGATGTGCGACCACAGAGGGATGGCTCCCTCATAAAATCACGCTCAGCCACAGAGACGAAGGCCCTACTCTCCCTCACTGAGGTCCTTGGATGCTCGGTGTCCGTCTCCCCACACCCTCGCCTGAACCAGAGTCAGGGCACTATTTACGCCACCCGCCTATTAACGATCACAGTGAACGAGCTCCTGGAGGACCTCGCACCCAGGGTGTCACTAAGATCCATCGCTTCACATTCCAACATGGAGGCACCCCCTCCCCTACCCCGCGCCTACTTCTTACCTTCAATACCTTAGTTCCTCCCGATCGTATTGTATGGGGTCGTGCGAGTTCACTGTCCGTCCATACATCCCAGACCTGACCCGTTGCTTTAAATGCAACAAGTTCGGACACGTCAGCTCAGTTTGCCGATAACCGCACGAACTGTGTTCGTTGCGGAGAAATCGCTCACCCAGACAAGTGCCCCAACACACCCAAATGCTCCAATTGCGAAGCGCACACCCCTCTTCATCCCGCGAATGCCTTTTCTTCAAGTTCGAGGAGGAGGTCCAAGGCATGCAGGTAGCGGACTTCCTTAGCCTCCGAGAGGTGACGACGGAAGTAGGGCATGATTAATTAATAATTTTTAGGAAAAAGTGATGAATGATGAAATTTTCTAATTAATCAATGATTGACTGATTAAAAATGAATAAAAATTAAATACTTCTGAAAAGAGTAAGAAAGAGCTTTGTTTCTGTTGCGTGAGATAGACCGAAAACAACATTTTGCTCAAACATTTAGTTTCCTTTTTTAGCTCAAGAAATCAGGCATGGGCGGATTAGACTGTTTATACATGCAAAAAGGTGCCAAATTCAAATGATACACTACAAAATTTAAGGTAAAATGATGGTGAAATTATAAGGAAAATTAATAATTTCCCATCATTTTCTAAAAATCTTTTTTTGACCAATTAATGATTAAATTCGAAACGATTAACTGGTTAATCAGAACAATGCCCTAGATGGGAATATCTTACGCTGCTGCCCTCAGCTCTGTTCACTCGGCACGCCGCCCTGGTTTGCCGCTCAAACCCCCTTTGACCACTGTTTCCCATCCCTCCCAAACGGACTCCTCGCTGGACCCGACAACCTCCTGTCCCCCTACCATCCTTCATCTTCACGCACCTCACCTACTAAAGATTCCCCAGGAATCTCGGACCAGGACACCTAGGCCCCGTCCACCTCGAACCCTGCCCTCCCAGCACTCTCTGGCACACACCCGAAGCTAACACCCAGGGTAAACCGACAAGGCGGAGACGCCGGAGGAGGTCGCCAGGCTCTGCGACCTTTCAACAGGCCTCTCCCTCTTCCCACAGATCTAAGAAGACGGCTCAGACCCTTAAACCCTCCATTTCGTCTATGAAGACCATATCACCCTACCGCAGAAGTCCCTCCAATCTACCCCCCCCCCCCAGGGTGTGACAATAGTAGCCGAGTTACATGACCTGCCTCCTCTCCCGCGAGGATCCAGTGGATGCGGCACTGGCGCATCTACATGGTGTGACCAAGGGGAGCTCGGCCGCGCCCATGCGTCTTATGGATCTGCCCTTGCCTCCTGGTGCCATTTTTTCCACCCCTCCACGAGAACACACTGGTTCATCTTCTACCCGAACAGTACCTGCTCCCCCAACACCCCCGGTCCCCTCCTTGTCAGACACCCTGAGCGCGTCCTCCCTCCCACCTGCCCGTTCCTTCTGGTACCCCCTATCGCCACCCAGGGTCCACCGTGAGACCCCAGACAGGCTGGGAAGTGCCACGATGGAAAATAAAGCGCTCCCTCCTAGCCCAAACACAGAAACCCACCAAGAAACCCCTCACCCTCTGAGCTCACGACGTTCCCCTAGCTGCCGTGATCTACGCCTCCGGTCTCGCTCGGACTAACGACGGACTTCCATACGAGCCCAAATCGGTGGCAAACCACCTAGTTTCTCCCTCCGCGGACAGTTCCCTCGTACTCGCCCCTAACAATAGCTCCTCTTCACCGTCCCAAGACAGCACATACAATCGATTGTTCGCCATTCGTGAACTACAGGCGGCACTGGCCTCACGACAATCCCCTTGCACCGCCCCGGATGGTATCCCGTACAGCATGATCCAGCACATCCACCCTACCTTACAAATTTTCCTACTAGACCTGTACAACCATATATGGATAGAGGGCACCTTCACCTCAAGGTGGAGGGGGCCCCATGTAATCCCCATCCCCAAACCTGGTAAAGATTCCCTCGATCCCAGAAACTACAGACCTGTCGCCCTAACGTGTTGTGCCTGCGAAATCTTAGAAAAAATGGCCGCTACGCGACTATCCTTCCTCCTCGAAAATAGTGATTCCTTCCTGGCTACCTAGTCCGGCTTCAGACAATTCCGCTCCACTACTGATTCCCTCCTGCTCCTCAGCAGAGACATACAGAATGCCTTCGACAGTGGACAGTTCGACTTATTTTATTTTTTTTTTACATATAAAAGGCCTACGACACCACCGTGTCGGAAAATAATCCTTAGTCAGCTCCAAAATCTGGGTCTCGTCGCAGCCCTGCCGACTTTCATCAGGGGCTTCCTCTCCTCCCAAGCCTTTAAAGTTCGGGTGGGCCCAGTTCCTCTCAGACACCTTCGTGCAGGAGGACGTGGTTCCACAGGGAAATATCCTCAGTGTTCTATGCTTTCCCATAGTAATGAACAGTCTCAAAATGCCTTCCACCCACCATCCGTTCTTCCCTCTACGCGGATAACCTCGCGATCTACTTCGCGGGGCTGGAGCCGTCCGTCGTTTAACGGCAAATTGAGCTCGCCATTTATCGGGTGGAAAGGTGGGCGACGTCGGTGGGGTTCCGCCTCTCCATCCCTTCAGCAGAAGAAGACCCGCAACCCTTCCCGTCAGAGGGGACGGGAAGGATTGAGGTGGTACCCTCCACGTGATTTCTGGGCATGATTCTGGACCGACGGCTCAACTGGGTTCCCCATCTCAAACACCTGAACAATCTCTCCAACGTTCCCTCGCTCTCCTGGATCACCTCTCCCACACCACATAGAGCGCAGACCGACGCTCTCTCCTTCGCCTTTAAACTTCCATGGTCCAGTCGAAGTTGGACTATGGCAGTGTCGTATACGGCTCAGCCTCCAACGCCTGCCTCCGTATCTTGGACCCGGTACTGAATAGAGGCCTCCGCCTCGCCACTGGTGCCTTCCGCTCTTCCCCAGCCTCCAAGAGGAATGCAATTACCTCCCTCTCGCCCTCCGACGGGGTTTGCTCCTCATGAGGACATACCTTCGTGCGCAGAGACTACACTTTTCGCTTCTATGCGCGGCGATTTCTGAACTCCTACCCCAGGGACGGAGCTAGCACTTCACTGAAGCGGCCCGCTCTTTCCTGGACCTTTTCAGCATGCCCGCCCCCTCAATTATCCCCATCTCATACAGCATCCACCCTCCCTGGTTCTTCACCCGTATCAAGTTTTGCAAGGACCTGTGTGCCCTACCAAAGACTACCACGATCGCTACGGTATACAGGTCACTCTTCCGAGAACACGCAACCCAACACTCGGACACTGTCCTCATTTATTTATACAGATGGCTCCTGCTCGGAGGCTGGTACGGCCGCTGCAGCGGTGATACTGGCCCAGCTGCTTTCTCGAGGCGTCAGCCTGCCCCGCGAGGCCTCGGTTTTCTCAGCAGAACTCTTCGCGATTATGGAGGCCCTCGACATTGTGCGCACCCACCCTGCCAGCTCCTGTGTCATTTATTCACACTCCTAAAGCACACACATCTCCCTCGAGAGATTTACCCGCCCCCCTATCCGCTCGTCTGCACCATCCAGCAAACCTTCCATTTTTTAACTTCCCGACACAAGACAATCGCCTTCTGCTGGGTCCCGGCACATGTCGGCATCCAGGGTAAAGAGGCGGCGGACCGCACGGAAAAGATGGCCTGCTTACTGCCGGCCTCTTCCCAGCCCCTCCTTCTCCGACTTCTTCCAAACTCTCCGCTCCCACTACCACTACCACTCCATCTGGCAACGGAAATGGGACACACAACAAACTCCACAAGATCAAACCGCAATTAGGATACTGGCCTCCTCATTCCACGTGTCCCGCCATAAAGAAGTGATTTTATCCCGTCTCCGCCTCGTACACACACGCATTACACATGGTCACCTTATGTCTAAATCGCCAGCCCTGCTGTGCCCTACCTGCCATACCCCTATCACCGTCGTACACCTCCTGGTCGAATGCCCGAACCTGTATTTCCATACCCGACGTCTACAATCCATACTCGCCGAAGGCCCCAACTTCTCAGCGGAACCGATTTTCCTCTTTCTCACCCATTCCCATCTGCTCATCGTATCCAAATCCATATCCCTCCTACCGCCTATCCAGCAATTGAACCTTCCTTACCACCCATTGTCTCGCCGAGATATGTATCACTCTCCCTAGGTACGAATCGGCATTAAATTAATAAAAAAAAAATCACACATACACATATATATATATATAACCTTTGGTTAGCTTCCGCCCGAATTGTTTATTCTAACGAAGGTCAAGCTTTTCACTCCACCTTAGACCTACAATTTAATGTGGAACCTGAACCACGCCCCACCAGCAGCCCAGCGTCTTAACCACCAGGCCACCCAGGGTACCCATTTATCTACCAACCACTTTATTGTGTGGAAGGATGAACAGCTGGGTTTTGTTGCGTGCCGGCTGCCGTCACCGGGTCTCGAACCCGGGGCCGATGGATTCGTAGTCAGCGACGTTAACCACTACACCACCGAGGCGCTATATATATATATATATATATATATATATATATATATATATATATATACTGCAAATCAAGTTTGGCCCCTCCCCTAAGAAATTTCTGCACATGTCCCTGTGTATCATCAAATTTGTTGAACAATGGTTTTTTCCTTTCATATTTCATTCCGTACAAGGTAGTAAACCTCATATGAACGTAGGGATATTTTAATACGATTGATCACTTCTGTAGTTAGTTTCCTTCGCATTTCATGTATAATTTTGGTGCAGATAACAAAGAGCATCGGGTATCATGCCAAGACTGAAGTAGTTCTCGAATGACCTACGAAGGGCCATTGTTAATGCTCATTCATCTGGAGAGGGGTACGAGACGTTATGAGCGAGATATGGAATCAGTGTGTCAACTGCTCGTCGAATTATTTACAAATGGAAGGACAAAGACGACGACAGCCTTGCCGAGGAGTGGCAGACCACCGAAGATTTCACCCAGGATGATTAGGAGACTCGTTCGTAAGGTTAGTAGTAATCCAAGAGTGAAATCTAAAAACCTTGAAGGATCTTTGACAAGCGACAACACGCGCGTTCATCGTTCCATAACAAAAAACCCCGAACCGACGAGGATTTAATGGACGCGTCGCACGACGAAATCTACTGTTATCAAGAAACACAATCGACAGCAGACGAAACTTCAATAAGGGTTACCTGAGAAAAAATAGTACTTTTTCCCAAGTGGCTCTCTTTTTCGTACAACTGTATCCCGACTTGCAAGATAAAAAAGTAATCTTCGACTTTTCAAATAATTCGCTCAGTATATTACATAATTTTTCAAAACAACAACAACAACAACAAGAACCACCACAACGTAAAATGTAACCGACTCGACACTATAATGACGTACGGCATACACCATATTTTGGTCAGACTATATTTAGTTCAATCTCGGCAAAAAGGATTAACATAGTTTCTTTTCCTTCGGTCGGTTCAGAAAAATAAAATATATTTTAAATGAAAAAAATATTACTGAAATTCAACGATCATTTAAATAATTTCTGAATGTTATATCCTACAAAATTTTTGAGGAACATTTCATTCATCCTTTAACGAACTACATTTTGTATTAATTTCTCTAATTAATAACGATTCAGACACAGAGTGCGCATTGCTTCAACCCCAAATAAAATTTCAAATTTTCACAACAAATGAAGAGTTGGATTTTAGCTGAATTTAAATTCTTTTGAGCTACAGTAACTCCTCATAATCTTAAACCTAACACTTTTTTTCACGAGATATTTAGTTTCATTCTTCCTATTTATATTTACTGTAGGTTTGCTATTTATAAAAATGTTCGTCTGAAAATGTCTAAACTCTAAAGTATGCAAATGGAAACTACTGTAAAGAATTTCCTATTAAATTTATGTAATGTTCTAAAGAGATCTTTAGAGACAATAAATTATGAAACCAAAGCTTAGTCTAACTTACCTTAAAATGTGAATTGTAGCAAGAGGTGGTAAAGTAATGTATATTATGCATTTTCTTTTTTGCGACACAAGTCATCTTACGAGCATCTACAGTGTTTGTCAAGTACTCTGGGTTATGTAGTTGTAGGTCAAACACAATTACTTCCAAATAAATCCAATAAATACTTCCCAAAAATATTTTTTTATACGTACCACAATTATCAGAATCAAAACAGTCATTTAGTTTTTCTTGTCTTTCGTTTTCTTCCATTCTTTGTCCAAAATCATTTTCACATTCTAGGCCAGATCCAGTAGATTGACTTATGAAAGATGAAGGCTGGGTCTTTAAATGTGAAGGCTGGATTACTGAATACGAAAGGTCGGCGTGTGAAGAGGAATATTGAGTATCTGCATACGAAGGGTGGCCATCTGAAGTTGAACATAGTTTCCCTGAAATTGAATGCTGGGTACCTGAAGATGAAGATGTGCATTCAGAAAGAGACCTATCCATTTGTCGAAACGGGGATTTATTTGCCGTTTTGAAGGTTCCAGCCAATGTGGTTTTATATTCTTCATCTGGATTTTGATAAACAAAATTTTCTAGCAATGACTTGGTTTCTTTATAAATTTTCCATAGAGATTCAATGTGGTCATCTTTTTCAGGATCACTGGACTGATTATACCACTGTTCAAACTGAGATTTAAGTTTATCACTAAGGTTTTCCTCCACAATTTCAAAACATCTTTTGGTAGCAGCTTCTGCTGCACCTATATGCATATGTCTGTGTTCAGCATTGGTCAGTGTCTCATTACTGGTATTGGTTCCAAACAAGCGTAACTTTTTAATATTGAAAGGTACAAGACCCGCTTCCCTAAAACCTGATGTCACATTCTTTGGTTTCGTAGCTTTTGTCCAAGCTGAAAAAAAATTCTTAGAAAATCGCTCTTAGACAATGAGCTACCAGGATTATTTTCAGACCAAGTTCTTAAGGTGTCATTCCAGCGCCTCTTCAATAGTGCATAAACAGATATATTTAGTGGCTGGAGGAGATGGCTCGTATGAGGAGGAAAACAGTAAATGATTATATTATTATCCTTGCAAAACTGCGTGATAGTCAAATTCAGATGTAACGAGTGACCGTCCAAAAACAATATAATTGGGAATATGACAGTATCCTTAATTTCAGGAAAAAAAACATTACTTAACCAGTCAGAAAATATATCTGGTGAAATCCGTCCATTACTCGAAAAAGCAACACAAAAGTGTGAGGCATTTCTGTCAGAACTCTCATTTAGATGATGTTCCCCAGGGTAAGTTACTAACGGTTTACAGAAATGCCCACTGGCTGCTGCGCAGCTCAAAACTGATATTCGATGTCCAGTATTAGAATGAACATTATAAATGTTCACGTAACTCTTTAGGAACATAAGTTTTGCTTCAGAATGAGTCTCATTTAGTGGAAACGATGTTTCGCTGCAGTGGTAAATACGGCTGCCATTTTCAGGTGCTAAAAAATCTTTGGCATTTAATCCCATCTCACGGCTGAGAAAATCTTCTAATTTTTTAAACCAAGTCTTAATACCTTCTTCAGTAATGCAACTTCTCCGAAAGCTTGAATATTCTGGAATCGTACTGTTCAGTTCTGGATGTTTTTGCAGAAATGTGTAGACCCAAGCAATGGATGGTTTATTATTTATAAAATGGCTTTTAATGTTAGCTTTGTCTAAAATTTCTTTAACAATGTCAGGAATATCCTTTTTAATTCTTCCATAACCCATGACAGCCATTTGCAAAATCCAATTAGTGAGCTCCTTTTCTTCGTCAGGATAGAGACCTCTTCCAGATCCTGTTTTAAAATAAAATTTAAAAACTAGAATTAAAATATTATACACACTGGGCAAGAATTTATAAAATTGTGTAAATAATGTATATATTAACCAAGACTTTAGTAATGTAGGCTACTTCAGTAACTTTGTAAATAAGTTTAACGATAATTAGGCCTATTTGATTGAAATTTATATATAACTTTGCAAAATTATTATAAAATGTAGCTTTAGGTCATCTATCTGACTTAGAAGATAACCTCGATAGGCGCGAGTGGCTTCATGTTGTTAAAATGTAATGTATAAGCCAACGTTTCGTTATGTATTATAACGAAACCTTTTTCCTATGAGTACATACTATCAGGACATCCCATAAGTAATGTCGTTTTTTAGATCGGAATTTGAAGGACAAAAAAAAACTCAACTGAAACTTTTTAATCTAGTATATATTTTCCATCGGAATCAATGACACTCTGCCAACGTCTTACAAGCTTTTCAATGCCATGTTTATAAAATTCAGGCGGTTTTGAGGCAAAAAACGTACAAAGACTGGTGTGCAGGTCATCTAAAGAAGTATACTGTTTCTCGTCAAGATAGTTTTGCAGACTCCTGAAGAGATGATAATCTGAAGGCGCAAGGTCTTTTTTTTTTTTTTTTTTCTCTCTCTCTGATTTACCGCTGATTCGTACCTAAAGAGAGCGGTACATATCTCGGCGAGGCAGTGAGTGGGTGATGTTACTGTGCTGGGGGTGGTAGACTAGGGGAGTGAGTAAGGGTCAGTCGCTGGATAGTGAGTAGGAGGGGTACGGTTTTAGATGCGATGGAGCAGATGGGAGTGAGTAAGGAAGAAGAGAATCGCTTCCGTTGAAAAGTGGGGGCCGTCGGCGAGTATGGATCGTAGGCGGTCGGGTATGGGATTTTCGGCCGAGAGAAGGAAACACCTGCGACGAAGAGCGGACAACTTTGGGCATTCCACCAGGAGGTGTATGACAGTGATAGGGGTATGGCAGGTAGGGCAAAGCGGGGCTAGCGATTTCGCCATAAGGTGTCCGTGGGTGATGCGGGTGTGGCCTAGGCGGAGACGGGCTAGGATTACTTCTTTATGGCGGGACCGGTGGAATGAGGAGGCCCAGTATCCTATTTGTGGCTTGATCGTGTGGAGTTTATTTTGTGTGGCCTGGTTCCATTCCTGCTGCCATATGGAGCGGAAGTGGGAGCGGAAAGTCGGGAAGAAGTCGGAGAAGGGGAGGGGTGGGGAGGGGTCGGGAGGAGGCCGCCAGTGAGCAGGCCGTCTTTGCTGTGCGGTCCGCCGCCTCGTTACCCTGGATGCCATGAGCCGGGGCCCAGCAGAATGCGACTGTCTTGTGTTGAAAAGTCGTTAAAAAGTGGAAGGTTTGCTGGATGGTACAGACGAGCGGGTGAGGGGAGTTAAATCTTTCTAGGGAGAGAAGTGCACTTTGGGAATCTGAATAAATGACGAAAGAGCTGGCAGAGTGGGTGCGCACAATATCGAGGGCCTCCGTAATCGCGAAAAGTTCCGCCGAAAAAACGGAGGCCTCGCGGGGCAGGCCGACGCCCCGAGAAAGCGGCTGGGACAGAATCACCGCTGAGGAGGCCACACCAGCTTCCGAGCGGGAACCATCTGTGTAAATGGCGACTGCGTTCGGGTGTTAGGTTGCGTGTTCGCGGAAGAGTGACCTGTATATCATGGCGCTCGTGGTAGTCTTCGGTAGGGCACACAGATCTTTGCAAAACTTGATAGGGGTAAGGATCCAGGGGGGGAGATGCTGAATGAAATGGGGATAACTGAGGGGGCGGGCATGTTGAAAAGATCAAGGAAAGAGCGGACCGCTTCAGTGAAGTGCCAGCTCCGTCCCTGAGGTGGTAGTTCTGAAACCGCCGTGCTCAGAAGCGAAGAAGGTAGCCTCTGTGCACGGAGGTATGTCCTCATGAGGAGAAGACCCCGTCGGAGGGCGAGAGGGAGATGATCGCATTCCACTTGGAGGCTGGAGGCTGGGGAGGGGCGGAAAGCACGGGTGGCGAGGCGGAGGCCTCTATTAAGTACCGGGTCCAGGATTCGGAGGCGGGCGGTGGAGGCTGAACCATAAACTGCACTACCATAGTCCAGCTTTGACTGTACTATGGAAGTGTAAAGGCGAAGATGAGAGCGTCGATCTGCACCCCATGTGGTGTGAGAGAGGTGATCCAGGAGAGCGAGGGGGCGTCGAAGGGATTGCTTTAGGTGCTTGAGATGGGGAACCCAATTGAGCCGTCGGTCTAGGGTCATGCCCAGAAAACGCGTGGAGGGTACCACCTCAAGAGGACTGCCGTATAATGTGACAGAGGGTAGAGGAAGGGTTGTGGGTCTTTTTCTGCTGAAGACCATACACTTGGACTTAGGGATGAAGAGGCGGAAACCCACCGACGTCGCCCACCTCTCCACCCGGTAGATGGCGAGCTGCATTTGCCGTTGAACGACAGACGGTTCTCGCCCTGCGAAGTAGATTGCAAGGTCATCCGCGTAAATGGAAGAGCGGATGGTGGGTGGAAGGCATTGTGAGACCGTGCTCATCACGACGGAGAAGCAGAGAATACTGAGGATGCTTCCCTGTGGGACCCCGTCCTCCTGTATAAAGGTGTCAGAGAGGACTGAGCCCACCCGGACTTTAAAGGTCCGGGAAGAAAGGAAGCCCCTGATGAGGGTCGGCATGGCTCCGACGAGGCCCAGATGTCGGAGCTGACCGAGGATCATTGCTCGACGTGTGGTGTCATAGGCCTTCTGGATGTCAAAAAAAATTGACAATACGAACTGTCCATTGTCGAAGGCATCCTGTATGTCTCGGCTGAGAAGCAGGAGGGGATCAGTGGTGGAGCGGAATTGTCTGAAGCCGGACTGGGTAGACGGGAAGGAATTGCTATGTTCAAGGACGAACGATAATCGCGTAGCGACCATTTTCTTGAGGATCTTGCAGGCACAACACGTCAGGGCGATTGGTCTGTAGTTTGTGGGGTCCAGGGAATCTTTGCCGGGTTTGGGGATAGGGATGACGTGGGCCTCCTTCCACCCAGAGGGGAAGGCGCCCTCTATCCATATGCGATTGTATAGGTCTAGCAGGAAAATTTGTAAGGTAGAGTGGATGTGCTGGATCATGCCGTACGGAATACCGTCCGGACCGGGACAAGGGGATCGTCGAGAGGCCAGTGCCGCCTGTAGTTCACGCATGGTAAACAATCGGTTGTAGGTGCTGTCTATGGACGGTGGAGAGGGGCGATCGTCAGGGGAGGGTACGGAATTGGCTGCAGAGGAAGAAACGGCGGCGAAGGTAGAAGCAAGGTGGTTTGCCACCGACTTGGGCTCACATAGGAGTCCGTCGTTAGTCCGGAGGACCGGGGGTCGGGAGGGGAAATGTCGCCTCTCGACGCCCCGTACCTTCTTCCAGATGGTAGCCGAAGGCGTGTTGGCGGTGATGCCGGACACAAAGGCACGCCAAGAGGCTCGGCGCTGCTATCTTCATTGTGCGCGGGCGATGGCCCTGACCCGCTGCATCTCCGTGCGATGGATGGGGAGTCGCGTCCGGTAGAAGCGCCGAGTTGCCTTCCTCTTGGCGCGCACGGCCTCCGCGCACTCCGGGGTCCACCAAGGCACCCGTCGGGCGCGGGGGTAGGCGGAGGATTGTGGTACGCTAGTGCTTGCGGCCGCTAAAACGACAGATTCGAAGTATGTGATGCACTCGTCGATGGATGGGAAGTGGGCAGTTGTAAGTGGTATACGTGTTGTCGCGGAAGCGGGCCCAATTCGCGTTGGTAGTAACCCACCTTACCGGTACCCGAACAGTCTGGTCGGGTCGATTGAGGGTGAGTTGAATGGGGAGATGGTCACTTCCATGGTCCTCTCGGAGGACTTGCCACGTGAAGTCTAGGAGGGCATCAGTTGAAACGAGGGACAGGTCTATACAGGATGGAGTGCAGGTGGTGGCATGGTAGAATGTAGGAGAGCCATCCTTGAGGCATTCGAAGGAGAGCTCGGTCATGACAGATATCAGGGTTGGGGCCATATAGGTGGAGTGTGTGTCGCCCCACAAAGGGTGGCGACTATTGAAATCGCCCAGTAGTAGGAAGGGCCTAGGGAGTTGTTCTACGACTTCCACCAGGTCGTCGCGGGAGACTTGAGCGTGGGGGGGGGAGGTAGATTGAGCAGACGGTGTACTGTCTATCCAGGGAGAGCCGGACGGCAGTCACCTGTAGCGGGGACCGGATGGAGGGATTGTAGAAGGGGACTGCGTAGTGTACGAGGATGGCAGCTCCCCTTCGAGTGCAGGTAGGGGGCGGGGTGGCGATGCAAAAATAACCAGTAGGGCAGGGCATGGGCCTGGTCCCCAGGATTAGCTCCTGGAGACAGACACACACCGGACGGGAAGTGGCAATCAAGGAGTTAAGGCCTTCATAGTTCGCAAATATTCCTCGACAGTTCCAGTGGACTATTGTGGTTTTCGGGGGATCCATTAGTTGATGAAGGGGGATGGGTAAAGGTGTAGGCGCTAGGAGGTTGGAGTGTGAAGGGAGATCTGGAGTTCGCGAAATTGAAGGCTGGGTCGGGAACATTGCTGGCTATCTACCGTTCACCAGGGAAGGAATCGGTCGGCCCGTCGAACCCCGCGGAGGTTGCGGGGTCGAGTCGGCCGAGCGAGACCGGAGGCGTGGATCACGGCAGGCAGAGGAACATCGTGGGCTGAGAGGGTCAGAAGTGCTTTGACGGGCTTCTATTGTCGGGCCAGGAGGGGGTACGTTAACCTCAAAAGTGGCGCTACCCCGCCTGTCCGGGGTCTCACGGCGGACCCTAGGTGGTGACAGGGGGTACCAAAAGAACCGGGCGAGTGGGAGGGAGGGCATACTCAGGGTGGCTGACAAGGAGGGGGCTGGGGATGTTGGGGGGGTAGGTACTATGGAGGTGGAAGGAGGTGAACCAGAGTGGTCTCGTGGAGGGGTGGAGAAAATGGCACCAGGAGGCAAGGGCAGATCCATGAGACTCGTGGGCGTGGGCGCGGCCGAGCTTCCCTCAGCCACACCGTGCAGCTGCGCCAGGGCCGCATCCACTGGATCCTCGGGGGAGAGGATATTGTTCGGACTAGCTCTCGTCATACGCAGCGGGTCGTGGATTTCAGCCACTATTGTCAGAGTCTGTGGGGGTAGAGTGGTGGGACTTCTGCGATGGGGAGAGATGGACATAGTAGACGTGGTGGGCGATGTGAGGGTCCGAGCCGTCTTCTTGGTTCTAGAGGAAGAGGAAGAGAGAAGTTGGAAGGCCGGAGGGTCCGGCGACACGCTCCGGCGTCTCCACCTGAACGGCTTGCTCCGGGCGGCAGGTTCGGGCGTGTGCAGGGAGTACTCGGAAGGCAGGGTTTGAGGTGGATGGGACCTGGTTGTCCTGGTCCCAGACTCCTGGGGGATTCGTGGCAGGTAAGGTGCGGGACGAGGAGGAATGGTGGGGGGACAGGAGACCGTCGGGTCCTGCGAGGATTTTCTTTGGGGGAACAGGGAGCAGTGGCTGGGGGGGGGGTTCGGCGGCAGGCCAGGGCGGCGTGCCGAGATGATAGAGCCGAGAGCAGCGGCATAGGACACCCCCGGCTTCACCTCCCGACTCCGCACCCTGTCTCGTGCCTCACGGGAGCTAGGAAAGTCCGTCACTTGTAGGCCTCGGACCTCCTTCTCGAACTTGAAGAAAAGGCAGTCGCGGGATGAAAAGGGGTGTGCGCCTTCACAGTTGGAGCATTTGGGTGTGTTGGGGCACCTGTCAGGGTAAGCGAGTCGTCCACAGTGAACACAGTTGATGCGGCTGCCGACAAACGGAGCTAACGTGTCCAAACTTATTGCATTTAAAGCAACGGGTCGGGTCTGGGATGTATGGGCGGATAGAGAACTCGCATGACGCGCGGTCTCCCATACCCCATACAATGCGGCCGGGGGGGATTAGTGTATTGAAAGTAAGGAGCAGACGTGGGGTGGGGGAGGGAGTGCCTTCCTGTCGGGATGTGAAGCGATAGATCTTAGTGACTCCTTGGGGTACGAGGTCCTTCAGGAGCTCGCTCACTGCGATCGACAATAGGCGGGTGGCGTAAATAGTGCCCTGACTCTGGTTCAGGCGGGGGTGTGGGGAAACGGACACCGAGCATCCAAGGACCTCAGTAACGGAAAGTAGGGCTTTTGTCTCTGCGGCTGAGCGTGATTTTACGACGAGGGAGCCATCCCTCTGTGGGCGTACGTCATAGTGGATGGAGTTGCTGTGGGTTCGGATCGCCTGGAACGTCCGTTCAGAGTTGGTCGGGAGGGACCCAGATGTAGGCCGAATCACCAGGAATTTGTGGATACTTGGAAGGGAGAGGGAGGCTGTAGAGTCGAAATGGACTGGGATATTCAACGGTCGATAGGACGGCCGTGAATGCCGGCTCCCCCGTCCGCCGCTAGGCTCTCTCCGTGGGGAGGTGGGCTGACAGCGGGTGAGGGGGGCATATGGGGAGAGCAAGAAGCCGGGTTGTAGGGGCAAGTCCTCGGTGGAACTTGACTTGCCCGAAGGTGGCTGAAGTGGGCTGGGGCGAGACCCCTGCTCCAGTGTGTGTAGGTCCAAGGGCATAGTCGAGGGACGGACTGGGGTCGGCAACGGGAAAGGAGAGTGCAAGCGTTCCGCTTCCACAGGGGGGTCAACCCCACTAGGTTGCGGTCTTCCAGTGGTAAAGGACTCGAGGGCCTGGTTGCCCACCACCCGAGTGTTGAGAGTAGTAGTAGTCCGGGAATGAGAAGTAGTCGTCGTAAGCCGAGGGGGAGAAGTATCCATAGCGAAACAAAAGAGAACTTCATCCCCCGCGCGCATCCAGCCACCACCGACTCCAACAAGGGAAAGGCGAATCGTGGGCACACTTGGTCCCACCGCCGATAGATGTCACGCAGGGGAGATACACCCGTACCCAGTCCCTGTGCCTGAAAGGCGGCCACTCTCATCCAACGCGCGGTGAAAAGTGGCAGGGACAGGGTTTGGGTTTGGTTGGAAAGCGACAAGGGTGCAGGGCAACCACCTCCCACACACAAGGGCCAAGGAAGGGGTCAAAATCAAGGTCCAAAGAACAACGCCAAAAAACAGAGAGAAGCCAGAAAGAATGGGTTAAAGGAGAAAAAGAAAAAGCAGCAGGAGATCAGCCGGGTCCCCAAACGGATCCAATGGTCCACGAGGGCAGAGAAAGCCCTTACACCGAAGAAAGGTGTATTCCCACATTCGCCACAGAGGGACGCGCCCTATCGCTCCGGACAAAGCAAAGGGAGGCGCAAGGTCTGGAGAATATGGAGGATGTGGAAGTTTTTCCCACCCAAACTCCTCAATTTTTGCAGAATTGATCCGAGCGGTATGAGGACGTGCGTTGTCGTGGTGGAACACGATTCCTTTCCGATTAACCAAAGAAGGTCTCTTTTCTTTTAGTGCAGTGTCCAATCGATCCAGTTGTTGACAGTAGACTTGAGCGGTGATTGTTTGGTTGTGTGGTAAGGTTTCAAAGTGTATTATACCACCTTTATCCCACCAAACACTAAGCAACACCTTCCGAGGGTGAAGATTTGGTTTTGGCTGTGGTGTCGCTGGTTCTCCGACACAAACCCACTGTCGACGGCGCTTAACATTCTGGTACAGTATCCACTTTTCATCACCAGTCACTAAACGGTGCAAAAACGGATCTTGGAGTAAACGGGAATGAAGAGCTGCGCTAATGTTTATCCGCACCCTCAGATTGTCGACCGACAATTCATGTGACACCCATTTTCCTAACTTAGGCACTTTCCCGAGTTGTTGCAAATGTCGATAGATGGTGGACGGGGATGAATTGAGTTTCTGGGCCAATTCTTCGACAGTTTTTGAACAATCTTCTTCAAGTGCGGCTAACAGCAAGTCATCATGAAACTCAGCAGGGCGTCCAGAGCGTGCTGCATCTGTCAAACAACAGTCACCATTCCTAAACTTTTGAAACCATCTTTGACATTTCCTCACATGCAGAATATCGTTGCCATAAACGTCCTGAATGTTTCGCGTTGCTTCTGTAGCATTATTCCCTTTTTTGAACTCGTAAAGCATTATATGCCTGATATGCTCTTCTGATACCGCCATATTTATGAGGGGTTCACATAAAGCAAAACACACGTCTTCACTGGTGAAGGTCTGTAAAGTATGTAGCGAAACACGATAGAACTCCTCTTAGATATAACCTTCGGAAAATTTATGCTTAAACAGAGTAGGACTAATTTAAACTCAATCTATCGTAAAAAACGACATTACTTATGGGATGACCTGATAGAATCAGTACTCGGGTAATTCCTTAATTTAAGGATTAAGAGTGTGAAACGCTGAAGGTTAGATAAAAGCTACATTTTTCATAGAAGATTTCAGATTTGAGACAAGACTTCTGAGTAAGGGACTTAAAATAATAGCAAAGGCCGTCCAGACGGGTTCATCGACCGGACTCATTCATTATAATAAGAGTAATGTAAAAAAGCTTTCAGGATACACATGTTTTATCAAGATACAGAATGGCTTAGGCTAGTGTAGGATTAGGCTAATGAATATTTTCTCTGGTGTTTTTCATACAGTTACAACGCCACCCCTACGATATTACAATAATTGAAAACATGGAGCCCACGAAAGAGCATATTCGACATGTGATGCTTTACGAGTTCCATAAAGGATCTAACGCTAGTGAATCCGTAAGAAACATTCAGAGTTTATGGAAATGATGATGTGAGCAAATGGATGTGTAGGAGATGGTTTGAGAAGTTCAGAAATGGAGACTTCAGTCTGAAAGATTATCAACGAACAGGACGACCAAATGAGTTAGATAGAGTTGCTGAAAGCAGCAGTGGAGGAAAACCTAACGGTAACTAAGAAAACTTGGCCTGCAACTAGGCGTTAGCCATATGACCATTCATCGTCATTTGAAGCTGTTAGGAAAAGTAGTGGAGGTTGAAAAATGAGTTCCGCATGATTTGTCACAAACGAATCTTCAACATCAAATCGATATTTGCACATCACTGCATTCTCGGCAACTGCAGGCACCGTTTTTGAATCGGATCGTCACTGGGGATGAAAAACGAGTCCTCTATAATAATAAGCGTCGACATCAGTGGCTTATCCGTGAAACAAAGCCTGAACCTCAGCCAAGAAATGGACCCCATCCAAAGAAAGTTTTGCTATGCGTTTGGTGGGATATGCAAGGAATTATTCATTTTGAGCTTCTGCCAGATAACCAAACAATCACAGCTGAAGTCTACTGCCAACAACTCCAACGAGTGAAGATGCCCAACGAGTGAAGATGCATAACAAGAAAAACGTCCTGCAAAAAATCGCAGAGGTGTTCTATTCCACCAGGATAACGCGCGCCCTCACACTGCTCGATTCACCACTGCCCAATTGGAGGCATTTGGTTGGGAAAACATGCCTCATCCACCTTATTCTCCGGACATCGCACCGTCAGATTACCATTTATTCAGAAGTCCGCAACACCACCTAGATGGACAAAAGTTGCAATCCAGGGAATCTATCGAAAACGAAGTGATCGCTTTTTTTTAACTCGAAACGAAGGGATTTCTTCGAACGTGACAAACTTTTCTACAGGTGGGAGAAGGTTATAGAAAAAGAAGGGAATTATATTGATGATTAATTTGTCATTATGTCATTTAATTTTCGTTCTGAATGAACTAAAAACGAGCAGAATATATATTACAACTTTATACTTTACTTCTAAGGATATATATATATATATATATATATATATATATACACGCAGAACAATTTTTAAGTCCCCATACAGGCAACAAATTTGCTTAAAAAAAAAACCAACCTTATCTTTAGTTTTCAAAACAAGATTGCGCAATGACTAGAAATTACAGAGTTTTCAAAATGAAATAATTAGAAGGGTCCTTTCCAACATAGGGCGAAAATTTAGAAATTCAAGAGTTCACACATCGACCTTCAGAGTCGGTGAATAATAATAATGTATAAAAGCAGTTATTGTTTTATTACCTTCATCGATAAAGGAATTTTAAATGCAAAAGAAAAACAAGCAATAAATTGGGAACTAGGGGCTTGTAGGACTCGAACCCGCGTCGCGTGGTTTCAGAGTCAACGCTTCTACCAATCATGCCACTCATAACCCACGAGAAAGCTCGTTCAGGCGAGGACAATAATTAGTAGGATGTTTGTCCATTATCCATTCAACTTCTTCAACTCTACGGAGGATATGAATGCTTTTGAAGCACGACAACCGCACTTAAATAAGATGGGAAGGAACCAGAAAAAATAGGAACGGATTCGAATCCTAATAGCTCATAGTTCTGTACTTTACTGCCCCTTCCTTTCCTACCTTCATTGATGTAAGTACTTTGTGCGATATATATTTCATGCCAGTAAAAATGATCATCGTATGGAATATATCACGCATGAACACGCACGATTTTGCATAATATAAAAATTACCCCACAATCTATGGAAAACACCTCTGGAGGCAAAAGCGTTGAGTATTCCCTTGGCTATTAAAATCTCCACCAAGTCGTACTAACGTTTATTCTGTCGTAGCGTGGTACTAGCGCATTCGTCTTCTACTCAAAAAGACTGAGTTCGAATCCTTGCATTATGTAAAATCGTGAGTGTTCGTGCATGATATATATATATATATATATATATATATATATATATATATATATATATATATATATATATATAGGTACAGGGTGTCCGAGAATTATCTGTACAAGTTTTGGCTGTTATTAAAAGTCAACCATGAAGTGTAGAAATTCCAGTGTTGTCCCATTTTACAGAGAATCTCATTAAGTTTTTTCTGATACCAAGTTTTGACAAGTTTTTAGAAATTCCAGTGTGTCCGAACATTATCTGTACAATTTCATCTTTTAATAAAATTCTCGATAACACACGTAAAATTCTTAAACAAGATTATTTAGAATCTGTATTTTCAAAAGTTTCTTTTATTAAAGTAACGTTGTTACAAACATTCGATATGTGCACCATCAGTGATTCGCAAAACATCCAATCGATAATCCAAATGTTGCCATGTACGATGCAGCATATCCACATCAATTCGCTCAATAGCAGCTGTGATTCTTGCTTTTAAATCATTAATGTCTGTCACCCGCGTACAAAAAAGAAAAAACTTGTCAAAACTTATTAGAAAAAACTTAATGAGTTTCTCTGTAAAATGGGACAACATTGGAATTTCTACACTTCATGGTTGACTTTTAATAATAGCCAAAAATTGTACAGATAATTCTCGGACACCCGATAGATAGATAGATAGATAGATAGATAGATAGATAGATAGATAGATATACACAGGGTGTCCCAGAATTAACTATCTATTTCAATGAAATCGGACAAATTTAAAAAAAAAACACTTTTATTTATGTTTATCATGTGTTAAAAATGTATAAATTTCTAAATTTTTTTCATAATTTTATTTTCATAATTTTTTTCATTATCTGGTCCAATGAAAGACCGTTTGAAGTCATAGAATGGCAGAGAGACTCTCCAAAAGTTAACGTGTGGCTTGGAATGACCAAATCCAAAATTTATGGCCCATTCTTCTTTGCGGAAGCAACTGTAACAGGTACCGTCTACCTTGATATGCTTCAGCAGTTTCTCGAACCACAGCTTCTTGATGATGGCATTCTTGATAATGTTGTGTTTCAACAAGATGGAGCACCATGTCATTATGCTCTAATTGTTCGAGAATACCTCAACAGACGCCTTCCGAATCGGTGGATTGGACGTGGAGGACCTCGACCTTGGCCTCCGCGTTCTCCGGATTTGACACCCCTGGATTTCTTTGCATGGGGTTTCATAAAAACAAAGGTTTATCGCCAAAAGATCATAGTTTAGCTGAACTTAAAGAACGCATCCAGTTGGCAGTGCGGGAGATAACACCTGAAATGCTTCAAAATGTGTTTCGCAGCGCTGAGGATAGATTTGAAATTTGCAGAGATACAGACGGTGCACATGTTGAAACTTCTCAATGAAGTTTTGACTTATGATTTATAAATCTATTTGTTTTTGTATCATAATTTTGTAATAAACACAAAATTATGTCAATTTTTATTAAATTTGTCCGATTTCATTGAAATAGATAGTTAATTCTGGGACACCCTGTGTATATAATATATACATAATATATATATATATATATATATATATATATATATATATATTTCAACTGCAAAGAACACGCACTATAATTAACGTAAAGAACGACGCTTGTATAGGAGAACATTCCGCGCAAGATGAGGAGGGAGAACGAACAAATGAAAAAATGAGGTAACCACCCGGGATCTTCCGATTGCCGGTCAGATATGATAACCACTACACCATGGTCCTCACTCGATCAGAAGTCTTAATTCTCCTACATACGCGCAGAAACCAATGCCCCGAGGGGGGCACCTCCGCAACTATATACACATTTCAACTGCAAAGAACACGCAGTATAATTAACGTAAAGAACGACGCTTGTATAGGAGAACATTCCGCGCAAGATGAGGAGGGAGAACGAACAAATGAAAAAATGTGTGTATTATATATATATATATATATATATATATATATATATATATATATATATATATAGAAACGACGTAAGTATAGAGGAGTGTTCTGCACACGAGGAAGAGAAATAACAAACAAATGAAAAATAAGGCACACTCCTCTATACTTACGTCGTTTCTATACGTTAATATACTGCGCGGTCATTGCAGTTAAATGTGTGTGTATATATATATATTATATATATATATATATATATATATATATATATATATACAGGGTGTCCATAAATGATCACCCTGATTAAAGCATGCTATGACTTTTAAATAAACAGTCGTATTCAAACACAGTTTTAATCATAAGTAGATAAACATACAAAGTTTTGATACATAGTTAATGAACTTAATAAGCTTCCACATGTGCACCCCTAGTGACACGTAAAATGTCTAAACGGTATTCACACTCACGCCACACATTTTCCAACATTTGTGGGTTAACTGTTGCAATTGCATCCGTAATGTGTTCTCGCAATGTCCTGATATCTGGAACAACTGTTGCATAAACCAAATCTTTAACATGACCCCAGAGAAAGAAATCCAGCAGGGTAATGTCTGGTGATCTTGGGGGCCATGGGATTGGCCCGTCCCTGCCAATCCATCGATTTGGAAATGTTGCGTCGAGAGTTTCACGAACAACATGCGCCCAATGAAGGGGTGCCCAATCTTGTTGGAAGACGACAGTTGGCTGCCTGGGTTGCAGCTGGGGGATGGCGTAATTGGTGAGCATATCCAGGTACACAGGTGCGGAAACAGTGTTTTCAGCGAAGAAGAAAGGACCAATTATCTGGTCATGCATTAATCCACACCAGACATTGATCTTCGGACTGCCCCGAATATGCTCCCTTACGGCAGGTGGGTTTTCCGATCCCCAAATACGCACATTGTGTCTATTGACTCTACCACTAAGATGAAACGTAGCCTCGTCTGAAAAGCAGACATGTAACAAGAAGCCATTAACCTCGTCAATGCTGTTCAAAATGTCAATAGCGAATTGTTCACGTTTTGGACGATCATCAGACCAGTTCTTGAGCAATTTGTACCTTGTAGGCGTGTAACTTCAAACGTTTGTGTAACACCTTGTGCACCGTAGACTTCGGTATCTTTAGTTGGCATGAAGCTTGTCTCACCGATTTCCTTGGTGACCGTGTGAAAGCAGTTTGAATGTTTTCCACCGTCCCATCGGAAACTGATGGTCTACCACTGCTCTTTTCCTTTTCCACGTTTCCAGTTTCCAAGAATTTTTTCATCCATGACTTAATTAACTTCACATCAGGTGGATTCTTTCCATATTTTGTTCTGAACCTTCGCTGAACACTGACAGGAGATTTTGTTTCTGCAAGCCACACAACACATTGTGCCTTCTCTGTCACAGACGCCATCTTAACTGAACAGCTACTACAGCGCTCCTAGCGGCGAATGCGGTAGACGACACACACCAGCACAGAAACTCTATGCGTGTACGAGATCACCTGTAAAAAGAAAACGGATGCAAGATTCATCATTAAAACATGAGAGCATACTGTTTTCAGGGTAAACATTTATGGACACCCTGTATATATATATATATATATATAAATACAGGGCGTCCCAAAAAAATGTACACACACTTTAAATAATTATAAAGGCAGTGTTTATTAAAATACATTTCATTTTCAAAATGTAATAGAATCTACAGACATTATTTAATTGTTTTGTCAACGCCTGTTTTCAAACTGACGTCCGTTCTGGTCCAGGCCACTGCTGATAACGCGAAGCAATGATCGCAAACATCACGAAACATTTCGTTTGGTATTTGTGTGCATTCTCGTTCAATGGTTGCTCTCAATTCAGCGACTGTTTGCAGGTTTTATAGCGTAGACTTTGTCTTTTAAGTATCCCCATAAAAAAAAAGTCTAGTGGTGTGAGGTCTGGTGAACGCGGAGGGTATTCTACGAAACCCCTTCGTCCAATCCACATCCACATCGTGCCAAGTACCACTCGCAATACTCCACTCTTCGGTCCGGATCATCTTCATTAATAGCATGACTAATCTTGGAATGTAACTTTTCCATTGACAGCGCTTCAAATGCGTTGGACAGACGATTCTGAAATTCCTACCTCACGACTCGCTTGCCGCACAGATTTTCTTGGACTTTGGTGGTACGTTTTCCAGTACTCGTTCTTGCTTTGTGGGGCTTGTCGATGTCCGTGGTCTTCCGGAACGCTTCTTGTTGGACATTCTGAACAGTTTCCATCGGCTTCAAACTTATCTCTAATTCGAGTGATGGTAAGTCGCGTTGGTGGATCTGTTTGAAACTCCCTCCTAAACTGTCTTTGCACTTCAACTGCGTTTTCACACTTCCAGTAGCATTTTAGAATGAATTTCCTTTGTTCAAAGCTTAGTCTGACTGCCATTATTAATTCTAATGGGTTTAACTTGGAAAGAAAGAAAAATCAATTGACTATCAGCTGTTCAAAGTGTGTATACATTTTTTTTGGGACGCCCTGTATATATATTAAAAAAAAAATATATATATATACTATTTATATATATGAAAATTATTTCACGAAGGTAACACGTGAAAAATATTTATGATGAATAAAAACCACGAAGGAAAGGAAACACAAAATGGTGCTCAAGCGCTTTCGTCTAATACATCCTCAGGAACACTGAAGTACTAAAAGGTTAAGCCTATATATAGGTTACAGAAAAAAAAAGAAAAAGAAACTTAACATACATACACACACACACACATATATATATAGATATATATATACATACATATCTATATACAAATACATACACACATACATACATACATATATATACAATAAACGAGAAGTAAAATAATAAAAAAATTATAAAAAAAATTATTAAAAATTAAAACCTTAAAAGATTTACCAGTGAGGCGTACAGATTTTGTGAAGGAAAAATATCGATTTTTTAGCACAAGATCAAATGGATTATAAAAATAAGTTCAAATGGATTATAAAAATACAAATTTATACTGTCCGGGTTTTAAACAATGTGTCCTATGGTCAGGTTTTCGATATATAAAAAAATAATAAAAAAATAAAATGCAAATTAAAAGTTAAGTAGAAAACAAGTTTACCAAAGATTTAATGTTTTACACTTCTTATCTATATCTGTTTTAAAGGAATTCAACATAACAGGATCGAGTTGAAAAAAGACCTTTGCTTATGTTGAAGTTTTTGAAAGTTTGGATAATGGCAGACTCAAGAATATTTCTATTAACAATGTTGCTTGAAATGGAATAAACTGAAGCATTATTCCAATCAATTACAGTGGGCTAACTCTGACAAATGGACAAAAAGGGCACTGGACAACTGTCCTGTTCTAACGGAATATTGATGCTGTTTTATACGTGTGTGCAAATCCTTTCCCGTCTGACCTATGTAAAGGAATCACATTGTTTACAACCAATTTTATAGATAATGCCTGAATTATTGGTAGGGCTATTTTTTACTATGATATTTTTTTCACAAATATTGTTATATGAAAATACTACATTAATATCCAAAAGTTTAAGTACATTACAATGCCTAAAAAGCCCGGGAAAAATGGAAGTACTAAAATATTTTTTGCAAAGTACGAGTGTTAATATTGACACGATAGAAAGTTCGTTTTGCCTTGTTGAGACAAGATTCCATAAACGCAGATAGATAACACAAATCACTTCCAATACCGTTGATTTTTTCCAATTCGGCATCGATGTATTCCGGACTGGCGATCCTAAGGCGCGGAGAAACATTGATGAAAATATGGCCTTCTTAGTGGGTATCATGTCCCGAGTAAAAGTGTACGTAGGACAAATTGTTTGTCGTTTTCCGATAGATACTAAACTTAAAACCTGGGCTTTCCCTATGTACACGCACATCCAAAAATGGGATTGAATTGTCTTGCTCAACTTCTATGGGCTAGGGCTATGGGCTATGGGCAACCCCTTATCGCCCCTCCTCTCCAATATTTATATGGAGTTTTTTCGAAATTACCTATATTCCGAGAATCCTGGGGGTTGGCATCCCTTGGTTGCGGTACGTCGACGATATTTTGTGTATCTGGCCATGAATCGTGACCTGGATAGCTCCTCCTCAGTTAAATGATCAAGTCCCCTTCCATTAAGTTTTACTTTAGAAGTGAGCAAGACAATTCAATCCCATTTTTGGATGTGCGTGTACATAGGGAAAGCCCAGGTTTAAGTTTAGTATCTATCGGAAAACGACAATCAATTTGTCCTATGTACACTTTTACTCGGGACATGATATACCCCCACTAAGAAGGCCATATTTTCATCAATGTTTCTCCGCGCCCTTAGGATCGCCAGTCCGGAATACATCGATGCCGAATTGGAAAAAATCAACGGTATTGAAGTGATTTGTGTTATCCATCTGCGTTTATGAGGAATCTTGTCTCACAAGGCAAAACGAAACTTTCTATCGTGTCAATATTAACACTCGTACTTTGTCAAAATATTTTAGTACTTCCATTTTTCCCGGCTTTTTAGGCATTGCTAATGTACTTAAACTTTTGGATATTAATGTAGTATTTTCCATATAACAATATTGTGAAAAATATCATAGTAAAAAATAGCCCTACCAATAATTCAGGCATTATCTACAAATTGGTTGTAAACAATGTGAATTCCTTTTACATAGGTCAGACGGGAAAGGATTTGCACATACGTATAAAAACAGCATCAATATTCCGTTAGAAACAGGACAGTTGTTCCAGTGCCCTTTTTGTCCATTTGTCAGAGTTAGCCCACTGTATTGATTGGAAAATGCTTCAGTTTTATTCCATTCAAGCAACATTGTTAATAGAAATATTTCTTGAGTCTGCCATTATCCAACTTCAAATAACTTCAACATAAGCAAAGGTCCTTTTTCAACTCGATCTGTTATGTTGAATTCCTTTAAAACAGATATAGATAAGAAGTGTAAAACATTAAATCTTTGGTAAACTTGTTTTTCTACTTTATTAACTTTTAATTTGCATTTTATTTTTATTATTTTTTTTATATATATCGAAACCTGACCAAGGCAGCATTGTGTTAAACCCGGACAGTATAAATTTGTATTTTATAATCCATTTGAACTTATTTTTATAATCCATTTGATCTTGTGCTAAAAATCGATATTTTTCCTACAAATCTGTACGCCTCACTGGTAATCTTTTTAAGGTTTTAATTTTTAATAATTTTTTTATAATTTTTTATATTTTTACTTCTCTGTTTATTGTATATATATGTATGTATGTATGTGTGTATGTTTTGTATATATAGATATGTATGTATATATATATATATATTATATATGTATGTGTGTGTGTGTGTATGTATTTATTTTTTCTTTTTTTCTTTCTGTAACCTATATATAGGCTTAACCTTTTATGTACTTCAGTGTTCCTGAGGATGTCATTAGACGAAGCGCTTGACACCATTTTGTGTTTCCTTTCCTTCGTGGTTTTATTCATCATATATATATATATATATAATAATTATATATATATATAATATATATATATACACACACATACTGTATATACGCTATTCGTGGTGGCGTTTCCAGGCTTTGTCAAAAATAAGAGAATCGAGAACTTGCATACCCACCCCTAATCAGGGGTGGGACTGAGAGCAACCTGGGCCCTCGGGTATAATGAAGTCCTGGCCCCTTCAAATCAGGATTTTTTTCATTATTAACCTTTGGTTAGCTTCCACCCGAATTATTTCATTCTGACGAAGGTCAAGCTTTTCACCCCACCTTAGACCTACAGTTTAACGTGGAATCCGAACCACGCCCCCACCAGCAGCCCAGCGTCTTAACCACTAGGCCACCTAGGGTACCATTTATCTACAACCAACTTTCTTTATTGTATGGAAGGATGAACAGCTGGGTTTTGCTGCGCGCCGGCTGCCGTCACCAGGTCTCGAACCCGGGGCCGATGGATTCGTAGTCAGCGACGCTAACCACACCACCACCGAAGCGCATAACCACTACAATCCGATTAGACACTTGACACAATTGAGAAACACACTCGCTGTTTTACGATGACTGCCGGGCCCCCTAATGGCCCGGGCTCTCAGTCCATGCCAGATTGCCGACCGGTCAGTCCGCCCCTACCCCTAACAAACCTCTTCCATTTCAACCTACTTGCAATCACTTTCTCGTGCGTCACCCAGATCACGTCCTCACGCAGTCACTCACCCATTCTCGACCTCCCTCTCCTCCTCCTACCTTCGCAAACACTCTTATACTCTCTTTCCACAACTCTGTCATTTTCCATTCTTTCAACACGTCCAAACGACCTAAACACACTTTCCTCAATTTTCAGTGCCACTAACTTATGACCACCACATCTATCCAGAACCACAACGATTTCTCACTATCAATCTGGCGCACACCCACACACACACACACACACCACACACATCAACACCTCAGGTTATCCATCTCAACTGCTTTTACTCTCGACTTCTCCCTTTCGTGCCATGTCACTGTTTCAACATCCATACAAAAGTGTCGGTACTAACACCCACTTCCTCACAACCGCTTTTAAACGAACCCGCTACCTTTTTCCTCACAACCGCTTTCAACGAACCCGCTACCTTTTTTTCCTCGATTCACTCTACTATTAACTTCATCCGCACTAGTACCTCTTTTTGCTCAAAACACATCCCAAATACTTAAAAGACCACCACCTCTAGTACTTACTATTTACCACCACACAACAGTCCGAATTTCCCCTCTTCACAATCAATAACTTGCTTTTACCACATTTACTTCCAACAGTCTTCTCCCACACACCGCCACAAAAACTCTTAACAGTCTCTTGCATAACAATCCACTCCGAGCAAATAGCACAGCATCATCCATATACAGCAGATTCGACAGACTCGACCTATTCTCATCACACACCAGATTCAATCGTCTTTCTAGCACTCACACTTTCACCTCTCTCATCACTCATCCATAAACAGATTGAACAGCCACGGAGACGCACACATCCTTGACGCAAACACTTGTATCAAGCCATTCATTCAGTTCTTTTATTGGCTCTCATATATGCACTGCTTCCATCATAGAAACCCCTCACCGGATTCACGAGTCTACCACCAACCCCACATATACCAAAACCTGCCACAATGGGCTAAAATACGTCGTAGCCTATCTCGTAACACTGCTTCCCGTTGATCAGGGAAGTTAGCGACACTGGGTCGGACAGTAGTTGGATAAAAGACGGATCGGATCCCATGCAAGCTGTGGGTCCCCTCCGTCATAAGAACTTAGATGTTGCTGAGGTGGTTAAACAACTCCATTAGTTGCATTTTTACCTGCCACAATGCTTCTCTTTACTCTCCAACACTCTTCCTCTCCGAACCCTCCTTGCTCGTGCTCACCAAGCACTCTGTAATGTCACGAATTCTTTCTATCACTATCCTACAACACCTTCCAATTACACTCAACGGACTTGTACCTTTGTAATTCTTAAATTCACGCCTTTCACCTTTCATTTTGTAGAATGGAACAATTGTTGCTTTCTTCCGGTTTTCAGGCATACTCCCATTTGTCCATGCTCTTTGACATATGTACCGCGAGAGCCGAAAGGGTAGACTCCACACGAACATGAAAACATGCGGTCCGCCCAAATGTACGAAGCTAGCTGTTTCAAAATGTCAACTCCAAGCAGTGATGTAGGATTTCTCTAGGTCGAAAAGAGAGAGAATACTGCTTGGAGACAAAGGCCTCGCATTTTAGACAGAAAACTTCAACTGGATTAGGTTGCCAGCGTAGATACAACCTCCTGGAACCACACTGGGAAAAGAGGATAATAACCTCCCTTTTCCTGATACCAGACTAACCGAACGTTTACCATCTTCCCCAAACCTTGTAACAAGCACTAGGTTAAATCCATGGGACGCTAGTTCACTGGATGGCTAGAGACTAGGAAACTAGAGTCGCTTTACAGAGATGGCAGAGCTTCGCATATGGGACATCGACAAGGGGTAGAAGACGTGCTCCACAGGAAAGGGAAAGCAGATCGGAGCTCCCGTAGGAAAAAGGAAGATTGTAACTCTCTGCTCCACCAGACGAGAAGTCCAAAATCCGTAACTCCTGCACTCGTCGGTGTCTGCCGAGTAACGGGGAAACTTCAGCCCTGCTCGACACAGCCACAAAGTAGATGGCGAACACGTTTGCCACAGCACTCGACTTGGCAACAAGCACACTATCCAAATTCATAACAGGAACCCGGGAATTCATCGTCGCCACGAACGACGACCAAGACCGACGGCGAGTCTCCTCTCCAGTCGACGGGTACGAACCTTCGCCTGACGAAAAAGGACCAGTTTAGTGGTCACATTTGTGATGACGATAACAGGTTGTACCAAGGTTGCCACTCCAAAATCTTGAAATAAAGCCATTTTAAAGAACTATGTAAAAATTAATATACTGATCAAATACATACGAGTAGATAGCAAAAACAAGTGCGCGCGTAGTGCAGCGTGCTCATGCAGCTGGTCAAATACACTGTGAATGTTTGGAAATTATCTGCCATGTCATAGAAATTGGGAGTCGTTTTAAAGACCACTACCAACGGGACAGATGAAATAAAAGCCGAAATAAATTGCCATTTACAGATGTAAAGTCAATCTATGAAACCAGTAATTCTACGTAATTCCTAAAAATTTCAGGCATTTCGCGTAATTCGATTAAGCGATTAATGACTTCGTGAAGGTTAGGTTAGTAATGCATATTACCCGTGTTTAAGGGTCACAGGTATTACGCGAAATGCCTGAAATTTTTAGGCATTACGTGAAATGACTGGTTTTACAGACTGACTAACAGTTTTAAATTTGAATCTGTATCCATATCGAACTTTATACTTGTATAGTACTGATGTGTTGGCAAAGGGCCGTAAGAATATTATTGCCCTGTGCCACGACATTATTGAATTTGATTACACAGTGTAACAATATATACAGTATATTTCATCATAATAGGGAGGGGGGTGGAAACACTCATTTAGGATGCTTCTTGTACGCAGAATATGTCGGGCATTCAGATGGAATGCCAGCAGCTCAGAGAGGCAATATGTGTAAGATACAAAGCCATTTTAAAACTCATAGTGGCAAAACTCATAGTGGCAAAACTCAGTGGCAAAACTCATAGTGGCAAAACTCATAGTGGCAAAACTCATAGTGGCAAAACTCATAGTGGCAAAACTCATAGTGGCAAAACTCATAGTGGCAAAACTCATAGTGGCAAAACTCATAGTGGCAAAACTCATAGTGGCAAAACTCATAGTGGCAAAACTCATAGTGGCAAAACTCATAGTGGCAAAACTCATAGTGGCAAAACTCATAGTGGCAAAACTCATAGTGGCAAAACTCATAGTGGCAAAACTCATAGTGGCAAAACTCATAGTGGCAACCTCGGGTGTACGCAGCCCTTATCGCCAGGCGAGTCATGCGGTTGCCATCTGAACACAATGGAACCTCTAATTTATCCAGCTACTAGAGGTACAGACTGAAGATCTACTGCATCAAGAATGAAAGCAAAACATTCTACAGCTTCATCGGCAATTCCTCCACAACTGACGACTGTCGCGAGGCCCCTAAATAGTGACCAATCGGCCTTGTCCAGGCGCCAACGAGGGACACGATAACAAGGTTGGCTCCTAGCTAGGAAGAGAGAAATGGGAAAGTGGTCGCTGCCATAAAGGTTATCGCCGCTTCGAGTACAATCCAATCGAGTGTCAGGGAAGCAGAAAGATCGGTCGATAGCTGTGAAGGAACCAGTTTGTACATGAAAGGGGATCGGTGCACACGTGTTAAAATTTTCAAGTCCAAATCTTTGTCTAGCGATGCCAGCAAAGTGCCTCTAGTATTGGCCAAGGAACTATCCCAGAGGGGATGACGGCCATACCATTTGTAACCACATTATAAACTACCTACCAATACACGTGAGCCATACTACGAAATTTGTGATTCGACTTATGTTAAAGGTCGATATAACCAGTTTAGATGTATTACTGTACTGTGAGCTAGTGTAAGTGCAGTTAATATTTGTATGTACACTTATCCAAAAACCCATTTTCCATTCTCCACTGGGTGTTACGACGTCTAAACTTGGGACCCAAAACATTCGAGTCAATTATACATACAATGATACATAGGCAATTATTATATGAGGAATGTTCAATGACATACTTTATACTTCCTGAATATTCATGGATAATTGTGGCTCTTATTTAATATCGCAACACCATTTAACACCAAAATAAATACACAATATATATTATTAATTATAGCGGGTGATTTTTTAAAACTAATTTTTTATTATTAACTAAAATAAAAGCATGGATTTTAATTGTATCTTCTCTACACATGGGGAATTAGTTCCCTAGTGCAAAACATGCTCCATGTGATGTCCTCTCAGCTCAAGATACTTGCGCGATACTTTGTTTTGTCCTCTGTTTCACTGCACACGAACAAAATTTTATAGTACTCTGGACAGAGTACAGTATCTGTTGAAGAGAGAAATTTCTTGTTCACTTGAGGCTTTCAATTCTTCTATTATGTGTGAATTATGTTTAAACACAAGTTACAGGGGTTTAGGTCTGGTGATGTTGGTGGCCATAATATTTCTTTAGCATAAACCGCAGAAAATTTGTTGGACAGGGTTCTTTCGTCGAAATTATTGTGCAAGTATCGTGAATTTAGAGGACATCACATAGAGCATGTTTTGCACTAGTGATTAGGGGTACTAATTCCCCATGTGTAGAGAAATACAGTAAAGCGTTCGTGCTTCTATTTCAATTAATAAAAAGTTACAAACCTTTTGAAGTGTCAGATGTTTAAAAAATTACCCGATACATTGATAATGGTCGACTCGAAGTTCAATAAATGTTTTGAGAGTAATACAAATTGTTAAGTTTCAAAAGAAATTTTCCAAATTAACTACGGTTTTGCCCAAAATTTTAATAAAAGATTGTTTTCGTCGAAACACTTGACCAAAAAAAAAATCTTTAATCTAATTTATTTATGAATTTTATCGAGTTTTCCCACATAAGGGTAATTAATTTAAAAATTCCCTAGCACTTAAATTATTATGCTCAGGACTTAATTTTGGCCAGAACTGGCCAGAATGTAGTTTCGGAAACTATTTATGCATGCTAAGGAGTGTAACAAAATTATTCTTCGGTTTTTAAGGATTATTTTTTTAGAGTTTTGAAATATGATATCAATGTAACAATTTTTCATAATCTAAACTCGGACAATGACCCAGGAACTCGCACGATTTAAATTCCTGCGAAAATCTGGGTGTAACTGTCAAAGAACGAGTTGAAGTAGCTCTCTGCAGTATTTGAAGAAACCCATACCTAAATTTAAGTGAAACATTGGTCAGAATTCTCAAATAGGTTTTGCAAAACATTGAAACTGACAGTTTGGTCGAATCTTGTCTTCCTTTCAAAATCGTGTTGAATTGGTATTGGAAGAATAAAGAAATAATACTGGTGGTTGGAGTTTGTCAGTTTTTAAATTTATTAAAATATTTCTGTTATTCCCCAAAAAATATTAAATAATTTGTAACATCCCTTACAGATATTTCTTATGCCCTCGTGTACTGGCGTTGGAAATTTTTCCAAGAGAAATGATCGAATTTATGTAAATATAAATTTAGGTTTAACAATAAAAACTATCGCAAATTTATTTACCGCATTTATTATAGGAATACAGATCACCCTCGCTTTATGCGGGGGTTGCGTTCCAAAAATAGTTCGCATAAGACCCACATTTATTACATGTATTTAATAGGGATGCGTTCCAGGACCTCTCCTGACCTCACTAAAAGAACCTTTAACACACTTCCTTAACAAATCCAATGAAAAATCACCTAATAAAAAATCGTCTGACATTATACAAAAAAAAACCTTAAAAGAAATAACAGCTAAGAAGTTAGGTGTGCTGTACCGCCTCTGCAGCTTCTTCCCCGCTCATTTTCTATCTCTGTACAGGGGTCTTGTCCGCCCCTGTACGGAGTATGCTTCTTATGTATGGGGTGGCAGCCACCCGGTGACTCAACCCGTACTTCACCGGGTGGAATCAAATTCATTTCGTCTCATCAATTCCCCGCCTCTTACTGACTGTCTTCAATCCCTCTCTCTCTTCGCTATCGCTATTATAACGGACAATTCTCTTCTGAACTATCTAACTGCATGCCTCCTCCTTTAAGGAGAGCAAACACCATCAGACTTTCGACATTCTCATTCTTTTTCTGTCCACCTCTCTAACGTAAGAGTTGATCAACATTTTCAAGCCTTCATCTACTCGACCGGTGAACTCTGGAATGTCGTGTATTGGTTTTTTAATAAAGATAATAATGACTAATAAGAATTTAATAATGATGATAATGTTTAAGAAATTTAATGCTTTGTACGTAAATAAAAATTTAATATGTTTTGTATGAAATTAAAAATATAAAAGACTAGCTGGCAATACCCGAAATGTGCCGAGGCTGGAGGCTGAGTGAAATGCCCACTTCAATCCTCGAACGGGGTGTGCCCTAGTTAGGTTGTTTTTCGTATTAGTATGTTATTGTGAATTTAAAATGTGTATCTCCGCGATAAAATGTTAATGATAGGTCCGCACTCGTGTTCCCCGGTTTGTTCAATTGTTTCTGCGTAAATAAAAAGTCAGTATATAGTAATAATAGTGTGTAATTATCCCTGGTTCCTTGGTTTTGTTCGAAATTTTAATGGCGCCCACCGGCTCAAGCGGTCTACCCGCGTTTATAAAGTACAGCGGAGCGAGTGTAAAGCGAAGAAAGAGCAATGATAAAAGTAATAAAGTAAAGTAAATAACGAAAAAAATGTTGAATTGTTCACTACAGGAACAATCTTCCTTAATCCATCTTTCCCTGTCTATGATCTTCAATCTTTCAAACGCAGTGTGTCTGGCCATCTCAAAAACCCTGAACCTTGATTTTGGCTCTCTTCTCCTACTGGGGGAGCGCTTTTGCAAGCATTCGACCTTGGCCCCTCCTTCCTGGATAAAAAAAGGTATTTACTCGAATACTCATTGCACTAAAGTCAACAGTAATGGCAAATCCACACACTACAAGATGAGAGCGATTAGCGTAAGCCCAAGCACAACAATGGACAATGCGACACTGAGTGAGGGAGATTGAGGAAGCGACCCTAAATCTAGTGTATTTTACCCTAAAATGGAAGCCCTGGGAAGCGTGCTGGCTACGTCAACGCTCCACCCGCACCAACTGCATAGCGGAGTCCGCGGGCACCTACATTGGTGGCACAAGCTTCGCACATCTAATCCGGCCAGTCGCATAATTGCAAATTTTTCTCGCACAAAGCGTGTGTGTGATAGAAGTAGGGTCGTCGCAAGTAGTATAGCCGCAAAAGGGGAGAGTGCAGGAATGTTGCAGGTTATTATGTAATGTTGCAAAGGGGAGTGGGGGTTGTTGCAAAGGGGGGAGGGGGTGTTGCAAAGGGGGTGGGGGAAAGGGGGTGGGGGAAAGGGGGGTGGGGGGAAAACTTGGAGGCGGCGTTATCCCCCAAGAGAAAGAAGGAGGAGGAGAGAAAGGAGGAGAGGTGTTCACCTGGCAGGAGCCAAGTGCACATTAAGACTTCCAGCCGGGCTGGCGTTGTTTTATAGGCTCCTAATCAGCCAGTTGGCGTAAATGGCTTGAGTTGCCAGATACCGCGATACCATTGTATACATTATTATAGACTCCTAATCAGCCAGTTGGCTGGTTATCAGATACCTCTTTTTAGCAGTATTATTGCATACATTATTATTATATACGCCTAATCAGCCAGTTGGCTGAGTTGCCAGATAGCGCCATGTATTCCATTGTATACACTGTTATAGACTCCTAATCAGCCAGTTGGCTGGTTGTCAGATACCTCTTTTTAGCAGTATTATTGCATACATTATTATTATTATATACGCCTAATCAGCCAGTTGGCTGAGTTGCCAGATAGCTCCATGTATTCCGAAGACAGAGTTGCCAGATACCATTGTATACACTATTATAGACTCCTAATCAGCCAGTTGGCTTAGAAGGCTTAAATATTGCCAGATACCTGTTGTATACAGAATACCGGTAGTAGAAGGCATAACAATAAACAACATTGCATCATTCTTTTTATTATAAATATATAGAAAATAAATATACATTTGAGGAATATGCGTATAACAGAAATATATACACACAATTATGGATATATATATATATAAAAAATAAAATATACATTTCATATACATTTGAGGAATATGCGTATAACAGAAATATATATACACAATTATGGATATATATATATATAAAATAAAATATACATTTCATATACATTTGAGGAATATGCGTATAACAGAAATATATACACATAATTATATATAAAATAAATATACATTTCATATACATTTCAATATGTACATAACAGAAATATACACACACACAAATATGGTGATATATAAATAAAATATACATTTCATATACACTTCAATATGTACATAACAGTACAGGAGAAATATCAAGAAAATATATATATATATATATATATATATATATATATATATATATATATAAACACAAATCAATAGAAATATGCGTATAATCAAAATATATATATACAATTCACTTTTTTTTCAAAATACTAAAATCGGTCTTAATCGAGTTTACAATTACATCATTATTGCTCTGCATTACGCAGTCTATGCGGCTTAATAATATTTCACCGCTTAAAGTATAGGGAAACCTGTATTCGATATGAATGGCTTTCATATCGTTCAGTACTATTTTTGTCCCCACTTTACAACCGGTTGGCAAGTCATCTTTAAATACGTCTAGAATACAATCAAAAGCACGCACAAAGAGTTCATCGTTAGCTACATTATTAAACGCAAGTTTATAAGAATGCTTTTCCAATCGAGGGTTTATTTCTACCGACTCGAGCTTTTCAATCGTGAACTCTTCACTCAACATAACGGCAATTGAAATAATCTTCTAAATCGTTACGGCAACTGCGCGTTATATAAAGAAATAGTTCTTCAGGGTGAACGGTGTAGGTGAGCTCAGCCTTGTACCGATCAATTGCTTTGTACCAAAGTTCATGGTATTTCAAAGAGTCTAAACTTTTTAAATAAACATCCAGCACTAGACCATTCTCACAGTCCTACACTCGGTAAACCCATCGAGCAGAGCAGTGTATGCGTATTCAAGAACTGTATCAAAATAAAGCATATCCGTAACACGCGCGTCTAATATAGGTTTCAGTTTACGGAATCCGACGATTTCAAACATTCTGTCGAGGATGAAACGGTTTCGCGTAGGAATAAGAGCGTTATTATCAGAAGCATTCTTCCACATCAGCCTTATATCAATGCACGGCCGATCGTTATACACAACGTACATACAACGGCGTATGAGGGCGCGTCACTAATCTGCTCTCTTCTTGTACCTACGTTAGCAGGTATTTTATAACGATCTTCACACCACTTATCAACTATCACAAAGATTCTATTCATCTCCTCGATACTTAAATAAACCCGTTTGTTTGTCGGTCTACATTCCGTTTCCAGTACATAGCTAATGGTACCGGAATTACGCCTGAACACGCGCAACGATTTCGTCACGGACACATCGTACGAGGCGTTGAGAATGCTGCTCAAAGGAAGTTCCATCGTATTCGAGGAGCGCACGTCTACTCGGTTCAAGCTCTGAGATAACTATGAGCCGTGTGAGGCACAGGCAGGAACGGTTCGACGGGCGGCTGACTCGATGATACGTGAATGGGCATGTTCGTACGACTCGAATTGTTGCACATATTTGTTTTTCCGTTTCGTCACTACCAGCCTACGCACTTTGGATAAGAACTAGGCGCTAATCATCTCCACACTCCGGCGCACTATTTGAGAGGAACATATGCTCATATTTTTCCTTTCTACCCATCAAACGATACTCGTCTCTAAAATCTGTTAAAAACTCACGCATGGCACTAGCCACAACCTCACTATGAACCTCATCATGATATACGTTAATATAGTGATAAAAACACCTAAGATTGTCCATGATCACGAGATTCACATTTTCAGACGTAGGGTATGAGTAATCGACATGGTGTAGCATGACGTAATACCGCTTGTCACACCACCCATCCACAAGGCTCATTATCCATACCTGCTGCTTCTCTTCTGCACGCGTTGTTTCTTTTACTTCACGGTGTATGTGAGACTTTATAAAGTTTAGCCCTGCAGCATACTTCAGCACATCGTCTGTGCAACGAAAGCCTTCAACAGTCTCACCAGAACATCCGTAGAGTATTTGTACATCTTGGAACTTCGCACAATCCAATGTGGCTTTAAAAGAGGCATAGGAGGGGGGAATAGGAAGTTTTTCGGTATCCACCACATCCTCACACTTTACTGAATACCATTTCATAAACGTTGTGCAAGCAATATTAAAGGTAGCCATTTCAATATACGTCTGATCTGAATACACGTCTGATCTCTCGGGCTTACTGCGGTCGACTGACCACGCAGGGACTCCCAGATAGTAGCATGACTCACGCAGTGGGCGGAGCTTAGAACTTTCACCTACACACACACACACACACACACACACAAAGGAGAAAGTGAAACGCTATTTGATTTATTGAGATATTCATATATTTACAAATACGATTCGAGATATTCAAGTATATATATATATATATATATTTACAAATAGATACGATTATATACAAGACGTGTGAGTTAGAAGCATCATTGGTATCCAAAGGTACGGTATCATAGGTGCCAGGTAACTGGTAACGTTTCCTATAGGTGTTACGGCACACCATCGTACCCCTAAGTTCCTTCACGCCTCCCAGCTTCTGCGCCCGAAAATTGTGGGTGCCTACAATTAGTTGGTGAGGTTCCAAACATACTAGATCCTTCAACGACTCAAAGTTAACAACCTCCCGATTCGCATGGTTGAGCGTAATACCCTTTGCCTTCACGATATATTTCATTTCATCCCCTACCCTGACCCGTACCCCATAAGTCTTAGGTCCTGTTGAGATAAAAGAGTCGGCGTATGCCGTCCCCATACTCATCCTTGATCTCATCAGTGAGCTCGCCGAGGAACTCCCCAATAGCGGGCATGTAATCACCCTCCCTCTCTGTGAATATCACGCTATCTGTATCGGCATACAATACTCTCCGCCCAAGAGAATGCAATAGACCCCAAAGTTTTATACGGGCGTAGGCTGTTGTGAAGCTCGCCACAGGTATGTTTGTAACCCTTGAGGTATCTGTGGCAAATTCAGTGTTGTTGTACTTTATTACGTAAGTATTACCTACATTCACGATCTCCATGACCTCTTTATCGGGGGCATTGGCATAATCCCAGACATCGCTATAACTTTGTGCCAAATGAATGTTCCCTCTGCCGGTATTCTGCGCAAATTTTCCCCATAGACTGTTTAGACACAATTTTGCACTAAAGCGCTTGCCAGGATTCTTTACAATTTGGACACGATCAAGTTGTATACCTTCGCGGTCGCGGTAACGTTGAATATAGGCAGACTTTTCATCTTCGGTATCAACTCCTCGCGGATACCCTGATGCTTCAACCTTATCCTTCAAAAAGGCGTTTATATATGGTGTGAAAAGGTTGGGGAGCTTCTGAAACCTCCACACCTCGTGTATCTTCAGTATTCTATAACCATGGCGTACGGCTAGGGCCAGCTCAGGACTTGTATATACGCCTCTGATCTTACGCTGGTGGGGTATATGGTTACATTCGCCGTTATCCTCTTCCGCGCACTTCACGCACAGGGGAAACATGAGCTTGTCGTCGATAACGACAGGTAAGATCGGCATCCATAAATTGCGTGGGGGGAGTACGTCTACGAAAGAGAGCCCAAAGTAATGATCATTCAAATTTTTTGAAAATTCATTGATGGATGGTAGGCTAGGCCCCACCAGTTTCTCAGGAGCGCCCACGGGGTACGGATTGCTCTTCATCACGTATGGGTATAAAGAACAGAAATCGTAGTAATGGAGCTTCACGCCCTCCGTAGGTGGGAAGTATAGTCTGAAAGGATTTGTACGTCCTCCAAACAAGCTATCACCACATTTGAGAGGATCCAGCACCATTGAACGCTTGATCGTTTTTATTTCCTCACGGTATACATCGTCTGTCTCCATCCGTGCATCATATTCATGCTCCCACAAGACTTTGTGAGTGAACTGTGATCCTATAAGTTGATCGCGGGTGCGGGTCGATGCAAGACAGTCGGCAGGAGACCTACCGTTGATATCTCCGGTGACTCCGCACTCAGGACGGGGGCATCCATGCCACCAGCAACCGTTAAAGGAGTACACAGTCTTCACACCAGTGACACGGTTTTCACTTAACCCATCAACCCAAAAAACACGTCCATTAATCTTAATGGGTACTTCACCCGTGTTGCGGGCGTGCTTTATGTATACACCTGTTTGTTGCTGCAGGTGTATGAGCCAGTAAATAGCCTTGTGTCCGTAACTGCGGGGGTTGTTTCGGTGAATAATGGCTAAGGTGTCTTTAGGCATGAAGTTATTCTTGAACACCGTAAAACATAATGATGCGATGGTGGTTGCGACTTGCAGTGGATCGCATTTGAAACGGGCTATGTACATACTTCTAAAGGCCTGGAAACATACTCTAAGCACGCGCACATCATTCACGCAATAACGCTCACATTCATCAGCTATATTATAAGGGTTACTTTCATTAAAACTGTCGTAGTATCGATCAAAGTCTTCACGTTCATCCATGCAGTCAAAATAATGTTTGGGGGGTGGTGGGCCTACGTAGTTTAAAGTCTCGCTGGTGAGGAAAGTGTATGGGAAGTATCCTTTGGAAACTTCAGCTGCTACTCCCATCACCTTGGGTAGCTTTGCTAATTTACAAGGTGTGAATAATAAAGTATCTTTAAATTGTACATTGCCTCTTATCTGCATCTGTATTAATTTGTTGCCTCTTTTCAATGGATCACCTGTAAATATCTCAGAGGATTCGTGTTCAAGCAACTCCTTATAAAGGAACTGCGTGTCAAACTTTGCCCCGTTATGGGCGAGAATATACACAGTCATTTTTTTGAACTTGTCGGCTAACTTGACAATATAGGACACAAATAGTTTCACAGGACTATCGCTGACATTCGTTTTAAAAACGTTTGTCCGTTTACCGCATTTGGGGCACTCGTCACATTCGATACCCATACACTCATCACAGATGGTCTGGCTCACAAGTAAATGTGGAATTACCTCTTTGGTTTCAGCGTTCGTATATGTTTCTATATCGTAGTACACAGTTATACAAGGGTTATTTTTAGGCTTAGCATCTTTCATATAACACACATGCTTTACTCCATCCGCCTTATATTCCTCCTGGCATGTAGGACAGTGAATTACGTCGCACTTGTGCTTAAATTTTCCCCAATTATCCATTGTGTGAAACATACCACATTCACAGATTCTCATTTTCCTGCACGTACCAATTGATTTATGGAGATCAAAGCAGCTATTATTGAAAAATGTGCGTCTACACACATCACAGTCTCTCTTCTCAACTACACGGCTTTCACATTTGGTGCTTTTACACTGCTCACATACCATGTGACATTCTTTACAATGTCTCACTATATCATCCGCAAACTCGAGGCACCCCTTACACAAATCATGATGTCTCCCATATTTTCGACTTTTGTCATAACTCGCGTAAAGCCCCCTTATATTACGGATGGGGAGATACGTTGTCCTGACAATCCTAAAATAAGTAGGGGTCTTGTACGATCTCTCACACAGCTTTTAAAAACATACACAGTCCGGCGGCGATCATCCAAACCAAATATAACTATGCGCACATTCATTTCCTGTTCTACCTTTCTCAGCTCTTCAGGACCCATATTACAGTCAAATTCAAGTTCACAGTCTACAGCTAGTTTACGGGCACGCTCAACGATCGTAGGCAGCCAAATTTTTTGAGTCCGTGTATTTTGTACAGTAAACATACGTGCTAAGAGTACTGCTATAAAGCCGCAACCACGATCGACGTTTATATGCCTTCGGTAAATAGTTGGAGAATTGAAGTTAAGAGTGTACGGTATGGCACTATGACCCGCAACACGGAATACACGGTCAATATTTACCGTGAAGTTGTCCATATTGAAGGCTATACTACTTTGGACGGCTTGCATTATACGCCCTAATATATATTCTACATCTTCAGCAGCCAAACGTCTGAACGGTACTATCACCCAATAATCGTCTACATCACCGTCATCTGACCCGAACCCAAAGGACAGACTCGTCCTGACCTCACGCTCGTCGCGATTCTGAAGAGCAAACTCTATAATACGCTGTACTACCCTGCGTATCCCGCGCTCATACCATTGCTATACAGGGCTCTAGGGTCGACCCTGACTCTATACCGATTTCTAGTCAAGGCGGGGGTGGGGGCTGCGGATCGCACTAACTCGAACGTAATAACATCCTCAACAGAACGGGGGGCGATGAATTAGTGGCTATATTAGGTGCTGCTGATGGGGGCCCTGTTGCGTAGGAGGGTTGGGGATCTATTATTGTAGACTTAACAGAACGGGGGGCGGAATAAGGGGGTATATTAGGTGCTGCTGCTGCTGGGGAGGTTGTTGCGTAAGAGGTTGAGGGTTGGGGGTCTGCTGCAACAGGTACGTATTTCGGCCGCTTTATACCTGATGTGGGGTTCTCATACCTCCGCTTTGGACGTGCAACCTGTATCGCTGGTGAGGGTTCAGGGGAGGAGATCACAACTACACTGTCATCGTCATCCGTAATGATAGGGTGCTCTACCTCATCGTCGGTTCTGTGGGAGAAGAAATATAAGGATCAGCACTCAAAATTTGTAATATTTTGTAAATGACCCACTTAGGAGTGTGACGTGTTAGAAATGGACTCTGTAGAAAAATTCAGATTCACGAGCCCATCCACATGTATTATATCTGGACCTACAGGATGTGGTAAAACTGTGTTTATGCTTAAAATCATTAAAGAAAAGGGCGAGATGTTCTCGAAATTTGTGCATAAAGTTATATGGTGCTATTCGACGTATCAATCAGCGTTCAACGAGTACCAAGATGATATTTTGTTCCACAAAGGTGTATATGACGTTAATTCGCTAAAGGGAACTGAACATACAATCATTGTAATTGACGATCTCATGTTGGAGATGGATAAAACGTTTGCCGAGACATTTACAGTATACTCCCACCATCTTAACATAAGCGTGTTCTTCATCAATCAGAATCTATTTTTCAAAAATAGATACATGCGCGATGTGTCGTTAAATACGCAATATCTAGTCTTATTCGCGCAACGTAGAGATGTATCACAAATTGGGGTATTAGCCAATCAAATGTTCCCGAATCAGCGTAAGGAGTTTTTGGAAGTTTATAAAGAAGCTACAAGCACGCGTTACGGATATTTGCTTTGCGACCTTCATCCGCGAAACACGTTTAGAGTGCTTCTGCGAACGAATATATTTCCAAACGAGCCTGAAACGGTGTATATTCCAGAATGACAAAGAGACTAAAGAAATACCATGAATTAATAAAAATCTATCATCGACTGCCCCGGGCAATGCAGCAGATGTTTATTAAAAATATCGACGCCGACTTTTTAAAATGCATCTGTGAAATCTGTCTTAACGTTATAAATTGCAATGTATCAATGAAAACCCATCAGAAGGCTCGCCTACGCCGCTACAAGAACATAATACGTACACTCGCTCGTAAAAGTCAAACTGTAGCGAAGAAAAAACGAGTTATTGTGCAAACAGGAGGGTCATTTCTCCCCATCTTATTTTCAGTTTTGGGCCCTTTACTGACTAGATTAATATAATGAAGAAAGTGGTAGTGATTCCCCACGAGGTGTACGCTTCACTGCAAAGAGACACGGATCTAGATCCCCGTAAAAGCAGACTTAAAAGAATGGAAAGCGAATTGTTAGCCCTATTAAACAGTGAAAAAACACCTGATGAGAAAAGAATCTTATACCAAGAAGCTCTGCAGAAATTTCTTCACGAGTACGAAAATTATAAGAGCCCTACGGAGATTCCTGTGGTTATTAGGCACAGCACGGGGGCCGATGGCGACATAGGATCTGTGTCCGACGATACAGCTGATCAACCAAAAAGATTAGCCACACAACATATCGAACATGTATTAAAAAGTACCCTCCCACATACATTGAGGAGTAAAGGCTTAGTCTTTATAATCTATTGAATGAGGATCCAGCCATACAATGGACCGATACAGGCGAGATCATTGTGGAAGGATCAAAGGTACAGGGATCGAATATCGTAGACATTGTCCATGATCTGGTGAGAAAGTGGGATAGGCCATCACCATCAGGATGGAAGCATATTAAAGCAAGACTACAACAAATAAATGTCCCTAAAACGTTGATAGGAAATCTGAACAGGTTAAAAGACTTGGAACACGCAACGTCTGTGGCACAATTGAAGACGCCGTCACCCCCTGCGGTAACACCTTTCAAGAGGAGAAAGAAGAGGTTAAACCAACCCTACCCACCTGCCTCTAAAATACGCAAATGGCTAACGTATTAACTAAACGTTATTATGACATTTCTGCCCCATCCTCTTACGGGGCGTAGATAGACTGCACGTTTACGGAGTAGGAAAAAAAGATGTTGAAAGATTTTTGAGGGAGCAGGACGCTTATACGCTTCATAAGCCTGTGAGAAAAAGGTTTAAAACAGCCAAGACAACGGCTTCCTCGATTGATTCTATTTGGCAAGCAGATTTAACAGACATGCAAAGATATTCTGTGTATAACGATGGTTACCGCTACATTCTATTCATAATAGACGTATTCTCTAGATATCTGTGGCTAGTTCCTCTGAAAAATAAATCACCTGAAACAGTTGCTAAAGCCACCAAAACGCTAATGTTAAAAGAAAACAGGGTTCCTGGCTATTTTTGTACGGATATGGGGAAGGAGTTTATAGGCCGTGCTTTTCAGAATATGTTGACAGAGTTTAATATCAGCTATTACACAACCAATTCTATACATAAGGCTTCTTTAGCTGAAAGAGTTCAGCGCACCATAAAGGAACGCATGCACCGTTATTTTACACATAAAAACACATACAGATTTCTAGACATTCTGGAACCATTGGCATCATCCTACAACCGCTCACACCATCGCACGATTGGGGCAACACCTAACGAAGTTTTAGAAAGAGGTACGCTCCCGAGAAGAGATGGACCACCACCACCACCACCACCACACTCTGTGCGCTTCAAAATCAATGATTATGTAAGGCTGTCGCGTTCGGGGAATAAATTCGCAAAGGGTTTTGAGCAAGGATGGACACGCGAGATTTTTAAAGTTAGGGCTGTGAGACCTAAAGGTGTGATAATGATGTATTACATTGAAGATTTGAATGGGGAAGAAATCTCAGGAGGCTTTTACCGCGAGGAATTGCAGAAAGTTGCGTTTAATTTAGAAAAAAATGTGTTTAAAATTGAGAAAATTTTAGGAAGCAAAGGTTCAGGAAGGAGAAAAATGTACCTGGTGAAATGGCTAGGGTACCCAGAAAGCTTCAACACCTATATAAAAGCTGATGCAATAATGAAGCTTAAATAGTATGCAACATGGCTCCTAACCATTTCTACGTCACACTCCCGTCCTCCTCGTCCCTGTCTGTACACCCTAACAACACGCTAGCCAACTTTGTAACAGAACTCCATGGGCATATTGAATTGGGTCGTGATTCGTATGAGGTGGGGATATGCGAAATTCAGCTGGACACCGTCTTTTTAAATATTGAACATGAAGAAACCGTTTTTACGATTCTTAGAGACATTGACGAGTGTGAAAAAGCTGGGGTAGCTATGGATGAAACTATGCGCATCGCTTGGACTAAGATTGCACGGTATTACAGTACAGAAGTAAGACTAGGGCCGGGTCAATATGGTTCGGCCGAGGATGTTGTGAGAGGCTTAAACGTAAGTTTAAGAAACTCAAACCTTACGAATGATTTAGTATATGAAATCGTAAACAACCCTGCACATACACTAATCCTAAAATCAAAGACTAACAGATGTCTTAAAGAACATAGAAAGTTCAAAATTCTAACCAACGGCCGATATAGCGCAGCCTTCCAAAGAGACACATTTCACGAGACACAGTATAACTTGTCCAGATTAATGTATCAATTGAAGATGGAGAAATTGGCTGAAAGGTCCCCAGACATGTGCTATATTTACAGTAATATAGTGGAGCACCAGTTTGTTGGGGATACCCAGGCACGCCTGCTGCGCATTGCTCACATCCCCAACCATAGAGGAAGGAGTTTGAGTATTACATATGACAGACCCCATTATGTGAATGTCGCAACTAATTTAATAACCAATATCACAATATATATAAGAACGATTGAGGGCGAAAACTTCCCATTCGGTAACGGGAGCTTAACAGTGAAGCTACACTTTCGACGCACTGAGTTATAATGGATAGAAAGCCTTTCACCGTCTATCGAGGGATGCGATACCAGCGCGGTAGTGGACTTGGATCCATTTTTTCATCCATACTACGTACGGCTGTTCCTTTGCTGAAGAGGGGTGCCAGATACCTTGGAAGGAAAGCGCTACAATCAGGCCTTAACACTGCAGAAGACATATTGGCCGGGGCTAAACCTAAAGAAGCCCTAAAAAAACATTTAAAGCGTACACGGAACGAAATCATCAAAGATGCAAAGAGAAAAATGCGTGGTGGCGGGAAGAAGAGGCCCCCGGAAGAAGAAGAAGAAGGGGTCACGTGGTATTAAACGTAAAAGGCTATCAAAAAAGAAATGCTGTAAGCGAATGAAACCTATGGTTGACCACTTTTTTGACTGATATAAGCTAAGGATATTGATCTCATGAATCATAGTTTGTTTACCACTTGTCGAGAGAGGAGTCACTATTTCGCCATGGCACGCTTCATCCACCCATGTAGTTCACAATGCTGTAAGTCGGAGCTGTCCTTTTTTGAGCTCCCGCCAACCCAAGTTTCTATTGAGCACAGTGACTTTATTACAATTAACCCTTTAAACACAATTAGTTCCCCGAGTGCACCTATAGAATTCGTGATACCCAGCTCAGGTCCTTACTTTTTTGATCCAAGCTGTGTGCACATGTACGCTAAGCTACGTATAGCCCATTCTGATGGAACGGCCTGCGATGACAAATATGCTGTATACCCTGAAACAAACTTTCTGCACGCCATATTCAACCAGTGTGACGTATATTTAAATCAGACCAACATATCGGCAGGCACGGGGTACTATCATCTACGAGCCTATTTGGAAAATGTCCTCAACTTTTCCAAAGAAGCGAAGGCTACCTTTTTAAGTGCGGAGGGATATTATCAAACTAAAGATGAAAATAGTATAAAGGACAAATTTAAAAATTCTAAAAAGAAAATATACGAGTGTTTTGGACGGTTGCACACAGATTTCACTTTCCAGGAGAAGTTGCTTGTGAACGGGGTGGATATGAAAATAAAGCTCACCCGCACGAGTCCTGAGATCTGCTTAAATCTGGATGCGAATCAAGAAGAGGGCGCAAAGTCCGTTGTGGTTCACATTATGGACACATACCTCCGCGTACGGCGAGTGAAATTAAGTTCACCAAAACAACTAGAAATTGAGAAAAATTTACTAAACGCTACAGTGAAATATCCTATTAACAGAGTGCAGATCAAACTATATACGGTTCCTGCAGGGTTGGCATCGAAGCAGATAGAAAACATTGCCCTGGGAAATCTTCCTAAAAGGATATTAATCGGCATGCAGGACCACGCTTCGGTGAATGGAAAATATAAAAAGAGTGCCTTTAAATTCGAGAATTTCGGACTTAAAAATATAACTCTATACGTTAATGGCACTGCTTTGGGTGGAACAATGGGTACGGACTATTCATCAGACGCTGTGTTACCTCTTTGTGCCAGAGCCTATAGTAATCTGACCCATATTGCAGGTGATTGTGATGAGCTTGGTAATGGGGTAACGCAGGAAGAATTCATTGATCAATTTAACCTTTATCCGTTTGACATTACACCTGACTTATCTGCTAGCGTAAATACCCATTTAACACCACAGCAGAGCGGTAACATCTCAGTGCGGCTGGAATTCGCCAAGCCTATAGACGCTCCTATTAGTGTACTAGTATATCTCGAATCGCAAGCCCTAATAGAAGTAGATAGATTTAGAAGCGTTATCACTGACTTTTAAAATGGATGCTAATACACTTCAGAAAGTAATGGAGCGAGTCACACGTTCCAAATTTATCGGCGTGTTTGCGAAGAATGAAACATTGAGTTTGCCAAGTACGCGAGAATGCGGTAGTCTTATTGTGAACACAGACATCATCGGTAATGAAGGGATTCACTGGATCGCTGTCTATTTTAAAAATAGACAGCGCCTGTACTATTTTGATTCACTCGGTACTCAACCCTGGAGTGACCCTATTATTGTAAAATTTCTCGCTCAGTTACATATTCCCGAAGTTGTATGGAACCCATTTCGTATGCAGGGATATTTTACTAATGTTTGCGGAATGTACTGTGTCTCATTTCTCATGCATATGTCAAATGATAAAGAATTTATAAATTTTTTAAATTTATTTGACCCGTGTCACACTCACCGAAACGATGAAATGGTATGCAGACAGATAAAAAACCGTTTTCCAATTGTACGTACTCGTTGTATATTATAATGTTTTTGTTCGTATATTTGTATATTCGTTTATTGTACTGATTTCTTTCATTTAATAAATTTATGAAAATATATTGTCTTCTTATCCCAAAAAGATCGAAAAACACTTACATTATTTGACATTGTTGACTGATTAGTATATCATCCGTATTCCCTTCAAAAGATTGTATAACTCGTGTCAAATCCTCATCGGACCTTAAAGGAAAACATATACAGACAGACAGACAGATCCCCATTATGTGAAGATATCTTTGGTTCGAGGAGTGAACGCCATAAAAATTTCGATTTTAGCATAATGGGGAAATAACATTGATTGACATTTTTGGCGAGTATCTGAAATACTACAACTCTCCATATATATATAAAATCGAATTATGGACACTTACATTTCTATGGTAGTCCCTTGCGTCGGATTGTAAGGAGCGTCACTGCAAATATCTTCTACGGTTTGCGTCGAAAATAGTTCGCCACAATCAGCAGCATTGAAAAGACTAATTGTGGTTAATGCTGCAGTATCACGTTCTTCATACAAGTCTGGGGAGACGTACAGGTCCATGGTGGAGGATGTGTGACACTGCTGACTGATCAGTATATCATCCGTATTCCCTTCAAAAGATTGTATAACTCGTGTCAAATCCTCATCGGACCTTAAAGGAAAACATATACAGACAGACAGACAGACAGATCTCCATTATGTGAAGATATCTTTGGTTCGATTACCAATTTCGATTTTAGCATGATGGGGAAATAACATTGATTGACATTTTTGACTAGTATCTGAAATACTACAACTCTCCGTATATATATATAAAATTCTAATTATGGACACTTACATTTCTATGGTAGTCCCTTGCGTCGGATTGTAAGGAGCGTCACTGCAAATATCTTCTACGGTTTGCGTCGAAAATAGTTCGCCACAATCAGCAGCATTGAAAAGGCTAATTGTGGTTAATGCTGCAGTATCACGTTCTTCATACAAGTCTGGGGAGACGTACAGGTCCATGGTTGATTATTCACTGATGCGAAAATAGCTACTGTTACTCCCAACTGAAAATATCCCCTTTTATATGCACATTCGCCAAGCTCCGCCCAAAAGACCAGATGTCCGTCGTGATTGGCTGCCGATGTAGCTGGGTGGAGCTATGACGTGTACCAATCCGCTATAACGAGACCGGACGAGTAACATATATATAAAATCGAATTATAGGCACTTACATTTCTATGGTAGTCCCTTATATTATATCTTACAAATTATTAGTATTGTTTGTTAACATAATTGTTAACTTATTTTATAATAAAGAAATTATATCCTAATTATATTTTAAAAAGAACATTCGGTTTCAACGTTAAGCTGTGGTCTAAGGCGGCGTGGCATGAATAAATACTAAAATAAAATTAAATGTTAAAAATCTTTATTCATACGTTATTAAAAGTTAAAAATCTTTATTAATAAAACAGGATAGAAGCATATGAAAGTCAAGGTAAACTATAGTTGCAAATTATAGTTAGGTTATACGATGTTTTTCGGATATACTACTGCCTCGGGTAAAATGGTCCTGTTATTTTAAATCACGTATTTGAAAGTTAATTATTATTGCTACATAGAAAAAATCGTGCATTACGATGTTTTTCGGATATACTACTGCCTCGGGTAAAATGGTCCTGTTATTTTAAATCACGTATTTGAAAGAGTTAATTATTATTGCTACATAGAAAAAATCGTGCATTACGATGTTTTTCGGATATACTACTGCCTCGGGTAAAATGGTCCTGTTATTTTAAATCACGTATTTGAAAGAGTTAATTATTATTGCTACATAGAAAAAATCGTGCATTACGATGTTTTTCGGATATATTCCCATCATTAGCCCAGCGTCTTGACCACTAGGCCTCCTAGGGTACCCATTTATCTACCAACCACTTTCTTTATTGTGTGGAACAGCTGGGCTTTGCTGCGCGCCGGCTGCCGTCGGGTCTCGAACCCTGGGCCGATGGATTCGTAGTCCGCGACGCTAACCACTACACCACCGAGGCGGTATTTGTCATTACTTACTCGGACTATAGTGGATTTAATTATCCCAGAAGAGTTCCATGCACGGTCTGTGTGTGTAGCATATATATATATATATTGTGTGTACGTTTTTCCCTTGACCTTCGTCAGAATGAACAATTCGGGCGGAAGCTAACCAAAGGTTATCCAAAGGGTATATATATATATATATATATATTATTATATTTCTACAATGAAACGGGGTCGGGCCGAAGAACGGGTGAGAGATCTCCCCCCCAATATATATATATATATATATATATATATATATATATATATATATACACAGGGCGTCCCAAAAAAATGTATACACACTTTAACAGCTGATAGCTCAATTGATGTTTCTTTCTTTCCAAGTTAAACCCATTAGAATTAATAATGGCAGTCAGACTAAGCTTTGAACAAAGGAAATTCATTCTAAAATGCTACTGGAAGTGTGAAAACGCAGTTGAAGTGCAAAGACAGTTTAGGAGGGAGTTTCAAACAGATCCACCAACGCGACTTACCATCACTCGAATTAGAGATAAGTTTGAAGCCGATGGAACTGTTCAGAATGTCCACAAGAAGCGTTCCGGAAGACCACGGACATCGACAAGCCCCACAAAGCAAGAAAGAGCACTGGAAACGTATCACCAAAGTCCAAGAAAATCTGTGCGGCAAGCGAGTCGTGAGGTAGGAATTTCAGAATCGTCTGTCCAACGCATTTTGAAGCGCTGTCAATGGAAAAGTTACATTCCAAGATTAGTCCATGCTATTAATGAAGATGATGATCCGGACCGAAGAGTGGAGTATTGCGAGTGGTACTTGGCACGATGTGGATGTGGATTGGACGAAGGGGTTTCGTAGAATACCCTCCGCGTTCACCAGACCTCACACCACTAGACTTTTTTTTATGGGGATACTTAAAAGACAAAGTCTACGCTATAAAACCTGCAACAGTCGCTGAATTGAGAGCAGCCATTGAACGAGAATGCACACAAATACCAAACGAAATGTTTCGTGATGTTTGCGATTCCATTGCTTCGCGTTATCAGCAGTGCCTGGACCAGAACGGACGTCAGTTTGAAAACAGGCGTTGACAAAACAATTAAATAATGTCTGTAGATTCTATTACATTTTGAAAATGAAATGTATTTTAATAAACACTGCCTTTATAATTATTTAAAGTGTGTATACATTTTTTTGGGACGCCCTGTATATATCATTATATTTCTATATGACACCATACAAATTACGCGTAAATATTTTCATTGTAGAAGTAATAAGAATGATAAAATTAATATCTGAAGTCAGTGGTGATTTCTGCTCGAATAGCTTGTAGAAGGATAATCTCTCGGCCCGAAAAAGGTCCCTAGAGACCTTTTTCGTTCGAATTCTCCGAAACCAACCTCGCTATAGTGGACTGTGTCTTGGGGAAATCCAACTTTCTTCGTTTCTTTTAATTTCGTTTTTTCATTTTTTCTTCGCAGGGAATGAGGCTGTATGTTTCATAAGTTTTCATCTCGTTTGGTGGAATTGTATCGTAAATTATCGTATTTCGAATTGTATCGTAAATGATCATTTCGTTTCGTTATTCGTGAGGGCTGAATTATGGATAACTATGTTATTTGTTTCGTTCATCTTCAAGTTTAATGAAGCTGTATTTAAATGAAGTTTCATAATTAATTGGTTTTACTGTTATTTAGGAAAATTTATATTGGGAGCAAACGTTACAATAATAAGCTTATGTCGATATAGTTACCCATTGAATTGGAACTCTTTATTCACGTTTGCTATTATTTATTGAATGGTGGATAATTAGTTGGGTAACCCTTATAAAAATTCGGTTTCTGTCTAACGAAATAGGGTAACTTTGTAAATTCTATTAAAGCGTAATGAAAGAGGCGCTTGTGTTATTTTATACGGTTGAATCTTGTATAACCATATAAATATATATTGTGGTATTTTATATGATTCATTAGTTTATTATACAGTATATACAAGTACATTTGGAATAACAGCCGTTATATATGTGTTACACGATTAATGGGACACATGGCGCTATCTGGAATTATGGATAACTATGTTATTTGTTTCGTTCATCTTCAAGTTTAATGAAGCTGTATTTAAATGAAGTTTCATAATTAATTGGTTTTACTGTTATTTAGGAAAATTTATATTGGGAGCAAACGTTACAATAATAAGCTTATGTCGATATAGTTACCCATTGAATTGGAACTCTTTATTCACGTTTGCTATTATTTATTGAATGGTGGATAATTAGTTGGGTAACCCTTATAAAAATTCGTTTTCTGTCTAACGAAATAGGGTAACTTTGTTAATTCTATTAAAGCGTAATGAAAGAGGCGCTTGTGTTATTTTATACGGTTGAATCTTGTATAACCATATAAATATATATTGTGGTATTTTATATGATTCATTAGTTTATTATATATACAAGTACATTTGGAATAACAGCCGTCATATATGTGTTACACGATTAATGGGACACATGGCGCTATCTGGAATACCTTGCGCTATCTGGCAACTCAGCCAGAATAGAGGATTATAAAAGATCGCGAAACTGGGGAAGAACCATTCCCCCCTCGGCTCCGGCCGAGTAAGGAGCTCTGCTCCTTCTATTTCAGGCCCTTTGGTAAACCCCATAGTGGCCTCTTAGGTTAGGGAAACGAAAATAAATTGGGGGAGAACTCCACTCTGTCCTTCAGGTGTCTCTCTCCCTCCTTCAGCTCTCCTCTCTCTCTCTCTCTCCTGCATGTATCTTCCTCCTTCAGGCGTCTCTCTCTCTCTTGCATGTTTGCCTCCAGCATGTGTACTCCTGCATGTGTACATCCAGCATGTGTACCTACTGCATGTGTACCTAGCATGTGTACCTACTGCATGTGTACCTACTGCATGTGTGCGTATGTGTTTCTTTCACCACCTTTCTCTACAAAAAAAAAAAAAAAAAAAAAATGGTGTCAATAATCCAGCAGGGTTGAAAGCACCTTAAACAGAAACAAACAAACAAGTGTGCACTTGGCTCCTGCCAGGTGAACACCTCTCCTCCTTTCTCTCCTCCTCCTCCTCCTCTCTCTTGGGGGATAACGCCGCCTCCAAGTTTTCCCCCCACCCCCTTTCCCCCACCCCCTTTGCCAACCCCCCTTTGCAACAACCCCCCTTTGCAACATTACATAATAACCTGCAACATTCCTGCACTCTCCCCTTTTGCGGCTATACTACTGTCGCATAATAGCGAAATACCATTAAGAGAAGTCGCATAAAGCGAGGGTGACCTGTACAGAGTAAATATAGGATTATTATGGATACGCCTACTTTATACTCCGCTCTAATGATAATATCTTACGCCGGTAATATCTACGACAGCGTTTCAAATTTTAAGACCGTGCCACCTATTCTGATAACCTGTCTTTATGGAATCTTGTGATGTGACGGGCAGGTTGAGAGAGCGAAAAAAAAAACTTTAGAAATATGGTGGGATATTTGGCAATGAAACTAATGTAATATGCTTCAAGAACATTACATAGGCACAAGTAGTGTAATTTATTGTAGTTACAATTTGGCTTAATTACTTTTCTTTTTGGATAAATCTTCCATTTTCATAATCTAATGTTTTACCAAGTTTCTCGTAAACTCTAAATCACCGCCCTACGGCAAGCCAGCCTAGTAACTTCGTTCGGTAAAATATCAAGCGAGAAATTAATATTGGTCTCATTCATATAACAATCATAATTAGACCAACGTTACTCTTCATGCAAACTTTATTAAAAAACTTCAAGTAGACAGTGACCCAAGAAGCGTTATTTTAATAAAAATCCAGAAAAAAATTCAGTAGACGAGAACGAAACAGATTTTGATAGGTTTCTGTACTGGAATTACACTTCTGATGAATGAGACAGTTAAAATATATATATATATATATATATATATATATATATATATATATATATATATATATATATATATATATATATATATATATATATATATATATATATATACATATACATCTACATATACATACATACATATATATATACATATACATACATATATATACATATACATATATACACACACACACTCTTATATACACATAGAGGCATTGTCCGCAATTACGAATCAATTGGTTCCTTGGAAACCGTTCGTAAAGCGAAAATACTTAAAGTGAACATAATTTTTCCATACGAATTAATGTAATACGGCTTAATTTGTTCCTGACTCGGCTCCCAAGACCTAAAAATTCACAAGTTTTTGCATTTTAAAAAAGGAATAACCATACAAATATTAAAAATAATTAATATTAAATCAATTTCATATTAAATAAAATACATGAAAACTACTTTAAGACACTCATTTCAAGAAGGCTTGGATGGACTTCCAGTGGGAGTGCTCTTTGCTGGAGTGGGAGGTTCACTTGTGGGATTCCTGAAGGAGAAGTCCAAAGAAGTTTGTCTGGCCTTATTTCCTCCTCTCTCTCAAAATCTCCTTATAGCATGCATTGTTATTGTGGACTCCACTGGCAACTTTGCTGCTCCTTTCAAAGTTGGGATCCTCTCTTTCCATAATCGCCAGTCTTTGTTCGAAGAGTTTAAGGGCTTCAGTTAAACTCTTCGTGGAGAGAGCCTCTTGCAGGACTCTCTGGAATTGGGGTGGCCTCTGCTGTAACTTGTTGTTCTTGCAGCTCCACAGTTCTTCGTTGCTGAGCTCTTGAGAATGGGAAGCCAGCAACTCTGCAACATTCTGAGGCTCAACCTCCAAGTTAAGCCTGGAAGCCATCTTCACAACTTCCGAGGCGACTTCCTCAACAGGTTTCTCCGTTTCCTCGAAGCCTTTAAAGTTCTGAACAAAATTAGGACAAAGCTTCCTCCACACTGCTTTCATATTGGATTCCTTCACTTCATCCCAAGCTTGGCCTATGATCTTCACAGCATCAAGGATGTTAAACTTCTTACCGAACTCCAAGGTGGGGGCATATCAGTAGCAGCAATGGCCTGAGCTGAGCAAAAGTCCTTCTCAGATAGTAGGACTTGAAGGTTGCTATCACTCCTTGATCTATAGGCTGAAGAAGGGAGGTTATGTTGGGGGACAGGAACACAACTTCCACATCGGGATGAAAGTCCACTAGATTTTGAAGATGTCTGGGGGGTATTATCGAGCAATAAAAGTCTTGAAAGCAAAGTTATTGTCCTTGAAATATTTCTCCACAGCTGGCACAAAAAAGTCTGTGAACCACTCCTCAAATAACGCACCAGTCACCCACGCTCTGGAATTCGATTTCCTCTCTCCTTGGTAGCTTTGTAGCCAGGCATTGACTTTTCCTCCTCCGCAATGTACAGTAGGTTCTGGAAGGCATCTTCTTCCAGAAAAGCCCTGTCTCGTCTACATTAAAGACCTGCCTGGCGCAGTACCCCCCTCCCCCCATATTCAATGATCTTCGAAAGAGTATCAAGGAACTCTTCAGCTGCATCATCATCTGCACTTGCCGCTTCGCCCTGCACCTTGATGTTATGCAGTTGATATCTTGCTTGCTTTAGGACTTCCTGAGAGCACTCGTCATGCTGCTCTTTGGCCGTCTCATACAGGCTCAAAGGTTTAGCCTGAATGATAAAAAGGCTTAAAGGCACGTAGCGCCGAGTCTGGTCTTGAATCTCGAGAAAAAGTAGCTTTTCCATTTCCGAAATTAATCCACTTCGCTGCCTTATTAAGTAGATTTCAAACAAGCTGCCTTCTTAACTTCATCCAGAATCTTATCCTCGTCCTTCAAAATTGTAGCAACGGTGCTACGGGGCAGTCCAAACTTCAAGGAAATGTCTTTGTTGCGGCCACCATTCTCAGAGTTTAAGAATCTCGTGCTTAATTTCTAAACTCAAAGCCTTCCTTTTCTTATTACTACTTTCACTGTCACTAGCACTCGCTGCAGGTCTTTTAGAACTCGTATTGAATAATGCGGGCGCGTCATTCGGACATGTTCGCATTGAATTATAATTGGTGTAAATTAGGGTCATTCGTAATTGCGGATTTTCGTAAAGCGAATGTTCGTAAAGTGGTCATTGCCTGTGTATATACTGTATATGTTACAGTCAAAGTGTGTAACCAGCCATTTCGCGTAATGGCTGCTTCACTTGGTCATTTCGGGAAATGACTAAAATCTTCAGCCATTACCCGAAATGGCTGAAATTCCACCTTTGTCATTCCGTACAAGATCATATGCCCGGTTAGGTCAACTGTATGCCCTTGACAATTGGTTAGGTTAAGTTGTTATTTTCGTTAGTTTTAAAAAAAATAACACGACTTAATCTAACCAATTGTCAAGGGCATACAGTTGACCTAACAGGGCCTCCAGTGGCGGACATTGGAATAACATTGAAGGCCCGGTTAGTATTTGAAAAACTCTACATTGAAAATTCAAATTTGTTCAAATGTTCAAATCTGTATCTGAAGTGCGTTTCTCACTTATTTGAACAAACCTGTGGATGTATGTATGTTTTAGCAGATTTAGTTAGTTAAATAAAAGTTTCTAATTTTATTGTGATGTTTGTTATTTCTATGAATTCATAACAAAAGTCATTTTAGCCATTTCACGAAATGACCAAGGTGGAATTTCAGCCATTTCGCGTAATGGCTGAAGATTTTAGTCATTTCGCGAAATGACCAAATGAAACAGCCATTTCGCGAAATGGCTGGTTACACGCTTTGACTAATATACAAGTGACCCTCGGTATACACGGGGGTTAGGTTCCTGAAAACGCCCGTGTAAACGGAAACCGTGCATACGGGACTAATACCTTATGTGAAAAAATACAATCAATCCCGAGACCAACTGACCCCTACCTATGACCAACTATATTTCCTCATACATCACTAAAAAACGTACAGAAACACCAAAACACATACTATACATACATGTATATTTATATATTAACTGCACATAATATTATTACTGCAGTAACAAGAAAAAGATGGTTTTATTTACAAATAAAGGTAGGCAGATTGGGTAGAGTTCCTGCGGACGATGTTTACTGGTGAGAGAGTTGTTATTTATTGTGATTATTATTTGTTGTGATTTATTTTTTTAATTGTAGTACTAATAAAGTATAAAAATACATTGTAAAAAAATTAAAATCATTAGAGATGTATATATTTAACATAACGATTAATTAAAATATCGGATAACATCCTTTATGTGATGTATAATTAGTAAATTTGCAAAATTGGTAATAGAATCCTCGCCACAATTAGGGTAGGGGGGGGAGGGGTAGAGTGACAGGCCACCACACACAGCTGTGTCGGCTCGGGAAACCGTGTATGGACGAGATCCCCTCCCGTGTATACGTGGGGTGGGGAGCAATACCAAAACAGTGTATAGCTGAAACCGTGTATGCAGAGGGTCACCTGTGTGTATGTGTGTGTGTGTGTGTGTGTGTGTGTGTGTGTATATATATATACAGGGCGTCCCAAAAAAATGTATACACACTTTAAATAATTATAAAGGCAGTGTTTATTAAAATACATTTCATTTTCAAAATGTAATAGAATCTACAGACATTATTTAATTGTTTTGTCAACGCCTGTTTTCAAACTGACGTCCGTTCTGGTCCAGGCACTGCTGATAACGCGAAGCAATGGAATCCCAAACATCACGAAACATTTCGTTTGGTATTTGTGTGCATTCTCGTTCAATGGCTGCTCTCAATTCAGCGACTGTTGCAGGTTTTATAGCGTAGACTTTGTCTTTTAAGTATCCCCATAAAAAAAGTCTAGTGGTGAGGTCTGGTGAACGCGGAGGGTATTCTACGAAACCCCTTCTTCCAATCCACATCCACATCGTGCCAAGTACCACTCGCAATACTCCACTCTTCGGTCAGGATCATCTTCATTAATAGCATGGACTAATCTTGGAATGTAACTTTTCCATTGACAGCGCTTCAAAATGCGTTGGACAGACGATTCTGAAATTCCTACCTCACGACTCGCTTGCCGCACAGATTTTCTTGGACTTTGGTGATACGTTTCCAGTACTCTTTCTTGCTTTGTGGGGCTTGTCGATGTCCGTGGTCTTCCGGAACGCTTCTTGTGGACATTCTGAACAGTTCCATCGGCTTCAAACTTATCTCTAATTCGAGTGATGGTAAGTCGCGTTGGTGGATCTGTTTGAAACTCCCTCCTAAACTGTCTTTGCACTTCAACTGCGTTTTCACACTTCCAGTAGCATTTTAGAATGAATTTCCTTTGTTCAAAGCTTAGTCTGACTGCCATTATTAATTCTAATGGGTTTAACTTGGAAAGAAAGAAACATCAATTGAGCTATCAGCTGTTAAAGTGTGTATACATTTTTTTGGGACGCCTTGTATATATATATCAGATCTGACAAAGTGCCTACAGAATATTACAAGGTTCAATGTACTTTTACTGAATCAGCAACTATAACGTTGATGTCAGTCATAAAAATGAAAAAATACTGTCTGAAAAGAGGAGCAAATAATGAATAATAAATTTAGTCTTCGCTTACTTTTCTTTTTTTTTCCATTCTTCAACACACAAATTCTTAAAAAACGAACTTTCTTCAACTCCTTTCTCTCGTCAGCACTCGGGGATACCTACAGTAAATAGAGACAATAGAATAGGAAAATTAGACACACACCGCTTTCTATTGAAACCCTTTTATATTTCTGGCTTAATTGCAAAAAATTAATAAGAAATACAGGGAGAGAACAAATAACCCTCTTCCCCCGTGCAGATCCACCCCCTATATATATATATATATATATATATATATATATATATATATATATATATATATATATATATATATATATATAATATGAAGGGAAGTTATAAAATATGTAGAAAAAATATTTATCTAGAGTAAAATTTATAAATAAATAATTTACAAACTCGCCTACAGCGAGGGCACGTTAGGGTTACCCTTTGAGGGAGGTCATTCTCCCTCTCCCCCCAAAAAACCCCTCACCCACCTTGCTCCAAAAATTTGACCAATTTGTAGGGGGGGGGTAAATTTGTAGGGTTTTTTATGTTTAAGATATTTATCGATAACATTTAGAAATTTTTTTCCCAAATAATATTAAGAAATAATATTAAGTCAAATAAAATATAGAAATAATTTCTAACAAAATATTTATGAAAAATTATTTAGAAACGCTTATCGAAAAAACAGTATCCTAAATATTTTGGGCCTCCCTCGTTATGGGACGCTACGCCATGGCGTAATGGGCGTAAGGGGTAATCTGGCCCCGATCCATACCTTCATTTCTCCAGTCTGTAGTACATGCTATGATAATAGAAAAGGCTTTTGAAATACCACAAAATTCAAAAGAAAAGTTTCCCAAAAGTTTCCCAAACTGTTGGGAGGGCGCACCCTCCTGGAAGGAGTGAGGGTGTTGTATGGGGGGAAGGACGCGGTGTCTCCAAAATAAAGGAAGAAACAGAGGCAAATCACTACTACTATACACGCAAGAATGGAAGTGATAAGAAAGCCGAGTTGGAGTCAAACGACTGACTCCATAGTTATTTTGTTAGTATTGCTAGCCACATAATAGGCATTTTCAGTACATATTTTGTAGTAGGACCTAGTACTGTACTGTGAAAAACGAAGTACGGTTGAGGGGGCGTAGTAAGATTGCATCTTTCAAAGGGGGTTGAAGCGTGAAAAAGTTTGGGAAACAGTTTCAAAACTAATCGCAAACCTCAAAATTCTCTTTATGGTCACCAAAAGAATATATTTCTTGTTTTATTTCAGGTTTTTTAAATGATTTACTAAATTATATGAAATACATTTAATGAAATAAATATGAAAATAAGTGGAAAAGCTGCCAAGGTATCATCAGATATTAACAAGATGTGTATAAAAAGGCTTTTGAAATACCCAAAAATTCAAAAGAAATTGACCTTAATGTCTTAAAAACTTTCAGCACCAACTTCAAAATTCTCTTTGTAATTATTAAAAGAATTGGTTCCTTGGTTTTTATAAGG